>JAVLUX010000215.1:9470000-9822500 GCA_032164185.1 Moxostoma hubbsi
TAGGTATTCATAACCCTCCTACTGTTTTTGCTCATCTTAAACAATCTCCTGAGAATAACTTGATCCTTTCTCTTTCCTCTCTCTCTCTCTCTCTCTCTCTCTCTCTCTCTCTCTCTCTCTCTCTCTCTGAAATGCTAATTTATTCTCTCACTCGTTGGTTTGTTCTGTCAGATTGAGTGCGTAGGAGGAAGAAATGGCTTCTCAGGGAGAGGGGATAAACGCTGGTCTGAGATCAGTAAAATGGAGATGTCTGGTAATGAGAGTGACTTTCATATGCCACAGAGACCTCAGTCTCATTCTTTTTATTGATGCATTGAACGTTTTACAAAAGCAGGCATCCCTTGAGCAAAGGAGCCTTTTTTCAGCAAGGAAAATCACTCCACAGCAGGTAGCTTTGTTTACCCTACTTTAAAAAATCGTGACTCTGTGCCAGAGTGTTTAAGAGGTGCATTTGATTGGGGTTTTGGAAAAGTTTTGGAGTAGAGTTTCATTAGGGCGTTTGATGGAGTATTTCGGAGTGCAGAGCAGAATTTCAGTCTCCCAAGTTCATAGCCGAATAAATGCCATGCCAAAACAGGCTGTCCCCTTCTCTCTCCCTTTCATTTTCTTTCCCTCTCTCCCTCTCTGTTCCTAAGCGTAACGGTCACCTCAGATTCCTCATCTCATGAAGGAGACTGGATTTTGAAGGATGGATTTCAAGACAAATATCTGAAACAGAGAGGATGGAAGAAGACAGAAGGAGGGATGGCAAGAGTGTGTGATGTGGGTGTGTGTCACCTCATTCTTTAATTAGTCAGCAAAGACAAAGACATTATCACTGCACTCCATTCTCTGTCTTAGTGAGAGTCAATTGAAAACAAGTAATGAAGGAACAATTGAGAACGAAATGAAAAGGCATAGGGACCGAAATGGCAGGGGCAGACTATCAGAGAGAAATAGAGAGAAAGAAAGAGAGGGAGAGAGAAAGCTTTTGAGGTTGACCGTGACAAGGTGAGAGATAATGATAGAATCTAAACCCTAGAGAGAAGTATGTGTGTGTGTGTGGCATTGGGGTTGATATTCATCATCATGGGTCAAGTGTGTATGACTTTAGTTGCTCTATTGTCTTGAAGGCTTCCACTGAAACAGACATTGAGAAAAGTTTAAGGGCAAAGCACATGGGCTGCAGGTCAATCTCAACACACACAGATTCATACCGTTTTCTAGTGTTTGTGGATTGTTATGGTTGTCGATTATGGTGGTGTCTTGTGCTCACTCAAGCGAGGGAGAGGATCTTAGTGCAGAGGGGCACTGAATACAGTAGAAGAGGTAGATAGTGCCTAGTATAAAACAGTTTTAAACTCACCCAGACAAGCATGTCTTTATAAAACCCAGTGAAACAAACCCAATAATTGTAACAAAAGTAATAATACATTATAATATGCATATATAATACGTTATGATCATAAATAGAATAATACAGTAAAACATGTGATCAAAAGGCTTCTTCTTATCATGTGTTAATAATAATCATGTGTTAATAATAATCATGTGTATTGACCTGTGCTGCCACTTTTTCCTTGCAGTGGACATATTTGTGACTTTCACACCGGGTTCACACATTCTTCATGAGTGAGGCGCGAGCAGCACATGAGCAGAGCGGTTGCGTTGGACATTCAGATTGGCCACGTCTCTTCAGTGAGTAACAGCAGCGCCTCTGCGCAGGTTATCTATGAGGTCCTACTCCAAATCTTTTCTTTAATTTGGTCTGTAGTGCAGATGAGGGCCGGGCCGGAGTCAACCAGAGATGGCAGTTCGAGAGAGAGAGAGCAGCTGTCCTGCGTGTTTGTTTGTTGTGAAGCTAAAGTGTATATGTTGATTGTGAAGCTGAAAAGCTAAAATTCTAATGGTGAAGCTGAAAAGCCAAAACTCTGATGGTGAAGCTGAAAAGCCAAAACTCTGATTGAGTCGAGGGAAGACCGCCATCTGCGAGGGGAGGCGGGAAGGGCCGCTGTCAGGGCGGAGGAGTGTCCGCACGGTTCGGCAGAAACGCGGAAGGGCATTCTGTCCGCTTGGGGTCGGAGATTTGTTTGTGAGGACCATGTGACGCCGTATCAGAGAACCGGCGAATGAGTTTCTTTTTCTCACTCTCCTCTTTCTCTCTCGCTGTGGCTCCATCTTGGCCTTTCCCTTGCCTGTTTTTTTTGTTGTAGTTGTTGTTTTTCCCCTCCTGTCTCCTCTCAGGTCCAGGAAGAAGGAAATGACCTGCCGACAGGCAAGGCTTTTGCTAACAAATCAAGATGCACTTCATGTTCTATTGTGTCAGTTCTCGCATGAACATGCCAGTGTGCTTTTGTCACGTAGGAGGTGGCATGAGTCCCCAGTTTCAATTAAAGAGAAATCGATTGTTTCACTTTAGACCAGTATTTCCCAACTGGGTTGCCTTCAAATATTTAAAATATATAAAATGCATATAAAACATCCTAAAAGCTGGAATATCGTACTTTTCTCAATAGAAACATGTAATAATAATAATAGTAATATTACTGCTGCTGCGTATCTCTCGCTCATGTGCGCAGCATTCCGAAACTCATTGGACTCATTGGACACCTGACAAAGCACATTGCTATACATTGTCTCTGCAAGTGAGCGACACTGTAACGAGGGGAGGCAGACGAGGAGTGAGGATCCAAAAGCGGTTTTATTGTGGGTTGCAGGAAGTCAAGCAAACAGTGAACACAGGAACAAATAAAACATCCACGGTGGGAAAACAAAGGTATAAACACAAGATATAAACACGGGGAATCTTCCAGAAGGGCACAGGCAGGAACACGGGCGAAGGCAGGGTTGACGTGGAACATTCACCAAACAACTAACAATAACCAACAAAGGACAAGGTAAACATGAGGGCTTAAATACAAAACCAAAGGGGAAACAAAAGCCAATGGACAAACAGAACTCTAAACAAGATAATAAGGCAATTAACTAAAACCAATGACAAAACTAGAACTGATAATAAAGCAATCAAACAATGAACCAATGAAAACCAGACACATGGACATGGAGGGAAAACAGGACATGACAAGACTGGGAAACAGGAACGTAAGAATGATTTCAAAATAAGAGTGCATAAACAAAAGACGATATGGAGTATAACAGGTGCCAGAAACTTAAAAATAAAAGTACATAAACAAAAGATAATATTGATCGTAACAGACACGTTAAACAATCGCTCCTATTTGTAATAAACGGAGCTGTCTACAATGCAAGTGTGAAACATCAGAGTGACCTTTTGGCCTCGTTACATCATTGTATTCGCTCATATAACAGCTGCTTTGATAACAAAGACAGAAATAGCAAAAAAGCTTTGCGTGTTATTTTTTTTTTTTTTTTTAGATTAGATTCAACTTTATTGTTATTGTGCAAAATACAAGTACAGAGCCATTGAAATGCAGTCTGATTTTTGTTTTGATTCCAGAACAGCTGTAGGGTGAAGAGAAACACTTGAGACTACTTTATCATCCTGTTAAACACATTATACATCTCTCATCTCCATCTGACCTGTATAGGTATTTTCTCTTCCTTGTTTTTGTCATTTTAATATTTGTCATATTTTAATAATAACTAGGACTGTTAAACAATTTACATGAACTAAAAACTATATTAATAATATACATCCATAAATTTAAAATATCTTATTATCTATCTTTCTTATACATATTATGATCTATTTTGAATAAACATCATAACTCATTTATCAACAAGGTCCCCTCTTTCAGGGTTTCATCTGTAAATTTTCTGTGCATTAAAGTGATAACACCACTCTTAAAGGAATAGTTCACCCGAAAATAAAAACTCTATCATCACTTAACTTTATGTTTTTGCAAACCCATAAAAAATGGCTTTCTTTCATCCGTGGAACTTATAAGGTGATGTTAGGCAAAATGTTTAGGCCAAAGCATACTTCAGTTGTCCGCGTTGTTGATTGCTCTGCGCACAGTATGCGTGATGCAAATTTTGTCATCAGCACAGGGTGCATGGCACCCAGATTTTCTTGACCAGCAGCCATGGTCCTCATACGTATATTCGTAACTGGATATTCGCTCACAGTCAGAAAAGTATACTTTGGAAGGAAACGCGGTCAGCCGGGCATGATCAGATCCGGAACGTGGAAAAACAAAGTATACAAACGACAAAGTATTGATATTTATATTAGTATAAAACAATTTATCATCCTTCCCACCTGCCTCCCTTATAAAACCCAATCCCAAAAACATTCTATTTATACACTTGTAATTTATATACTTTATTAGCTGTCTGGGTCTGGGGGCTGCTCTAGTACTGTTGGTGGGTGTGTTTGGCACATCTTATCGGCATGGGCATTACCTGTGCAATTTTTGGTTTGCCTGGCCCCTCCCTTTGCCACATCTGTCCGGCGGTCACTTCTCTTATTTTAACGTGACTGTGTCGGAGAGCTATCTGGGTTGGATGTGTTGTCTCTGGCTGAGGAGCTAACTGGTGCACACCACAATTCCAGCAAAAGATTGTAAAACAAAAATGTCAACCAAACTATGATTTTTTCTGGTCATCTGCCAGGTCACAACCAGATCAGGTGAGATTGATTTGGATGTACCTGTCGTGGTGCTCCAGTATCCTTTGTGGAGGAAGACATAGCAGTGCACAGAGGCTTAACCGCTGGTTTTAGAGTTGGGGTTGGTGTCTGTGTCTGTAACATCTGCTCCCTCCAACCAACAGAGGGAGCCCTCACCTGAATACTGACATCACTCAATTTCTTCTACAGTCATTTCCTGTTTGATATATATATAAAGAGCCATGCTTTCCACTAACACTTTGCGAAGTATTGCCAGTTTTTCCTGCCTTACTGAGCACGCTCTCCATTGCTATTGTTTTTGCCTCTTGTTATGACCTTTTGCCTGCCTTTTGGATATCACATTTTTGGATTACTGTTTTTGCCTTGGTTGCTTACTTGGACTGCCTATTTTGTTCACTGAACCCAGCCTGCATCTTTGACCATTGCTTTGCCTGTCGTTTTGGATTTTCTGCTTCAATAAAACTTCTGCATATGGATTCTCAACAAACGCCCAGTCTGAGTACATTACAGAATACTTCGCCTGAAATGAATCCAGCAGAGGTATCACAGCTCCGGACGGCCTATGCATACCAGAGTGAGATACTAAAGGATTTTCAAGGCCAACTTTCCAACCTACGAGCAGTCAAAGAACATTTAACCCATTACATTCAATCTCTTCCGTCAACTAGAGCTGAACCGGTAAGGTTTTCACTACCAGACAAATTTGATGGTTCTGCTGAAAATTGCAGAGGCTTTTTACGTCAATGTAGAATTTACTTTTCCAATCAACTTGAAGCATTTCGTCTAGATACTACAAAATGTTCGTTTATGATGACTTTGCTTACTGGAAAGGCATTAGATTGGGCTTCAGCTGTATGGGACAATGACTCCCAGTTACGAACGTCTTTTGACTATTTTGCACAACAACTTCAAGAGGTATTTCAATATCCTGCAGGAGGACAGGATATCTCTGTACAGTTGTTGCATATACGCCAAGGTAACCGATCGGCCGCTGATTATTCTATCCAATTTAGAACACTCGCAGCCCAGAGTGGATGGAACAATGTGGCACTTAAAACAGTGTTTCGAGAAGGACTTAACCACGAATTGCAAGCAGAATTGGCATGCAGAGATGAAACCACAGACTTATCTGCGTATATCACCATGGCTATTAAGTTAGATAATCTCATTCGTAACAAACCCCGCTCCAAACAGGTCAAAATGGCTCCTGTTCCAGTTGAAGTTGTTACTCTCTCCATGCCCCAACCCACAGAACCCATGCAAATTGGCTATACTAGAGTGTCACCAGAGGAACGACATCGCCGTCTGCAGGAACATCTATGTTTCTACTGTGGCCAACCTAATCATCAGTGCAAAACCTGTCCCGATCGAGCCAACAACACCTCAAGGAAAACAGTGAGTTTTGAAAATTTCCTTACTGTTCATCGTCAGAATTTCACCCTATCTGTATCCATTGAGGTTTCGAATAAAGAACACTATGTTTCAGCACTAGTGGATTCTGGGGCCGCAGTCAATTTAATCCATGAAGATCTTGTCCAAGAACTAAAAATCCCCACTCTGCCATGCATCCCTTCAATTGATATTACAGCAATTGACAACAAACCCATAGGACAGGGCATCTCACAACAGACTTTCCCAATAACTCTAAAAGTTGGACTGTTTCACACTGAAAGGATCTCATTTTATGTTATTTCTTCTCCCAAGAACCAGATCATTCTCGGTCATCCATGGTTGGCTATCCATGATCATAGTATTTCCTGGAATCAAGGTGAAATCACCAAATGGTCTCCCCATTGTCAAGAGCATTGTTTTAACTCAAAGATAACCTTCCCATGTCTCACCACGAGTGTGGAAAGCCCAGATACCTCCACAGAGACTGTGATTCCATTTGAATACTCAGAATTTTCAGAGGTCTTCAACAAGGCAAATGCAACCCAACTACCTCCCCATCGTCCTTGGGATTGTGCCATTGAGCTCCTCCCAAATACTACACCTCCTAAAAGTAAGGTTTATCCTTTGTCACTTCCAGAAACTCAGGCCATGGAAAACTACATTGAAGAAGCCTTGGCATCAGGTTTTATACGTCCCTCTTCCTCTCCAGGAGCTGCAGGGTTCTTCTTTGTAGAGAAAAAAGATGGCGGACTTAGACCATGTATAGATTTTCGAGGTCTCAATGCAATCACAGTAAAGAACAGCTATCCACTTCCTCTTGTTCCTTCAGCACTGGAACAACTCCGAGAGGCACGTTTCTTCACCAAACCAGATCTTCGAAGTGTCTACAACCTTATTCGAATCAGAGAAGGTGATGAATGGAAGACTGCCTTCGTCACCACTAGGGGGCACTATGAATATCAAGTTATGCCATTTGGTCTAGTCAATGCACCCTCTGTCTTCCAGTCCTTTATTAATGAAATCTTCAGAGACCTTTTGAATCACTTTGTCATTGCTTACATTGACCACATCCTAATCTATTCCCAAACAAAGGAGGAGCATATTCAACATGTCAAGACAGTCCTAACTCGGCTCCAACAGAACCAGCTCTACATCAAAGCTGAAAAATGTGAGTTTCATAACACTAGTACTAGTTTCTTAGGTTACATAATCAGTCATCACGGTGTGGAGATGGATCTATCCAAGATCAAAGCAGTTACTGAATGGCCACAACCTACCACTATCAAAGAACTTCAGCGATTTCTTGGCTTTGCAAATTTCTACAGAAGATTTATTAGGAATTACAGCATCATCGCAGCACCTCTTACATCATTACTCAAGGACAAACCCAAGAAACTTCCATGGAACGAATCTGCTAACACGGCTTTTAATACCCTCAAGACATGCTTCACTACTGCACCCATCCTCAAGCATCCTGATCCGAAGTTACCCTTCATCATTGAAGTGGATGCTTCCGATAATGGGATTGGGGCTGTTCTCTCTCAAAGGCATGGTATGCCAGGACGGATGTTCCAATGTGCCTTCTATTCTCGTAAACTCACTGCTGCTGAAAGAAATTACGATGTAGGTAACAAGGAACTACTCTCTATGAAAGCTGCAATGGAGGAATGGAGACATTGGTTAGAGGGAGCAGAACATCCATTTCAAGTTATCACAGACCATAAGAACTTGGAATACATCAAGAGTGCTAAGAGACTCAATCCACGACAAGCCCGCTGGTCTCTGTTCTTTTCCAGATTCTGATTCACAGTTACCTACCGCCCTGGAAGCAAGAACAGTAAAGCAGACGCTTTGTCTAGAAGGTATGAACCTATGTCTTTTCAAAATAACCAAGATCCCATTCTCCCTTCATCATTGGTTGTAGCCCCCATTCGCTGGGACATCATGGATGAGATCCAACAAGCACAGCAAACAGACCCTTCCCCACCTTCTTGCCCACCAACCAAGCAGTACGTCCCACGCATCCTTCGACAACGTGTGATCCAATGGGTGCATTCTTCCCTCAGCGCTGGACATCCAGGTATTCAACAAACTGTAGCCTTAATGCGCAACTCATTCTGGTGGTCAGACTTAATTAAAGATGTTACTTCATATGTCATGTCCTGTATGTGCTCAGTCTAAGACCCCCAAGGAACTACCTGCTGGACTACTGGAGTCCCTACCCATTCCTCAGAGGCCCTGGTCCCATCTATCAGTAGACTTTGTCACAGATCTACCCAAGTCTAACAATTTCACCACGATTCTGGTAATCATTGACCGCTTTTCTAAAGCTTGTCGTCTTGTCCCACTGAAGGGTCTTCCCACTGCCATGGAAACAGCCGGATATATGGATTGCCAGAGGACATTGTCACGGACCGGGGTCCTCAATTCACGTCGAGGGTATGGCAGGAATTTTGTAAACTGTTGGACATTAATGTTAGTTTAACCTCAGGCTACCACCCACAGGCGAATGGACAAGTGGAGAGATTGAACCAGGAGATCGGACGTTACCTTAGGTCATACTGTAGTCGAGAACAACAGAGATGGAGTGAATTTCTTCCATGGGCTGAATATGCCCAAAATTCACTAACCCATTCATCTACTGGACTTACCCCCTTTCAATGCGGTTATCAACCTCCCATGTTCCCTTGGTCTGGGGAACCATCTACAGTACCAGCGGTGGATGACTGGATCAGAAGGAGTGAACGGGTGTGGGACAGCGCTCATGTGAGGCTTCAACGTGCCATTCATTCTCAGAGAATCCACTCGAATCGACGGAGGCGTCCCCACCCTAACTATCAGCCAGGCCAGAGGGTCTGGCTTTCCACACGAGACTTGCATCTATGGCTACCTAGTAGGAAGCTCAGTCCCAGGTACGTTGGTCCATTTCGTATAATCAGACAGATAAACCCTGTGACCTATCGACTTGAGCTTCATGCTAATTACCGAATCTCTCCTTCATTTCATGTATCATTGCTAAAACCGGTCCACCCTGCGTGTGGCCCCGAAACCATGGAACCTGAACCTCCACCACCCTTGGAGATTAATGGAGAACCAGCATACTTGGTAAAGGAAATCATTGAGTCAAGGAGAAGAGGAAGCCAGGTGCAATATTTGGTGGATTGGGAGGGCTACGGACCAGAGGAGAGATCATGGGTAGCTGCCAAGGACATTCTGGATCCCTCTCTTATCCATGATTTTCATCGAACTCATCCTGACCACCCAGCACCCAGACCAAGGGGACGCCCCAGTCGAAGAACACCAGGAGGTGTTCATAGAGGGGGGATTCTGTAACATCTGCTCCCTCCAACCAACAGAGGGAGCCCTCACCTGAATACTGACATCACTCAATTTCTTCTACAGTCACTTCCTGTTTGATATATATATATAAAGAGCCATGCTTTCCACTAACACTTTGCGAAGTATTGCCAGTTTTTCCTGCCTTACTGAGCGCTCTCTCCATTGCTATTGTTTTTGCCTCTTGTTATGACCTTTTGCCTGCCTTTTGGATATCACGTTTTTGGATTACTGTTTTTGCCTTGGTTGCTTACTTGGACTGCCTATTTTGTTCACTGAACCCAGCCTGCATCTTTGACCATTGCTTTGCCTGTCGTTTTGGATTTTCTGCTTCAATAAAACTTCTGCATATGGATTCTCAACAAACGCCCAGTCTGAGTTCATTACAGTGTCGGGCGGGTCTGTTGGATGTGCCCGCCGGTGGTGGTGGAGCGGCCCCCGGACCTAGAGAGTTTCGTATATAGGCAATCATTTTATTTACTAGTTTAAAATTTCATAAAGCTGAGATGATGTTATTGTTCGCACTACTACTACTGCTATTATTGTTTTTATTATATTATAGCTGCTACCACTACTACTACTATTATTGTTATTATTATTATTACTAGTATTATACTATTACTACAACTATTATTATTATAACTGTATCTAAGTTTAAATCTATATCTTTCTTTTTCTCTCCCTCCACAACATTTACCACCACAAATCCCCCTCCCCCCTCATTGTATGGACCTACTGTGAGGTTTGTGTGGCTGATTGCTTCTCTAGCCAATCAAAAAACAGCAGGTTCTGTTTCCTGTCAGCTTTGTTGGTTTGTAAATCACTCTGTTGACGTAAAAAAGCTGGTGGGTGAAAGAAGCATGCAAAGATGAAGATCACATCCCAACGACATCCCATAATAATGTGCAAAAACAAATCTCAGGGGGCAGGAGAGTTTCCTTTTAGCACTCTCTGACCACAGGTGTATGCCACCACCTGTGTTTTAAAATAAGAGTCCACTGGAGTGAAAACAGGGCAGAATAAAACATCGTTACCTCATTATTCTTGAGGTGCTCCAATAATTCTAGGTTTGGGGTGTGAATATGATTTGCATATTGGCTCTTGCATGGTATTAGATTGGCACAAGCGATGCATTTGGTTTTCTGGTGAAACTGAGATTTGGATATTTTGTGGTTATTTAATCTGGAGCATTATCAATGGACACATAAAGGAAATTGGCTTTTCATTATTATAGCAGCTTATCTATTTATATGTCATTAGTCTCTACACTGGCAAACATACTCTCAATACTTACTAGTACTGAAGTGGAAGAGAGAGAAAGAGACTAAGAAAATGAGAGAGAGAAAGAATGATTTTCACCTCGTGCTCCTTATCAGCAGTGAAGTGTTACGTTCTACCCACAGAGAGACAGACAGCGAGAATAGAGTCTAATTAAGTCTCTCAGTGATCATAAACTGTTTGACTGTCTCCAGTGTGAATGACACACACAAACAATCATACACATACACACACACACGCACACACACACTCTGACACTTTCCCTGCTTTCTTTGTTAGCCCTAACAAATTTGCATTCTTTAGATGTGTCCTATACAGCTACCTGAACCGAAGTGCTTGGAGTGTGCGAGCATACGCTCCTACGTTTTTACCTTGTCAGCAATTTCACAATTGAAAAGAAATCCTATTTGTCTGTTGCTCATCAGGGAACTGTGCGTGTGTGTGGCAGACATTACTTTTCTTGCTTTCGTGTGTGAATCTGCGTGACTGCAGACCAAATGATCAGAGGCAAACGTCCAGTGATTGAAGGGAAATGTGGCACAAACGCAATCGTGTATTCCCTCCGACCAGAAATAAAAGCGTTGCAACATCCGTGAAGGCCTCTGCCCCCAAACACACACACACACACACACATTTACATACCTTTCAGACATATTTTTCTTTTTCTCTGCTCTCTCCCACTGTTACAAACAAAAGCATACTCAAAGACAGTAGAAAATGCATCTCACACTTATTATTTATTCAAATTAAAAAATAATGATGCCAGCATATATTATACTGAATACACACACATATCTTGGCCTAGTTCTGATCATAGATAGTTGACTGGTTATGAATGCAGAATTCTGTGTGTGATTAATCATGTAAGTGGGTGCATGCATGTGTGATTTAGTTTGTATGATTGTGTCCATCCATGTGTGTGTTTGTTCAGGCTTTGGTTCAGCGTTAGATCATTCTGTGATTTAACTTAACAGTAGCCAAGCAAACCATGCAGATTGCGTGTGTGTTTACATAATGCATAATTCCTGTAAAATTTGTGTGAATTAACTGATTTCTTAGAAAATGTAGTCCTTGAATCCATAGCTCTTGTATAAAGAGAATAGGATCGTGGAGTTCACAAGTTCGAATCCCAGGGCGTGACTCCACCCAGGTCTCCTAAGCAACCAAATTGTCCTGGTTGCTAGGTAGGGTAGAGTCACATGGGGTAACCTCCTTGTGGTCACTATAATGTGGCTCGCTCTCGGTGGGGCACGTGGTGAGTTGTGCGTGGATGCCGCATTAGATGCCGTGAAGCATCTACACATGCTATGTCTCCGCAGTAATGTGCTCAACATCCCACGTTATAAGATGCATGGGTTGACTGTCTCAGACACGCGGAGGCAACTGTGATTCGTCCTCCACTATGAGAGTCTGAGAGTCACTATGCCACCACGAGGACTTAGAAAGCATTGGGAATTGGGCATCAGGGAAATCAGGGAAAAAAGAGAGAGTAGGATCTTGCTTGTAAAGGAGTATATTGGACTAAATATAAGAATGCATAAAAATTTCAGCCACCAAAATTTTATAGCTGAAAATGACATAAAATTTCATTTTCAGATTTCCATCCACAGAACTGCCGCTGCTTTTGGCACCATTCTGAGTAAACTCCAGAAACTGTTGTGCATGAAAATTCCAGGAGATCCGCACTTACATAATTACTCAAACCAGCTTGTCTGGCCCCAACTGGTTGAAATCCCTGAGATCACTTTTTCCCATTTTTATGGTTGATGTCAATATTAAGTGATGCTCCTGACCCGAATCTGCATGACTTTATGCATTACACTGCTGCCACACAATAGGCTGATTAGATAATTGCATAAGTAAGTGTACAGGTGTTCCTAAAAAAGTGCTTAGTGAGTGCTTAGAGAGATAT
The DNA here is from genome assembly GCA_032164185.1 of Moxostoma hubbsi. Classification (NCBI taxonomy): domain Eukaryota; kingdom Metazoa; phylum Chordata; class Actinopteri; order Cypriniformes; family Catostomidae; genus Moxostoma; species Moxostoma hubbsi. The sequence continues at coordinate 9,482,510 of JAVLUX010000215.1, forward strand.
CTTTAGCTGCTGCATTGCATCTCATTGTTGTCCCAGTGTATATTCAGTGTTGCATATTCATCATTATACGCTTTTACAAAAAGTAAAAAAAATGGCATAATTTTGTTATTATGTGATGACTCGCTGGCCAACTCAATGAAATAATGCTCAGAAGTTGAGTCTCTCTGCTCTACCTTCAGACTATCATAGTCATAATAAGCACGTACCACTGTTTTCATTGTTACTGGCTGAACAGTATATTTTCAAAACAAAACGCAGTGTTGGTTTAACCAAAGATGCCATAACCATTGCGTTTTTAATATTTTTTGTTAAGTTTAAAATCAGACCTGCATTCTGTTCCATTCAGCTGCACTCCATCTAGGTGTTTGAAAGAAAGAACTTGCCTGGTGTGTGTGCTTCTCCAGAGTGTTGAGCACTGTCTCTGCCCCAGACAGAAAGTCATGGTGCACTGTGTTGGAGCTTGTTGCTGTGATGATTCAGACCGCAATGTACTGCTGAAAATCATGACAATCTATCTCAAAATGTAAAATAAGGACACTCTTTGACACGTTTGTGTATAGTTAGAACTGCATTTGAATTTGGTTTAAAGTCTCTTTTGTCTGTAGTGTGTAGTACTTTCCTAAATGTTAGTTTATTACACATGTGTTTTCGGTGGTTTCAGAGTGGCTGTGTGCACGACACATACAAATTCTATCTCTCTGTTCTCCTGAGTGACAGATGTGCTTCAGTATGAGTTCGGTTTGGTGTGATAACATGTGCTGAGCACATTATATTTAAAGAGCTCCAGATTCTCTTTAATTGCACAACTGCATAATTTCACATAAGTTTGGCCGCTACAATTTACTATTTTAATTTGTATTTACAATTGTTGTCAACTCAAGTACAAATGACAGAAACGTCAGTTCCTTCAGTTTCCTATCTGTCACTCACGCGACCCAGTGTCGAGTCCCACTCTTGGGAGCGCCAAACACCAGTTGGTGTGCAACCACTCATTCAGATTTTTTCTTCAGAGCTGAGCAGTGTTGATGCTTTGGCTTGAAATCTCTGTCGACATTCACGGCAGATGGGTTTTTCCGGTCTCATCAGGCAAAACCCCAAATTATTGTAAATCACACAATGTGACTTGTGTTGTGTAAAAAGCATCTTACTCTCAAAAGTTTTACTTACTGTAAATCCATATTATCCATTAGGAGACACGACTGCCAAATTAACATGCTGGGATTCAGACGTATTTGTTTGAAGCATGGGAAAACCACTTATTGAAAAATAAACAATACCATATAAGGGGCAAATTCTATACAGCATTTTGTGCTCTTAAAGAGCACTGAGTGAAGGGGATGCCACTCGAAAAGATAATGATTTGTGAAGGACAGAAGGTGTCTCTCCCAATCATATTAATGAAAGATGAAGTCTGTCACGTTGGAACCCTTAAATGTTGCAGGTTTAGATCTGTTAATAAGAAGAAATTGATGCTAGTGGGTAGGTCTTAATACAATGTGGTGTGTACTCTGTAACTCAAAAGTCGGTTTGTCCACTTGATTCGGGCAGAACCAATAAGATATCTTACTACCCAAAACGTGTTTCATTGTGAGATTGAGATGCCCAGATATCCCTTATAAGACAAAGGAAGATAAAGAAAAAACAAATAGAAAATAAGAGAATTTTCTTTCTTCAGTGTATGTGATATTGGGCTATCTGCAGGGCTGTCACTAGACAGAAATGGCTTATCTCATTAGTGGCATATCGAAATGCAAAGCTTAAGTACAAGTACAAATGTAAAAATGTCATATCAAAGTTAAATGTTGTTTAAAAGTCATTTGAAAATATTAATGCTGCAATCAAGAAGTGAGGTGCATGGCTATGTTCAGGGACGCAACCACAGGGAGCCTTGCCGTCCTTGCCAAAAGGGACTTTAAGCAGCAGCTGTAGATGGGAAGGCTACGGTAAGTTAACTGATCAATCACCATTGCCAAGAAATTCCAAAATTACGAAGTAATAGAGAACAGCGGAACAAAGCATTTACATGAACTGTTTACAATTTTTTCATTTTTTTTTTTTTTAAAAAGCAAGAGAAGGGTTACTTGAGTTTTTATTATATCAATATGTCTAAAACCCTAGATATTATTACTAATATTATTCATATTATGTATCAAAGTATTAAATAGTATATTCTAAACAACTGTGGGCAATAAGATTTAAATATGAGTTTTGAGGAGGATGTTTAGGCAACTCACTTTGCCTCAGCTCTTGCAAAATATAACATTTACTTTCCTAATCTGTCACATTTTATTGACTAGTGTAAAGTAGCAATTTCCTCGAAGTATACTGTTACAACAAATTAAATAATTTTTGTTGTTGTAGTTGGTCTATTTATGAGCCATAAATAATTTCTTCAAAGTTAATTTACTGTCTTAACCATTGTGCCTAGGACTGGGTGATATAGTTACAAAAATTATATCTTGGTATTTTTCAGCGTAATTATACTGTATATCCAAATGGTGAAATTACATTCAAAATTAAAAATATTGTTAACTTACGAAGTAAAAAAAAAAGGAGTAAAATTGTAGTTACGAATTATCAATATATGTTTTTCAGACAGTTTTTCATTAAATGAAAACTGTGAAGAATTATATTTAATCTATGTAATTTATAGTACATGCACAAATATAACAGTACATTGTAACAAACAGACATATTTACATATATATATTGATACTAAAACACTTTAATATATGAAAAAGGCAAACTAATTGTTAAATTGTTTTAAAACATCTGTCCTTGTGTTCTTATACCATAAGTCGTGAAGGATAGCAAAACCTGTCTAATGGCACAATTTTTAAGAAACATAGTGGTCAAATAAAAAGTGGATTGAAATAATCATGGTATTCATGATGCTGCGTGATTTTATATCATCAGCTAAATATATTGTTTAAAAATTTTTTTTAATTTTTTTTTTAAATAATATATATATATATATATATATATATATATATATATATATATATATGGGGCTGCAGCCCTGGTCTAGTGACACCCCTGGTTATCTGTCTTTTTCCATCAACCCAAAGTTAGAGGTTTGTGTGTTTGCTTTTGTTTGATGCTTTTGTCAGGTTTCATAATTTATAATCTCGGTTAGCGGTATCACTCACTGTGAAAGGAACCTTTCCTTTGTATTTAAAGCTCTTGCTTCCTTCCACTGCTTTCCTCTTCTCTCTCTCTCTCTCTCTCTCTCTCTCTCTCTTTCTCTCCCTATGTTCCTGATTAACCCTCGTGCTCAGCAAACTCAAACATCAACACTCTCCATATGTGTTCAGCTCTCTCTCTACTGGATATCAATTTCTTTTAGATCAGCCTTTATTGAACACCAAAGTAATGTTATTTGAACATTAGAGTGATATTTCTGCCAAAATAACAATGTAGCAATAATGTTTTATTGTGTATAAATAGGGACTAATGAAAAGAGTTTTGATTGCATGATAAACTCTCTATTTCTTATACACACACACACACAGACACACACAAACATTTGTTTTGAGCTTGAGCAGGACTGACAGTTTTTGAAGGACAAGCTTTTAGCTCCCATATCACTCACTCACACACGCACAGCAGCTAAATGGGGCTGTGTGCTACTACAGTGTGTGTGTGTGTGTGTGTGTGTGTGTGTGTGTCTCAGTGTTTTCAATTGAGTCGCAGGCCAGAATTAGCAACACTTCTGAAAAGCCCTCCAGAATGAGCACACCCAGATAGATACTTTAGCCTAACAGGATAGAAAGAGAGAGTGATAGGGTTGTGAGGTGACAAAAAGCATTTAGATACACAAGAGTATAGAATACATTACAGAGAGAGAGAGAGAGAGGAGGGCGGGGGGTGGGTGACCGGGGAATGTAGATGGTCAGAGAAGTAATGAATGCGTACTGTACAAAGTATGAATCCAGTATACCTTTAGTGACATTAGGATAATTTTATGCCACCTTTGGCCCTTCTCACCTGGTTACGTATGTAACCTCTGTTCCCTGATGGAGGGAGCGAGATGTTGTTTCGAATAAGCGACACTAGGGGTCTCTCTTGAGCGCCGAATATGCCTCTGGTCTATGAAAAAAAGGCCAATGAGAAGTTGGCAGACACTATTTGCATACCCCGCCCCCGGACATATGGGTATAAAAGCGTGAAAATACATTGAGTTCATTCAGGATTTTTCTGAGTCGGAAATGGTCTGGCCACAACAGTGGCTTGGCTCAGCGACGTGGCCGGGAGGATACAACGTCTCGTTCCCTCCATCAGGGAATGGAGGTTACATCTGTAACCAAGACATTCCCCGTCTGTCGCTCACTTCGATGTTGTGTCGAAGAAGCGACACTAGGGGTCTAATTTAAATCATTCCATGTGCTGAGCTGTGTACATGTACTGCTGACACAGGAGTTGGCTGCGCGTACCCTTCCCCAATGCCCCCAAAAAGTCGTTGGAATCCTTCTGGTTACCCTAGACAGGGGAACAAGGCGACGCTTGCCAACCTGGGAACAGGCCAAGCCTGGCTGGACCTCTTTTCTCTCTATGTTTCTCTCTATCTTTCAGGGGGAAAAGACCCTGCGGAGGCCACACCTGCCCGAAAGGGGGAGGTAAAGGTGGTGAATACATCACATGGGTTTTTAGGCAACATGTGGAACGTGGCGCAGTGGTAGATCCAGCCTCAAGGAGGGGGGAGTTGCTACAACATAGCGACCGGAAGGAAGCTGGGACTGCCTAAGGTAGACGCGGGTCCACTGTGTAAGAGGACCTTACCGCAGAAAATACACACAGGGGGAGTCCATGTAGGAGTCCTGACCTGTGGGGCACCTATTCCAGTACAGGGTAGATAGAGTACCCGCAGTGGACTGAGTCGGCGAGTCCCTCCGCTGAACTGCAGACCCAAAGGGCTAGGGAGGAATCATCCAGGGACCCAGGTGGGCGAGATCTCCTGGGAGAGAAAGCACACAGTTTTACCTTGGCCAAGGTAAAGGACGCCAGGTGCAAGCGATCCACCCGGCCAGTCTGTCAGCGTGTTACCGAGTTCTACCGGCTTGGACCTGAGAAAACACGGGACGATACTGACTCAAGTCAATTCAAGTCAAGTCAATTTTATTTGTATAGCGCCTTTCACAACACACATCGTTTCAAAGCAGCTTTACAGAAGTTCAGCATTAACAGACGATAAAAATGTAATGTCTATAAAGTCGATAAATCATCATCCTTGTGCAGGGCTCCAAACTGCGACTAAAAATGGTCGCATTTGTGACCAAATAAATTTATTTGTGAGTGTAATTTCTGTCAAGGTCGCCATTGGCGACAGTAAAAGTTTACTCCCTTTTGATTTTAAAATTTGCATTACATTTCCCGAGATACATAAAAGTTTATATCAAAGAAATAGCGGGGAAAACGGAGTTCATTGCAGGAACTAACAATTTCAAAAAAGAGACTGTTAGAAAACACGGTGACAGTAACAAGCATAAAAATGCACGTGATCACATAATTGCGAAGAATGCTCCACAGACTACACTGTTAGCGAGCTGCGGGACGAAAAGGAATGGATGGAGTTAAAAAAATTTAAAATATTTGGCGCCTGTTTTTCCCCCTGTAGGAGCCATTGGCTCCTTAATTGATTTTTTTTTTTTTTTTGTTTGGAGCCCTGTTGTGGAATTAGATAAGATATGATTCTTTATCGTGTTTAAAAATAATTAAATAATAATTGTATTAATAACCCCAGTGAGCAAGCCGAAGGCGACTGTGGCAAGGAACACAAAACTCCAAAAGATGATTGTTAATGGAGAAAAATAACCTTGGGAGAAACCAGACTCACTGTGGGGGCCAGTTCCCCTCTGGCTAACATCATGAATAATGTAAATAAGAATTATTTATAGTCAAAAAACATAATTTAAAAAATTATTAAACTTATTAAGTGCTAAGGGTCAGTATTTAGACAGTGAATGTGTTTGAACTGCAAGATTAGTGACCAGTGTCTTTGAAGTCCATCCTTGATTAAATTCCAGAAGTTCACTTAGATGCAATTGTCCTTGTTTGGCTGATGAAGGCTCAACCTTGAGATTGTAAAATCTCGCAAAGGTATTAGGTGTTGCCCAACCCGCTGCTCTACATATGTCTGCTAGGGAGGTACCTCTGGCCAGTGCCCACGAGGATGCAATACTCCTTGTTGAGTGCGCTCGAACTAGCAAGGGAGGGGCACGGCCTGGGTGTGATAGGCCAATGAAATGGCATCCACCACCCAGTGGGAGAGCCTCTGTTTGGAGACAGCGTTCCCTTTCCGCTGCTCACCAAAGCAGACAAAGAGCTGCTCAGAGCATCTGAAGCTCTGTGTGCAGTCCAAGTAGGTACGCAAAGCACGTACCGGACACAGCAACGAAGGGGCTGGGTCTGCCTCCTCCCGGGGCAGCGCTTGCAGGTTCACTACCTGGTCTCTGAAGGGCGTGGTAGGAACGTTGGGCACGTAGCCCGGTCAGGGTCTTACGGTAACATACTGTATGTGTCTGAGGCGAACAGGTCTACCTGGGCCTTGCCGAACCATTCCCAAATCAGCTGGACCGACTGGGGGTGAAGCCCCCACTCTCCACTGGGCAAGCATTGTCGTGACAGCGCATCCGCTATCACATTGAGGTTGGCGGGGATGTGAGTGGCACGCTTGAGTCGCTGCTGGCTCCAAAGGAGGAGACGACGGGTGAGTCGTGACATGTGGCGGAAGCATACGCCACCTTGGCGATTTATGTACACTACCGCGGTGGTGCTGTCTGACCTGATCAGGACATGTTTTACTCGAATTAACGGGAGAATCTTCCGCAGGGCAAAGAAAACTGTCAGCAACTCCAGGTTGGCGGCAGGCGGGTTGACCATCACACGGTGTGTGCCGTGGCGCCATTCTCGTCTCGGGACTCGAGTCTGAAGCCAGTGCTGAAGCGGTCTCATATCCATTAACCCCAGCGGCACGACCACCGCGGAGGATGCTATATGCCCCAGGAGCCTCTGAAAAAGTTTTAAGGGGACCGCTGTGCCTGGCCTGAATGTGGCAAGGCATTCCAGCACTGACTGTGCACGCTTATTGGTGAGACGTGCTGACATTGAGACTGAGTCTAACTCCATACCGAGAAAAGAGATGTTCTGGACCGGGGTGAGCTTGCTCTTTTCCCAGTTGACTAAAGCCCCAAACGGCTGAGGTGCCGGAGCACCTGGTCTCTGTGAGCACATAATAACTCTCGAGAGTGGGCCAAGATAAGCCAGTCGTCGAGGTAATTGAGTATTCGAATGCCGGCTTCTCGGAGTGGGGCAAGGGCTGCCTCATCAACTTTCGTGAAGACGCGAGGGGACAGAGACATGCCGAAGGGGAGGACTTTGTACTGATACGCCTGGCCGCCAAACGCGAACCGTAGGAAGGGTCGGTGTCGAGGCAAAATTGAGACTTCAATGTACGCGTCCTTCAGGTCTACCGCTGCAAACCAATCTAGATGCCGGATGCAAGTTAAGATGTGTTTTTGCGTGAGCATTTTGAACTGGATTTTGTGCAAAGATTGGTTGAAAACTCGCAAGTCCAAGAGTGGCGCCCAGACCCCAGGAACCAGGCATCCAACCGTGATGGCTGTGGGGAGGACGGAGGGTTCCAGTCCAGCCCCACGCTGGTAGCGGCCCAGGAAAGCATGTCGGTCATCTGCGCATCAGCCTCAGCCTGGGCGTGCTGGCCCGAAGGCGGCAGCCCAGGGTATCATCAGCGTCAGACGGCACTCTCTCCGATGCAGCGGCGAGCTTATCCACCTCGAGCTGTTGCCTCGAGCACGGACGGGAGTCAACGAGCATGCTGGGGGCGGGTGGTCCTAGGGGGCGTACCCGGCGGAACTGCACCTGTTGCCGTCCCCAGATCGTCTCCAGTGCCAGCCGCATCGTCCTCATTCCCATGGGAAGAAGGAGCAATGCGGGGGAGGGGGGGCTGAAGTGGTGTGCTTTTTATTGAAAGCGAGCCATGACCGCAACGTTGCCATGGTCATGGCTTCGCAGTGAGAGCATGAACCATCCACAAATGCTGCATCGGTGTGATCGCTGCCCAAACACACGAGACAACGCCTATGGGCATCTGAAGCATAGAGCACTATATACCACATCCAGGAACTACACAGGGGCGGAATGGCATCTTTATAAATACGCGTCCTGAAAAGGACGTTCAACGCCGCTGTGTAAAGCTCTTTTAGAGGAAAATACTCTTTTATAGAGAAAATCACTCTTTTACAATAAACTCTTTTAAGCTTTCTGCACTGTCGAAGCGCCCAGGGGCAAGCTGCGCTGTCGAAGCACCCAGGGGCAAGCTGCACTGCCATGCAGAGAAGGAGAAAAGCAGCTGAAGTGCGCTGTAGATCCAACAGCAGGCAGAGCATCATAGGAACAGAAGCAGGAACAGGTGTGTGACTCGCAGCTGACTGAATTCTTGACCATCGGCTCTGAAGAAAATTTCTGAATGAACTTGACGAATTTCCCAGCTTTTATACCCGTATGTCCGGAGGCGGGGTATGCAAATACTGTCTGCCATCTTCTTATTGGCCTTTTTTCATAGATCAGAGGCATATTCGGCGCTCAAGAGAGACCCCTGGTGTCGCTTTTTTGAAACAACGTCGAAGTGAGCGACAAATGGGGAACAGCACATTTTCCTATTATGAACAATTCTGCATACTACAAAAAATACCACAATATATTCAATTTCAGTTTTACATTTTAGTGTCCTTTTTGGCTTGACAACAACAGTACATTTGTAGCTGTGTACAATGAGAAACTCAGCAATGTAAAATTAAGGAAAAAAAAAAAATAATTTTTTTGTTGCGAGTGTTTGTTCCAAACCAAAATCTTTTGAATGGGAATAATGGATTCCCATGGCTCTATTCACACTGGGTCCGACAAATCGTCCGCCGACAATCTGAAGGTGTATTTTATGGAGGGCGGTCCTTTTTTTCTTCTTCTAACTGTGTGGCAGAGGGCTCTGTCACTGGCTGCGACGGTACTCTTACTAACATTAACATTAACATTTCATATTTACACTTTCTTCCATGCGAATTTCTGTCTTCTGGTTTATGCTATGAGTTTGCAATGACAGTTAGCGCTTCCAAAATAAACATGGAATCATTCCATTTCAGTCCACTACAATACACAAAGTTCATATTACATATTTACACTGACACCATTGTATGTTTAGTATTGTTTATTGTACTTATCTGTCACAGTTTTTTGTTGTGTTTGATGTGGCCATATTATCTGTCATCTTACTGTTTTCTTCCATGATCCTCCATTTTGGGTACTTTTATTATGTTTTGTTGCAGGTTCCATTTCCAGGTCACCCACTGATTGGAAGTGACCATTGTTATGCAAGCATTTCTAAAGTTTATGTATATTTTTTGTTAAATGTTTGACTACCATCATAGAAGGATGATCTTTGAATTTAGTGAGGGGTACATTGTTTACAGTTTTTAAACTGATACTTGTTAATGGTATGTTCCGGGAGAGGGACATAAAGTATAAAAGCAGCTTATGGATGCATTGTGGTGTTGGAGTAGAGTGCGTTGATTTATGAGACTCAGAACCTAGTTGTGAAAGGAACTCTGTACTTTGAGAAACTGAATGTTTAAGTTTTATATATGAATATATAGAAGGAATTTGGACACTTTTGAAGATTTGTTTTGCTTGTTTATTGTTTATTGTTGTCAGTTTGATAGTATATTTGGCACCTGTACATATATTTTTACTTTCCTGGGAACTTGTAAATAAACACCCTTACACGTCCTGTTATATCCTGTATTTTCGAACTGTGACAAACATGCCTTTGTCACAATCTGCGATGAAAACTGACTGACCAATGAAAATTGAGCTTTTTGTCATTTATTTCAGAGTTGCCGCAGCTGCTCAATCCAGGGTGTTGGTGACGCTAATCAACTGGCAAACACCAGTACTGGATGTGCAGCTGGTACCCCTCCCCCAAAATTCTATATTTAAAAATAAATAGTTGCAGTTCATTAATCCTTTGTACTGCAAAGGTCTGTTTTTGAAAGTCTGCTTATGGTGTTTTGTCTTAAAGTACATAGTTTAATATGTATGTCACTGTGCTCGTGATATTCTCATGGCATTAAAAATAACAGCGGGTTCGGCAACTCGTTTGCACTAAGCTCGTAATAAAATATCCCATAAAAGGACTCTTTACATGCAATATTTTCTACATGAAATAGTGAAACAATTATGCCAAACTAGGTAAATAAAACCTTTATCAGCATTCAGAATATTAATCTCTGGTATTGGCAGCTTTAAGGTGGACAGGAGACTGGTATAATGTTTGTAGAACAGCAACAGTGCCACCTACTTTACAGGGGTAAAATAGTTTTTTGTTTATTTTTTTACGGACTCGGCATGAAAAGAACTTTCGTCAGAATTTTATCTTTAAAAATCATCACAGCTTTGCTGTGAACAGGCCTTAAGGTTAAATAACAGGAAAGTAGCAATTAACACATTTTTATTGACTTTTGACTCAACTAATGCTTTAAATTTTGAGTGGGAATATCTTTTCAGGATAGTTCAGTGTTCAAGAAAATAAAAACTGTTTAAAGTTTTGATGGACCCTTAGAGTTAAATATACTGAATATATAAATGTTATGCTCAAGTATTTATGTTTCTATAAGCCTTGTGTATTTTTTAGATTCCCTGAACACATTACAAATACAGTTTGGATGGATGCATACTGTTCAATTACTACATTGTCATAAGGGCAAGTACAAAGTAGAACCAAGGGCTTTAAAGCCTGGACCTCCATGAATTATGGACCAAACTATTAGTTTTCCTCCTGTGTAAAATCTGTCCTGTTCTAATGCTCTGTGGCCTCGTTTGCATTCAGAAATTCCAAAAGACTACTTTACTCTTCAATCAAAAAGAGCCTGATGTGTTGAGTCGCATATCAGTCGCATAACCACTGTCAGAATATTAAGATTAGCTGTGCAAACATTTTGTTTTCCTTTAAAAAAAAAAAGTAAAGTCATGAATCTGTGTTTATGAATGCTCTTTAGCAACTGCACATTTAAAAAAAAAGTTTATTCAGCTAAAGGACTAGCCATTTGGATGCTACACAATCTGATGGACTGAGCAAAAGTGGCGGAGCTAGGGGGTGGCCAGAGGTGGCCATGGTCACCGTGGACCGAGTGGCCACCCCATTGGCCAACCCACTTGCAATTGTTATTTTTTGGCACAATTTAGTTCTTTAGAGGTGAAATCATCTCTGTACAAATGTACAAACTTAACATGTGCGCACACCAAGGTCACCAACTTCTCCGTCCCCGGTGTCATTGTAACCCCCCCCCCCCCAGCCAGCCCCCACAGCTGTGCAACCACAGACTGATTGCTTGCCCCTGCATGGCCACCCTATTGAAAAATTCCTGGCTTCACCCCTGCTGAGCACGCTGCATATCTGGGAAAGAAAAATAATGAATAATGATACATTTGAATATATTTTATTTGTAAAATAAACCCCCATGAGGTGCCATCTTCTACATCACTTACAATTTAAAAGTGTATTCTTAGTAGATGCTATTTAACCAAACCGATTTGCATCAGCGGTGCTTAGATTGTGTTTATGACAATCACTAAAGCAAGTGGCAAAAGACACTAGCCAAGTATTAATAGGAACCGAGCTGCTTTCACCCCCAGGAATGGCCCATTGCATCTGTCTCTTTTGTTTCTTGTCTTAGAGTTTCAGCCATCCCATGTTTCCTTGTCCTTTTGGTACTTGTTGTTTGGCTTCCAGAGCTGCAGCTATGCTGGAGCTTTTTTGCATCTAATTTGGGCTAAGAAACACCCAATTAGACAGGAAGTCTGGCAGACAAATAAAAAGCCACTGTTTGTTTCATTTCCACAATGACATTTAAGAGATAGTTAAATCTGAAATCGATTATATCACAACATGATAAATATATATAATAAAAGTGCAGCAAACTTACCATGAATGGTTGTGCATAAGAAATTATTTAAAAATGTATATACTCTTTAAGTTAGTAAATGAATAAAAACTATTTTCACAGACATGTCTCATAAATAGGGATGGGTCGATATGGTTATCTCACGATTCGGTTCGATATATTAAATTAGGTTCATAATCTTAATCATAATCGTCTAGGTTACGGATGTAACCTCCGTTCCCTGATGCAGGGATCGAGACGTTGTGTCGAAGAAGCGACACTAGGGGTCCAGTTTAAATCACGCCATGCGCCTAGCCATGTACGTGTTCTGCTGTCACAGGAGCGGGCAGGTATTCTACGTGCAAAGTCGACCAGCTGTGTCAGACTGCACGTACATAATGCCCCAAAAAAGTCGTCGGGATCCTTCTGGTTAACCTAGGCAGGGGAACAAGGCGACACTTGCCAACCTGGGAATGGGCCAAGCCTGGCTGGGCCTCTTTTCTCTCTATGTTTCTCCTGCAGTACCCACAATGGATTGGGTCGGCGAGTTCCTTGAACTGCGAACCCAAAGGGCTAGGGAGGAATCATCCAGGGATCTGAATGAGTGGGATCTCTTGGGAGAGAAAGCACACAGTTTTACCTCCGCCGAGGGAAAGGGCGCTAGGTGCAAGTGATCCACCCGGCCAGACCATCAGCGTGTTACCGAGATTTACTGGCTCGGACCTGAGAATACATGGGTCGATACTGACTCAACACAGAGATTGTAAAATCTCACAAAGGTAATAGGTGTTGCCCAACCCGCTGCTCTACATATGTCTGCCAGGGAGGTGCCCCTGGCCAGTGCCCACGTGGATGCAACACTCCTTGTCGAGTGTGCTCGGACCCGTAAGAGGGGGGCACGGCCTGGGTGTGATAGGCCAATGAAATGGCGTCCACTACCCAGTGGGAAAGCCTCTGTTTGGAGACAGCGTTCCCTTTCCGCTGTCTGCCAAAACAGACAAAGAGCTGCTCAGAACATCTAAAGCTCTGCATGCGGTCTCAGTAGGTACGCAAAGCACGTACCGGACACAGCAACGAAGGGGCTAGGTCTGCCTCCTCCTGGGGCAGCGCTTGCAGGTTCACTACCTGGTCTCTAAAGGGCGTGGAAGGAACCTTGGGCATGTAGCCCGGTCAAGGTCTTAGGATCACATACACTCACCTAAAGGATTATTAGGAACACCTGTTCAATTTCTCATTAATACAATTATCTAATCAACCAATCACATGGCAGTTGCTTCAGTGCATTTAGGGGTGTGGTCCTGGTCAAGACAATCTCCTGAACTCCAAACTGAATGTCAGAATGGGAAAGAAAGGTGATTTAAGCAATTTTGAGCGTGGCATGGTTGTTGGTGCCAGACGGGCCGGTCTGAGTATTTCACAATCTGCTCAGTTACTGGGATTTTCACGCACAACCATTTCTAGGATTTACAAAGAATGGTGTGAAAAGGGAAAAACATCCAGTATGCGGCAGTCCTGTGGGCGAAAATGCCTTGTTGATGCTAGAGGTCAGAGGAGAATGGGCCGACTGATTCAAGCTGATAGAAGAGCAACTTTGACTGAAATAACCACTCGTTACAACCGAGGTATGCAGCAAAGCATTTGTGAAGCCACAACACGCACAACCTTGAGGCGGATGGGCTACAACATCAGAAGACCCCACCGGGTACCACTCATCTCCACTACAAATAGGAAAAAGAGGCTACAATTTGCAAGAGCTCACCAAAATTGGACAGTTGAAGACTGGAAAAATGCTGCCTGGTCTGATGAGTCTCGATTTCTGTTGAGACATTCAGATGGTAGAGTCAGAATTTGGCGTAAACAGAATGAGAACATGGATCCATCATGCCTTGTTACCACTGTGCAGGCTGGTGGTGGTGGTGTAATGGTGTGGGGGTTTTCTTGGCACACTTTAGGCCCCTTAGTGCCAATTGGGCATAGTTTAAATGCCACGGCCTACCTGAGCATTGTTTCTGACCATGTCCATCCCTTTATGGCCACCATGTACCCATCCTCTGATGGCTACTTCCAGCAGGATAATGCACCATGTCACAAAGCTTGAATCATTTCAAATTGGTTTCTTGAACATGACAATGAGTTCACTGTACTAAAATGGCCCCACAGTCACCAGATCTCAACCCAATAGAGTATCTTTGGGATGTGGTGGAATGGGAGCTTCGTGCCCTGGATGTGCATCCCACTGCAAGATGCTATCCTATCAATATGGGCCGACATTTCTAAAGAATGCTTTCAGCACCTTGTTGAATCAATGCCACGTAGAATTAAGGCAGTTCTGAAGGCGAAAGGGGGTCAAACACAGTATTAGTATGGTGTTCCTAATAATCCTTTAGGTGAGTGTATGTGTCTGCCGGACCGAACTCCAGGCAAGTGTTGCTAACAGAGAACGCTTGCAAGTCCCCAACCCTCTTGATGGAGGCGAGCGCGTTCTTTAAAGAGGGCCCTGGGTCCAGCTGATTCTAGCAGCTCGAAGGGAGGTCTCTGAAGGCCCGAGAGGACCACTGAGAGGTCCCATGAGGGGAACTGGCTTGGCCGGGAGGGATTCAACCTCCCAAAGTCTTTTGCTTACCCAAAGACTTGCCATCTACTGCGTTGTGGTGGGCCACGATGGTAGCGATATACACATTTAGGCTGGAAGGGAACAGCCTCCCCTCCAGCCTCTCTTGCAGAAATAAGAGCTCTGACCTAACTGCGCACCTCTGAGGGTCTTCAGCCCGAGAAGAACACCAATTTGTGAACAGGCGCCACTTCAGGTCGTAAAGATGCCTGGTAGAAGGGGCTCTGGCTTGGCTGATTGTGTCTACGACTGCAGGTGGTAGACCAGCTAGATCTTCTGCATCCTGTCCAGGGACCAGACGTAGAGGTTCCAAATGTCTGGGTGCGGATGCCAGAGCATGCCACGTCTCTGAGAAAGAAGGTCTTTCCTCAGGGGAATTTGCCAGTGAGGGGCTGTCACAAGGAGTACGAGGTCCGAGAACCAAGCCCGGGTGGGCCAATAGGGAGCCACTAGAGTGACTTGTTCCTCGACCTCCCTGACCTTGCACAGCACCTGTGCAAGAAGGCTCACTGGGGGAAATGCGTACTTGCGCATCCCCACAGGCCAGCTGTGTGCCAGTGCGTCTGCCCTGAGGGGGCCTCTGTTCGGGCATACCAGAGCGGGCAGTGGGAGGTCTCTCGGGAGGCAAACAGGTCTACCTGGGCCTTTCCGAACCGTTCCCAAATCAGCTGGATCGACTGGGGTTGAAGCCTCCACTCTCCAATGGGCAAGCGTTGTCGTGACAGCGCGTCCGCTACCACATTGAGGTTGCCGGGGATGTGTGTGGCACGTAGGGCGAGCGACGGGCGAGTCGTGATATGTGGCGAGAGCGTACGCCGCCTTGGTGATTTATGTACGCTACCATGGTGGTGCTGTCTGACCTGACTAGGACATGTTTGTCCCAAACTAACGGGAGGAACTTCCACAGGGCAAAGAAATCAGTCAGCAACTCTAAGCAATTGATGTGCCAGCGCAGCGGAGCCCCTTTCCAACGGCCCGCGGCTGCGTGCCCGTTGCACACGGTACCCCAACCCAATCTGGAGGCGTCAGTCGTGACCAGGACGCATCGAGACACCTGCTGCAAGGGTACTCCTGCCCCGTAAAAAGCAGAGGTCTGTCCAGGGTTTGAATGTTTGGCGGCAGGTGGGGGTGATCGTCACACGGTGCGTGCCGTGGCGCCATGCTCGTCTCGGGACTCGGGTCTGAAGCCAGTGCTGAAGCGGTCTCATATGCATCAACCCCAGTGGCGCAACCGCCGCGGAGGATGCCATATGCCTCTGGAAAAGTTTTAAAGGGACTGATGTGCCTGGCCTGAGAGTGGCGAGGCATCTCAGCACTGACTGCGCACGCTCATTGGTGAGACGTGCTGACATTGAGACCGAGTCTAACTCCATGCCGAGAAAAGAGATGCTCTGAACTGGAGCAAGCTTGCACTTTTCCCAGTTGACCTGAAGCCCCAAGCGGCTGAGGTGCTTGAGCACCTGGTCTCTGTGAGTGCATAGTAATTCTCACGAGTGGGCCAGAATATGCCAGTCGTCGAGGTAATTGAGTATGCGGATGCCGGCTTCTTGGAGCAGGGCAAGAGCTGCCTCTGCGACTTTCATGAAGACGTGAGGGGACAGAGATATACCGAAGGGGAGGACCTGAAGTACGTGTATGCCTGGCCATCGTACGCGAACCGTAGGAAGGGTCGGTGTCGAGGCAGAATAGAGACGTGGAAGTACGCATCCTTCTGGTCTACCGCTGCGAACCAATCTAGATGCTGGACGCAAGTTAAGATGTGTTTTTGCGTGAGCATTTTGAACGGGAGTTTGAGCAAAGCCCGGTTGAAAACTCGCAGGTCCAAGATCAGTCGTAAGCCGCCGTCTTTCTTGGCTACAACGAAGTAAGGGCTGTAGAAACCCATCTTCGTTTCTGTTGGAGGGACAGGCTCTATCGTGTCTTTGAATAAAAGAGTAGCGATTTCCGCGCGCAGGGATTTGTCATGTTCGGCGTATACTGCGGTTAAGCCTCGCCCGCAAAGGAGGGCGGAGGCCTGGCAAACTGAATTGCGTAACCGAGTCGAATGATCCAGGTCAGCCAGTGTGATGGGTTGGGAAGTGAAAGTGTAGAGATCTGGCGGCAGGGTGCCGTGAGAACGGCATTTGTGGGCCCGGTGACCCAGAGACAAAGGAAATAGCTCTGTTATTGAGAATGTGGGTACGCAAATGAAATTAATTCAACAAAAGATTCTCCTCCCGGCCCTCCACTGGGGGATGGAGTGGTCTTACCAGCTCTGGAGCTAACATCTCGGGCTCTGGGTCGAGCGTCTCAGGAGTGCCTGGGAGCCCGGGTTGAGGCGGAGCAGGGTTTTTCTTAGCCGCAGGAGGGCGCCCTTGGCGAGCAGACTGGGCATGGCCCATGGCGGCAGGCTTGCGGCGGGGCAGGATGTGAGATATGGCCTCCGTCTACTTCTTCACCGTGGAGAACTGCTGGGTGAATTCCTCGACGGTGTAGCCGAAGAGGCCGAACTGAGAGACATGTGCTTTGAGAAAGCGAGCCTTGTCGGTCTCACGCATCTCGGCCAAGTTCAGCCACAGATGACGTTCGTGCCCGAGTGACTGCGCTGTGATCTTCGTGGCTCCGAGTGACTGCACTGTGATCTTCGTGGCTCTAAGGGTGAGGTCGGTCGCTGAGCACAGTTCCTGCAGCACATCAGGATCAGGGCTACCCCCGTGCAGATCTTTGATCGCCTTAGCCTGGTGGACTTGAAGGATGGCCATGGCGTGCAGGGTGGAAGTGGCATGTCCAGCAGAGCTATAGGCTTTCGTGGTCAGCGAGGATGTTTTCCTACAGGCCTTGGAGGGGAGCACAGGGTGAACCTGGCAGAGCTGCACCCACTGCCATCCCCAGATTTCCTCCATCGCCAGCCGCATCGTCCTCAATACCATGGGAAGAAGGAGCAATGCGGGGGCGGCTGGAGTGGCGTACTTTCTATTGAAAGCGAGCCGGGACCGCAATGTTGCCATGGTCATGCCCTCGCAGTGAAAGCATGAACCATCCACAAACACTGCCTCAGTGTGATTGCTGCCCAGACACACGAGACAACGCCTATGGCCGTCTGAAGCATAGAGCACTCTGCCGCATCCAGTAACTACACATGTGCGGAATGGCATCTTTATAAAGACGCTTCCTGAAAAGGACGTTCAACGGCGCTATGTATTGCTCTAGTAGAGGAAAACACTCTTTTAAGAGAAATATCACTCTTTTAATATGCTCAGAACTGTCAAAGCGCCCAGGGGCAAACTGCACTGCCGTGCAAGGAAGGTGAAAGCCGCTGTATTGCGCCGTAGATCCAACAGCAGAGAGCGTCAGAGGAACAGGAACGGGTGTTTGACTCGCAGCTCGCTGCAGTACAACCACCGGCTCCGAAGAAAATTTCTGAATGAACTCGACGCATTTCCCCACTTTTATACCCGTATCCGGGGGCGGGGTATGCAAATACTGTCTGCCAACTTCTCATTGGCCTTTTTTCATAGATCAGAGGCATATTCGGCGCTCGAGAGACCCCTAGTGTCGCATCTTCGACACAACGTCGAAGTGAGCACCAGACGGGAACTAGATATAACAACATTTAAATGACAAAGTATTACAAAGTGTATATATATATATATATATATATATATATATATACACACATATATATATATATATATATATATATATATTTTTTTTTTTTTTTTTAGATATATTTTAGCAAAATGCACATTTTTATCAGAATAAAGTTCTCTTAATACACAATATAAATTCTCAAAGTTCAAATAAAAACAAAGGTTCTCATATACATAAGAAAAGGTCAAAAACAATTATAACCTTCAAGAATAGTTGGGTACATTCAGGCTGAAGAGTTGCAGGACAAGGATTATTAACGAAAAGAACATTCCTGAAAAATATGACTGGTTACAATCTAAACTCTATAACATGCCAGGGACAGCTGTACTTGCTTGTTCTCCTAGCCTATAGCTGTATGCAGCATGTATAATGCAGTGGGTGTGTTGACTCAGACTTACCCCACACCACTTGCTCTGCCACATTGTTCGCTGACTGTCACCAGGTCATATGTTATCACTTGCAATAGAACAGTCAGGTTCTGAAAGTAAAAATTTCTGCATTTTTTAATTATAATTTTTTTCTCTATAGTCAAATAGATTTTTAACTATAACTTATAAACCTTTAAATAACAACCTACCACAAGCTCTGAAGTTGTTAACTGATGGTATGCTTCTGTTGAAGCCATCAGTTTGCATTATTTCAACTTCATAAAGATTTTTTTTTTTTTAAATAAATTGATTAGTAGCATAATACTTGGTAGAAAACGATGCTACCTGTGAATCCTCAAGAGAAGAATCCACCAATCAGAGAATCACTGCAAATGAACCACAACAAACAATCTTTTCAGTGATGCCCAATCCCATAACACACTGCAAATGACTCAATCAAGTTGGTCTCCCTACACTCTCCAACTAATTATATATTTTTATATATCTAAATATTTAGCAGTAAGATAGTATTATATTTATTATATAGTATTATTTTTCCATCACCATTGATTCAATTACCTTCAAATACCTTCTTCTTTTTGTCCGATTTTCATATACTTTTATGCTTCAAATTAAAGTTTGTAATGCTGTGATTCACATTGGAGCTGGTTGGTTTGGTTCATGGCTTACAACTCTATTATGAAGAAGTTTATTAAATATTTGGTGCTAAAATACAATGGTGGTCTGTGCTTCCAAACAAAACACTCTTGCAATCATCTACAATGTATTACAACAAAAATAATATAAAGTAAACATTGTCATGTGGGCTAATAAATACTGTATGAGCAGTTATTCATTAACAGTAGATCATCATTCATAAATAGAAGATCAACAGATTTTGATTGTCAATTGTCTGGTATTCCAGTTTTATAAAATACTTTTTTCCTTTTCTCTAGCAACACTGTCAGTCAAAATCAACATGAACTCAACAATCAATAAAGGTTATTTAAAAACATTTTAATTCAAAAGGTTTTAGAAGTACACCTTTAGGCATTTTTAAGACCTAAGCAATCAAACTTAGTGGCCCCATTTTTATAACATTTTTTGGGCCCTCACCAGTTGAAGAGTTTTTATCACAAAAATATCGGCGACAATCTGCTGATTTTTTTTCCTGGTAGTTCCATAAAGTAATTATCTGTAAAACCGACATATCAGTCGACCTCTAATTCTAATCACACATTGCACTATTGATGTAAAAATAACCATGCGACTTCTCTCATGTTAATTTTTGCCCAGCTGTAAACACTTGCGTTTTAAAAGAGACAGTACCATTTTAACGCTTTATAATGTTATACATATCAATGTAAACTCAATGGAAATACTTGTCATCATTATGCATATAAACAAACATGTAACAAAATGTATTAATGTAGTTAGTGTAATAAATGTTTAAATATATAAATATTTATAGGGGCAGTCTGTAACGATGTTGCTGGCACTGGCGATGACGATGGAGTGAAGAACCCAAGTGCAATTTTATTAACAAATGTGAGATCCAATAAACCCTAACTACAAATGTGAATTAAACATAAACTTGACATGATCCATCCTACAACGTTACATAAACACAGTCAAAGTACATTCACCAATACCTGACAAAGGACAATGGAAAACATGAGGACTTAAATACACAGACAAGAGGTAAAACAATTACGAGGGAACCAATGAACTGACAGAACTGATAACAATATAACAAGACAATAGCCCAGTGAAAATAAGACACATGAACATGGCGGGAAACAGGAATAAACTTTTCAAAATAAAAGACCTGAAAAACATGAATCAACATAATACACAATACATATCCCCCCATTAAGTGGCAGCTCCCGACGCCCCAAGACATGAACAAAACACAGGGAGCTGGGGGGGTCCTGAGGCTTGGCAGGGTGTGGAGCATGGGATCAGGGCAGAGCCCATGGGGGGTTGGAGCCATGAGAGGCTTGATGGGTGGAGCCATGGAAGGAGGAGCCGTGAAAGACTCGAGGGGCGGAGCCATGGAGAACTGGATACCCGGAGAGTAGCCAAAGACTCGAAGGGCCAGGGTGTAGCCGGAGGCAGGGAGGACCATGGCAGCGCCGGAGACTCGGAGGAGTAAGGCGGAGCTGGGGGATTGGAAGGCTGAGACCGGTGGGACTGAGGACTAAGGTGGAGCCATAGGGAAGGAGGTCCCCGGTGGAGCTGACGGATCAGAGGGATGAGGCACAGCCAGAGGAATGGAGAGCCAAGGCGAAGCCAGGTGACCGACATACCAAGGAGGAGCCGGAGAGATGAGCGACCCCGGCAAAGCCGACCGGCTGAAGGACCGCAGTGGAGCTGAGGGAGCGCAGAACTGAGGCTATGTCGAGGGACTGACAGGCCAAGGCAGAGTCCAAGGCTTGGAGGGTTGAAAGATCCCCTTGCCTTCTCAAGAGATCTAAGGGTGGGTACAAGGGCAGGAACCATCTCCAGGTCTAATAGCTCAGATGTGGCTATGACAAGGCATGAAGCAGACTTAGGCGTGGCTGTGATGTGACATGGAGCAGGCTGAGGCATGGCTGTGATGTGACATCGAGCAAGCTGAGGCGAGGGTGTGACATGGCATGGAGCAGGCTGAGGCGTTGCTGTGACATGGCATGGAGCAGGCTGAGGCGTTGCTGTTACATGGCATGGAGCAGGCTGTGGATCCGGGGCAAAAGATGGCGCTAGCTCAGTGACCATGATGAGGAACTCTGGCTCGGCGGCCATGTCCTGGAACTCTGTCTCGGCGGCCATGTCGTAGAACTCTGGCTTGGCGGCCATGCCGTGGAACTCTGGCTCGGCATCCGCCTCCCCCATGAACGTGGAATCGATAATCTGCATTGCGAGGTCGATATATTGAGACAGGCTGTGGGTACTCTGACCAACCGGAATCAGTGAAAAAGTAATTCAGTCCAACTCGGAAACAGTCCTTGAGGGCCACCTCATTAAAGTCCACCTGGCAGGCCAAATCGCAAAAATCCTCAGGAGAAGCTGGAATGTTGGGTTCATTTTTGTCGGTCAGGTATTCTGTAACGATGTTGCTGGCACTGGCAATGACGAAGACAATGGAGCAAAGAACCCAAGTGCAATTTTATTTAAAAACTACAAACATGAATAAAATATAACATGAACTTAATGAATTAAACTTGACTTGACTTAAACTTGACTTGACATGAACCATCCTACAACGTTACATAAACACAACCAAAGTACATTCAACAATACCTGACAAAGGACAATGGTAATCATGAGGACTTAAATACACAGACATGAGGTAAAACAATGACGTAGTAACCAATTTACAGACAGAATTGATAACAAGATAAGACAATAACCCAATGAAAACAAGACACATGAACATGGAGGGAAACAGGAATAAACTTTTCAAAATATAAGACATGAAAAGCATGAATCAACAAAATACACATGACACATTTAACTTGCACTGTAAATATTGAAGAATTTAACAAATAGGCTCTTAGCGTATATACAGGGATTTGGTAAAAACCCTGCCATATTACATATTTTTGATATACAGTTTATTAGCACTTAAATGTTATATTTGAAATTCTATTTTCATTAGTAGGTTCCAACATGATAAATATTTTGTATTAAAAATGTGTATGAAATTTCAAACAAGGACAACAGCTTCACAATATCATTATTATAAATGCAATTTCATTACATCATATAAATTTATAGAATGTGAAATTTGTGCATTTTGAAAAGGCTAAAATGTAACTAAAATAATAAAAAATTAAATATTATCTAATATTCAAATATACACTTTGACATACTATAGTGCCCGAAGTCAGATATATTAATACTTTGTATATATAAAGACGCCAGCTTCCCGATTTGCTAAATATCTTGCTTAATATCATTTGCATTATGCTTAAATGTCATCAAAAGTCTGGCAAGTAAAAATTAAAATTAACCAGCCAATGGTGATTCTTTCTCCGACGTGTCTGTATAGGATTGGCGAGAGATATATTTGAAAGAAAAAGTAAAGTGTTTTGATGTTCTGCCAGGGGACAGCATCTCCATTCATTTCCTAACCCCTTCTCCAGACTGAGTCTCCATGGCGATGATCTTTATAAGATATGACCCCCAGAGATGTCTGACTAGCTTCAGCTTTATGTAGAAAACAAGAACCGAGCATGTGTGTGTGTGTTTGTGTGTGTTTGTCTTTTAGGGAACACAGAGAAATGCCACCAGCAAGAAATATTCTTAGCTGACCTGCGCTTGACTTTCATGTTTTCGGACGGTGTACGAGTGTGTGTGTGTGAGCTGTCAGCTTTTATTTTAGGCAGTATCAGGGCTTTGACACGTTTGTGCAGTTGCTCAGGGCAAGAGACTTCTCTTGCAGCATATCTGATTCTCCTCAAAAGTATTTGCGTGTTTGTCAGTGTGTGTGTGTGTGTGTGTGTGTGTGTGTGTGTGTGTGTGTGTGTGTGTTTGTGTGTGAGTGAGAGAATCGTTCAGTGCAGGAAGTGGCTCTGGTAATAGAGTAAGATGGATGAGGGAATGTGAACTTCTCTTGCTCTTTGTGTGTGTGTGTGTGTGTGTGTGTGTGTGTGTGTGTGTGTGTGTGTGGCTTAGATAGAATCAACGTAGGAAGTTTGCAATTATAATCTGAAGATGTATGAATGAAAATTATATATTGTGTAGATACAGTGTGTGTGTGTGTGTGTGTGTTTCTGTGAGAGAATGTCTCTATGGGCTGACTGTATCATTGTACTATTGCCAGTAGTCAAATCATGTTAATGTTATGGGTGACAATATTTAAAAGCAAATATTTAAAAATTGCCAGACATTCATATGACACATGAACGGTAAAACCCCACCTTTTGACTTTTTGCCTTCAATCGAGTTAATTTCAGACTTTATATGCTTTATACTTTATAGACCATTGTTCTTGCAAAAGCTCTTATGCAAATATGAAAGACCTAAAGTGTGATAAAAAATTGGAAATTAGCTGAAATTTAAATTAATTTAAATACTTTCCCAAAGGGAAATTTGTCTTGGACTCTGGTGTTGCTGCACACACACACACAGACACACACACACACTGTTAGGGTATCTGGAAGGAGGACCCAAGAGCAGAGTTGAAATTTGTCAAATAGTTTTATTTAGTTGGGGAGGAGGGTAAGGGGCTGAACTGGAGCAATGGCTGGCTTAGGCCTGGGGTAGGCAACCTCGAGGGACCGAGCCAGGGACTGGAAGCAGATGGACCGAGCCCAGAGGAGTCTCGACTCAGACCTGATTAGTGGACGGAGCCTAGCGAATAGACCAGATGATGGATGGACCAGACTTGGAGCAAACCTGGTGAGCACGCACGCAGGAACCAGACAGAAAGCCAAACCAGTGACTCACCACTGGAGAACCAACAGACAAGAGAGAGCCACAAGGAAGCCCAGGGAGAACAGGAGGGCTTTCAGCTGACAAACCAGGACCAGAGAACCAGGGTGAGGAATGAGTGCTAATCTGGAGTCTGTCTGAGAAACACTGAGGAGAAATTGTCAGAGATTGGTGAACAAAACTCTGAACAAACATGAGCAGAGCACATGTGTTAGGAGACTTAACCAACAGAGACCAAGTTACTGGCTCAGAGAACCAAAATTAACTGACACAAGACAGCAAACATAGGGAGTTTAAGTAGAGGGTAGAGGTGATCTGCAGTAGATCACTGATAACGAGTGCCACGAGCTGAGGCAGGTAATTAACACAATGGCAGACACATGAGGGAGAGGGAAGCATGACACACATACACACATGCACATCCATTGTTGCAGATATCGTTATGAGGACTCTCCAGACATTTGTATACTGTACAAACTATAAATTCTATCCCCTAACTAAACCTAACCCTCACGACAAACTTTCTGCATTTTTACATTAAAAAAAAAACTTTGCTTAGTATGTTTTTTAAGTGATTTGAATTATCGGGACACTAGAAATGTCCTCATAAACCACATTTATATCATAATTCCCTCGTAATTACCAGTTTGTAACCTAAAGAAATGTCCTTGTAAACCACCCAAACCCGCCCACACACACACACACACACACACACACTCACACACACACACACACACACACACACACACATATGCGCACTCACAGTGCAGACTTACCAGCTGATCAGCCCATAACCCCAACACACACACACTAAAAATCTCACTCTCCTTTAAGTCATAGAAATAAGATAAATTATAATAATAATATAATTTGTATGCTTTTTAAATGTAATCATAAAAATGATATGCATCATAAGGTAACTGAAAAATAAAAATGAATTTTTTTTTTTTTAAATGTTTGTCAGGCACATTAGTCAAAGCAAATATGGTATTAAATAAAAGGATTACCATATGAATGAAGAAAATGGTTCAAATGCTGTGCTTCAAGTGTGTTTTAGATTTAATTTTAATTTGTTTATCTAAATCTGACCATCAGTGATATTAACAAAAGAGAACACAACACAGCTGCACACAAACCAGAGAACCAAACTTATAAAACAAATTAATGCTGCAGCACGAGCCCTGACAGAAAGCAGAAGGAAAGTACATATTATGCACGTCTTAAAGTCCCTTTAATGGCCTCTCATAAATTTTTGAATTTATTTGAAATTTCTGTTACTGGTGTTCAGATACCTTAAAGGGATAGTTCACACAAAAATGAAAATTCATTCATTATTTACTCACCCTTGTGTTGTTCTAAACCAATAAGATTTTTTGTACTCGAAAAGGAGATGTATGTCTATGACCAACCTTATTTGTTTGAACCAGCATACTCGGAAATCGAAGGGGTTTGAAGAGATGTACATACACAATGAAGCCACAGTCAGACAGAAAGTACTGGTGACCTTAGTGTTTGGAGGTTTTGGATGTTTCAGTTAACGAAAGGCTGGTCATAGAAATGCATCTCCTCTTCGACTTCAAACTCTTCAGACATGTTTTTAAAGTTTGGTTCTCTGGTTTGTGTGCAGCTGTGTTGTGTTTTCTGTTCTTAATATTGCTGGTGGTCCAGTTAGAGCAAAACAAAGGGGTTTCTTACTTGAAAGCCCCATCTCGCAAACGGGGGCTACATAACTGCTGCTCTCCTGCACTCTCGTGTGTGCACAGGAGAGCAACGGTGCATCAAGAGTTTCTTGAAATAATATGTTAGATTTCGGTTTGTTTCTCACCAAACCTAATTTTATGCCTTCAGAACAAGGCATGAGTCACACCGAATAATTTATTAGACTTCTGAATTATACTTTTGCATCCTTTTGAAACTTGAAATGGTGGTCATCATTCACTGCCATTGTATGAAATTGCTTAGCTGATTTTTTTTTTCAAACATTCTCCCTTTGTGTACCGAAAAATAAACAAAGTTATATTGGTTTAGAACAACACAAGGGTGAGTAAATAATGAATGAATTTTCATTTTTGGTTGAACTATCCCTTTAAGGGATCTTAGCACCAGTAACAGAAATTTCAAATCAATTCTAAAATTTACGAGAGGCCAATAAAGGGACTTTAAGACGTGCGTAATGTGTACTTTCATTCTGCTCTCTGTCAGCGTTCGTGCTGCAGCATTAATTTGTAGTCTAGCTGGGGCGTTCTCGGCAAGAGCAGACAGGAGAGTATTACAGCAGTCCAGACATGCATCAATCTCTCAGCATCTGCTCGTGAGAGAAGAGCTTTCATTGTGCTTCTTAGCTGATAAAAAGCAGTTTAAGTGGCCCGCCTGATGTGGACCTCAAACTTTAAATCCTTATCCAACGATACATACATGTAGAGGGTTTTAATGTGGGACTTAGTATTCAGCAGAGGATCTTCGCATTGTAGACAGTTTCACTCTCCACCCTTTATCCCTGACTAAGAACCCTTCGATTTTTTTCTTTGTTTAGTTGGGGAAAGTTCAGTGACACCAAGAGTTAATATTGTCCATGCATTGATCTGTCCGTACATTGAGCTGTCGAAACATCAACACATAAACCAATCCGACTACATGGCTGAAATGACAGGGTGATACAGAGGTGCACAGCTGTGTTAGCCGCATAAGTATGAAAATCAATCATGACCAAGTTATTTTTGCCACCCTGAGTGTCAGCGTCAAATATAAGCATTCATACCACTGGATAATTTTTTTTTTTTTTCTGCTGTTAAATCTGATTCCCTCACAAGCTACAAGCACAACCCTGATATTTTATGCTTGCAGCAGGTCACTGATCTTCCTCCTCCCTCTCCTATAGAACCATATAATATGGCTCACTCAGAAATCATTTACAGCAAAAACTGCTTCTTTATATAAAGGATTCTTTATTTAAAATGAAGAAGCTTCTAGGAACCTTTAAAGGACCTTGATTTTGCAGGTGCTTGTTGCTCAATGATAAGGGAGGAGCGTAACAGAAAATAAATTGTGTAGTCGGGAGAACAAACCTAATTAAGAGCACAATTGTGCATACGTGCTTGGGCTCGCGCCATGTTTGTGTCCCCTCTTGGCAGTTTGCTCTCCTACACTGTAATCATCATAATCGTCTGATTACAAAGACTTACTCAGCACTCCCATAAGAACCCACCCCATCTGTCTGGCTCAAGTGTGTGTGTTTCTACTTTGTAAGTGGCCTTAAACCCTCTTTAAATGTTATATAAGTTCAGTTTTGATCAAAAATGGTGGTAAAATCATCAGATCTCCTTTCTCTGCTAGACTCCACAAGGCTTCAGTCCCATGAGGGTAAGAGAGGAAACTAAACAAAAAGAGAGAGACAGATAAAAGGAGGTTTTATCACTGCCACTATTAACTAACAAACTATTAATTGTGTTTGTGTGCGAAGACGCTGCCTTCAGTCTGCAAAGTCTTTGCCACCTCCAATTGGCACATGCTCTGGCACAACATCCAATCAGTGGGCAACCTGCCAGAGACTTACAGGGTTTTAACTCGCATTCTCCACCCACATCACTTAGTCATGCCATGCATTTCCGCATCAGCCAATTAGTAACCCATTACTAAAGCAATACAGAGTATACACGCTAACGAGCATTTGATGGTAATATTTAACGTCTATTTAATCAATGTCAGGATGAGTGCCTTCTCACTTTCTCTCTCTCTCTCTTTGTCCTGTCTGCTTCCCAGAAAGTCTTTAACCTGTCTGGTCACTTCTCAAGCCCATTCTATCTTTTTTATTTCTTCATCTTGGCACTCCTATCCTTCACGCTTTCATTTTTTTAGCCATTCCTCTTTTCCTATCTCTCCCCAACTTCATCTTCATTGGACTGCTTTTCTACTAGTGTTGGGCAATGCATTTAATAATCGGTTTTTTTTTTAACAATAATTTTGCTGGCTATCGTCTAACCTCTGTTCCCTGATGGAGGGAATGAGACATTGTGTCGATGAGTTGACACTAGGGGTCGCTCCTTCGGAGCCCCGACATCTCTGATCTTGAGAAAATGCAAATGGATATTGGCGTGTGGAATTTGCATGCCACTCCCCCAGACATATGGGTATAAAAGGAGTGACGCTGCAAACAAACATCAGGTATCGCACTGAGGACCCGAGCCAAAGACCCGGCCATTTCAGCGGTTGGTTCAGTGTTGTGGCAGGAGGGACACAACGTCTCGTTCCCTCCATCAGGGAATGGAGGTTACATCAGTAATCAAGACGTTCCCTATCTGTCACTCATTCAACGTTGTGTCGATGAGTTGACAGTAGGGGTCCCAATGGAAAATGCCACAAGAGTTGAACCGAGTTACGCAGACTGGCGGTGTGAGACAGGCAAACCTCTGTGTGCCTCGTAGCCAGCGCATCAAGCCATCGCATAACTACCCTCAACACACTGGCAGGCATGAAGTGGTCCCCTGCACCTAGGGGAACGGCTAACTGCTCAGAAGTATAAGGACTGGCTGGCCCAGCCGTGGACTTCTCTCTATTGTTCTCCCCAAAAGGAATGAAATCGTTCAGCTGGGGGCCAAAATATATGGTCCAAGCCTCTTTGGAGGACACCAAGGAGACCACACCCGACACCGCGGAGACCACACCCGGCCCCGAGGGGGGGGGGGGTTAGGTGAAATACAACACCTATAACCCTTTGGTGGCAGTGAGCCTCTCCGAAGACTCGACGGCCGCTAGCTTAGGGAGGAAGAACGTCCAGGGTTCACACTTCTTGCAAAGGTAACTAGGGAAAGTGCGCACATCTTCGCCTCAAGGGAGGGGAAAGCCGCTATGCACAAGCAATACACCAGGCCAGCTGACCCGAACTTACCTGTTTGTGTCACCTGATAACACACAGGATGAAACTGGCTCAGCCCTGAGGTTATAGAACCTTGCAAATGTGTTAGGTGTTGCCCAGCCCGTGGCTTTACATATGTCTGCTAGAGAGGCGCCATAGGACAACACCCAAGAAGCCGCAACACCCCTGGTACAACGGGCTCGTAGGCCAGCAGGAGGTGGCACTTGTAGGGCATGGTATGCCATAGTGAAGGCATCGACGACCCAGTGGGCAATCCTCTGTTTGGAGACAGCGCTTCTCTTCTGCTGTCCACCGAAGCAGACAAAGAGCAGCTCGGAGCTTCTAAAGCTCTGCGTGCGATCCAAGTAGATGCGAAGAGCGTACACAGGACACAGAAACGCCAAGGCTGGGTCTGCCTCTTCCAGGGGCAGTGCTTGTAGGTTCACCACTTGATCCCTGAAAGGGGTCGTGGGAACCTTGGGCACGTAGCCCGGTCGAGGTCTCAGGATGACGTGAGAGTAATCTGGACCGACCTCTAGGCACAGTTCGCTGACAGAGAATGCCTGCATGTCCCCTACACTCTTGATGAAGGTGAGCACACAGGTGACGACTGAGTGCCCATTGCATACGGCGCCCCAGGCCCGTTGGGAGGGATCTGTCGTAGCCACAACGTGCCTGGGGACCTGGCCTAGGGGAACTCCTGCCCGTAGGAATGCTAGGTCTGACATGGGGCTGAGAAAATGGCAGCAAGCCTCGTGACAAGGACGCAGTGTGTGCCGTGGTGCCTTGCTCGTCTCTAGACTCGGGTCTGTAGCCAGTGCTGAAGTGGTCTCATATGCATCAACCCAAGCGGCGTGACCGTCGCTGAGGATGCCATATGCCCCAGAAGCCTCTGAAAGTATTTCAGTGGGACCAATGTGTTCTGTCTGAACACATGCAGACAGTTCAGCACTGACTGCGCACTCTCGTTGGTGAGGCGCACCGTCATTGAGACTCCATACCGAGAAAAGAGATGCTCTGAACTGGGGCGAGCTTGCTCTTATCCCAGTCAACCCGGAAGCCCAAGCGGCTGAGGTGCCTGAGCACCAGGTCCCTGTGTGCACACAACATATCCCGCGAGTGAGCTAGGATTAGCCAGTCGTTGAGATAGTTGAGGATGCGGACATCCACTTCCCTTAGCATGGCAAGGGCTGCCTCTGCGACTTTCATAAAGGCGCGAGGGGATAAAGACAGGCCGAAAGGGGGGGATTTTGTACTGATATGCCTGACCCTCGAAGGCAAACTGGAGAAAGGGTCTGTGTCGAAGAAGAACCAGACATGGAAGTACACGTCCTTCAGGTCTACCACCTTTCTTGGGTTCTTGGCGACCGGCCATGAGACGGGTGGCATCTGCTTTCTGTGGGTGGCTCAACACCGGGGCCAGCCTACAGGGGCGGGCTGTGGCAGAGCCAGTGTTGTTGCTGCAGGGGGACGCCCTTGGCGACAAACAGACAGGGGTGCGATACATTGCGATGCGCCGGGGCAGGATGTGTTGAATGGTCCCTGTCTGTCTTTTAACCACTGAGGGTTGCTGGGCGAAATCCTCCACGGTATCACTGAATAGGCCAAACTGGTTAGACCAAGTTGGGCCAAAGGTGTCGCTCCTGGACCAATAAGGTGGACATTGCCTGCCCGAGTGACCACGGCATCACCATCATTGCTCGGAGGGCGAGACCAGTCACTGAGTGCAGCTCCTGCATAAATCTCGGGTCAGAACTACCCTCGAGCAGTTCTTTGAGCGCCACGGCTTGGTGCACTTGCAGGAGAGCCGTGGCGTGCAGAGCGGAGGCGGCCTGTCCAGTGGCACTGTAGGCTCAGTTGTGAGTGACGACGTAAACCCACGGGCCCTGGACGGGAGACTCGGATGACTCCGCCAGGTGGCGGCGTCCTGCGGGCACAGGTGCACCGCGATCGCCTTACCAAACTGGGGAGTCATCGGGCACCCCCTGGCAGCCCCACCGTCGAGGATAGTGAGAGAGGATGAGTCCACGAACCTGGTCCGGGCAGTAAAAGGTGCCTGCCATGATCACATAAGCTCATCATTCACTTCCGGGAAGAAAGATACGGGAGCGGGGCGCGGCCGTAAGCAGCACTCGGAGCCCCGGGACCGATCACCAGACCGCGAGGTTTCAAGGGGGAGCGGAGGATTCCACTCCATTCCGAGGCCTGGGCAAGCATGGCCATCAGCTGCACATGGCGACAGACTGAACCAACCCACTCTCCGATGCTGTAATCGAAAGCTCATCCACTTTGCGAGCTGCAAACGTGACCGCGAACTCACCCTGAGACGAACCGGCAGTCACATCGCTAGGGCAAACGAGCGTGCTGCGTAATGGGAGATCCGTGGGGGATTTCCCGGCAGAGAAGCTCCCATTGAAATCCCCAAATCGCTCCCAGTGCTAACCGACCCCACCTCATACCCGTGGGTAGAAGGACCGAGTCGGGGAGCCGCTGGAGTGGCTTTCCCTCTTACGAGAGAAAGCCACGACCGCAACGTTGCCAGAATCATGCCCTTGCAGTGAGAGCATGATCCATCCACAAGCGCTGTCTATAAATATTGTTTTTTTTCCCCCCACGCATTGTAATAATGGCACAGATAAATGAAAATTATTAAATAATATTCTTATTAATAGGCTGTCACGATAATGAAATTTGGCTGATGATTTATTGTCAGAAATATAGGCCTAATTGCAATTATGACAATTAATTGTCTTTTTTAGGGCTATGCCGATGTAAGGAGTCAAAACTCAAATAAGGGGAATAGTATAATCAATAATCAATAATTCATAATCAATAACTGATCATACGGGTTATGAGTTATCACTTACAGTTTTAAATTATCCCTAAAAGGGAATACGTTGCCAAGGTCCTTATATGGGCCACTAAACGCAACGGGTTGCACGGTTACACATATAGGCAGGCAAAAATAGATCAATTATATATATCAACATTCAATCACAATGGATTATTATTAAACATTATTATATCAATGGTCTAGAATCGTTCGATTCTCGAGATAACTCCTAAGGGGATTAATTTGTCATCTAATAGTCTGCTCGCTAGCGAACTGACCGTAAAATCTTTATTAACCCTTAAGAAATTATTCGTATAACTTTTCGTATAACAGACTATTTCTCTTGGCCACGAAAAACAGCTTCCCTTTTCTAAACAAAAATACTATTTAAAGTATCAACAGTTTTAGAGCTCGTAGCTTAAAGATCGAACATCTCAGGGACCTCGAAATTATGAGCAGATAGGCAGAGTCAATAAATGAATATAGTATTTAATACAGGAAAACTACGTATCGTTGACTACAGTAACACGGAATAAATGTATTTACAAACACAATAAACCACAAACTGAAAGTGAAAGCTTAAAGAAGGTGATAGAAAGAGGGAGTAAGAAAACAGTTATGGCAAAAACACACAATGGAACCTTAAACGAGAGACACCGAGGAATCACAAATCACCCTTTGGGGCGAACAACCGTAACAGCATTTAGATCTTGAGAGGGAATAAAATACTTGCATATATATAGCTCTCTTGTGTTGAATGTGTGTGCGTGTCGGTCCCCTTTGGTTCCTTTCCGGGGCGAACGAAGTTGCGGCAAGTTTAAAGTTCCTTTAGATGACGTTACCACAGAGATAATTCAGACTAAGTTCTTTTCACTCATCAGTGGAAATAAACACGGAGAATTATCTAAGAATGAAAACAAAAACTAACTAGAACAAACAAAAGAAAAAGAGAAGAGAAGGTGACGACCCAGTCGAAAGACAAAACTGAGCAATGTAAACTGGAGTTCGGTTCTTTTAAGGAAAACCTAATCCACGCCTCTCTGAAGCGAACTGTCCAATCATTGTTCAGAAAATCTTGAGCGGGAAAGTTTCTTTGTCTTGTCAGGCCGATTCATCAGCATAAGTTATGGCTGTGGCCAAAATTCGTAATTTTTCCTCCGAAGATGATTAAACATAACATGACACATTTTATCATAACCTAATACATATATCTGGCTCAGTCAGACAAAGAGGAGTACAAAGACATCAAGCACGACACGTAACAACGATAGGAATTCAAGTTTACATCTCAATGCGTAATTACAAGTATTTCTAATTCACTTGATACTACGATAACATCATAGATATTCCAATAGGACACGGGCAAACAGACAAACGTAAAAACATATCAAATATATCTCAGTAAAGTCTTTAAATGAGGAAATTCCTGAAAAGTTCTTATGTGTGTGTGTGTCTTGGAGAGGTCTCTTACTCTCCCTTCCTAGACCTGGGAGGGTAAGATTAGGATCTCTTTGAAGCTCGCAACGGCAGGGAAAGATCTGGTGGGTGTTGTCTGTTCACACTCAAGGTGTCATAGAAGTTGTCATCGAACCATCTATTGCAGACTGGCTGGAGCCTGAAGGCATAATTTACCTCCATGAGGTCAGAGGCCAAAAGCTCTTTGGGTTTTAGCAAGAATGTGCATTACATGATTCATTGATATGCTACACCGATTAGTTGTCTCAGGGCTTTCACGATTAATTGTCAAATAAATTGTTATATTTCTTAAGGTGCATATGAGCTTCATACACATTAAGAAGTCATTTTTACATATTTAATATTTAGCTTTATATATATATATATATATATATATATATATATATATATATATATCAAATAATAATATAGGGATAAATATTTTCCTTTTAAGGATTTAAAAACTTATGAATGACATGAACAATAATTTTTTAAATAGCAAAATATGTCTCTCTTTTTGTTTAGCTTTAGTTTTGGTCAATTTTGCATTTACACTGTTGTTTTTAGAACTCAATTATTTTCCCAAAAAGCTAAATATAATTTTTAGATATATTATATTATATTATGCAATAGTAAAATATTTCTGTCTAAATTTCTTCACTTACATTTACATTTATGCATTTGGCAGACGTTTTTATCCAAAGCGACTTACTTTGCACTTATTACGGGGACAATCCCCCCGGAACAACCTGGAGGTAAGTGCCTTGCTCAAGGACACAGTGGTGGAGGCCGTGGGGATCAAACCAGCGGCCTTCTGATTAAAAACCTTTCGGATTTTGTTTCATAATTTTATCAATCCATAGAAAAAGAGATAAGTATGCATCTCCGCCGGCGCGTCCTGCTGGATATTTTCGTCATTACAGCAGAAACAACTTAAAATATTCCATCATTTTTGGGTGTACAGATAAGTGTAAGACATCATTAGAGACTATAAAGGGTTTACTTTTATTTGTGTACACTCACAATAACAACAAAACCTTGTGCTTTTGTAAAACAAAGAAAATAAAAAGGGTGAGCTTTCAGCAGTCTCTGTGTTCACAAACATATTTCTGAAACACGTCACAAAAATGAACAAACTCCGCGAATACTTATCACACAAACATGAAACATATGTCTAAAGAAAGCTTAAAATGTCTACTTTTAAATTAAATAATTCAAATTTAAAACAAATATTCTCCTGCAATGCAATCTGTTTGAAACAAAGCAATGTACAGTTTTTACCGGTTCATCTAATTATCTGTAATGTGATCCCACCCACCAGCAGAGCACGCCATTCATATGCTAATGTTCTGAGATGATCAACGCAAATGTACACACCCCCCGACTGTGAGGAATAATGTAAACACATTTAATTCATTTTTCTGCGCATTTGTAAGGACACACAGGTGAGGAAACTTCAGGATAGTATGGAAGAGTTAACATTTTCCTCAGAAGAGCGGGACTCCGATGAACGTTTGTATTTTAAAGAGAGATTTGATCCAGCCAAGGATACAATTTCGGATGAGTAAGTCATTTAGTTTTAATTAGTTGACATGCTATTTTATATAAACATGTACATATTTTACTAGTGGTACTGTTTCCAGACATGTCAGCCAGGATTCAGAGTATTGAAATTTGAAATATGCCCTAATAAGCAAGTTTTAGTTACATTTAAATGCTGTTTCGGCTAAAGCAGGTATTTAAATTGTATGCTGTATAATATCAATATGATATGTAATATGATGTAAAAATAATATGAATGTTTAGATTGTATTTTAACTAGTGTTTATAATGCCTCATTATCATCATCAATGCTTGTGCTTGTGTTAGGGTTAAATGAGTAAAATGCACTTTAAATATGCCCATATTAGAAAATCAGCATATTATAATGATTTCTGAAGGATCATGTGACACTGAAGCCTTCAGTAATGATGCTGAAAATTCTGCTTTGATCACAAATGCAATTTACACTATATTTAAATAGAAAACTGTTCTTTTAAATTGTAAAAAGAGTTCAGAATATCAATGTTGTTTCTCTATTTTGGATCAAATAAATCATGTCTTGGTGAGCAGAAGAGACTTATTTTAAATGGTAGTGTAGGTCTAAAATTAAGTAAAGTCTTTATGTAAAGAAAATAAATAGTCAGATTACTTCTTTTAACTTAAAACTTGATTTTGATCATTAAGTCTTTCTGTCACATTCCTCATTGATGGGCCCAGGGGAGGGGGCTTTGTATCCTTAGGTGTAAATTACAATCCATATTCATGATCATTCACGCCTCCTCGCATATTACCTTTCAACACTAAAAGTGTCTTACAAAAGTTAAATTACTATATTGTTTTGTATGAATGAGTGAACAGGATGATTTTCACATCATTTTGTAGCAAAAACTCTAGGCTATAAGATCCAGTTCTCAAAAGGTTTGTGGACAAATGTTTAGTATGTGTTATATGACCTTATTTCAGTGACTTAAAATTTAATTTTTTTCAAAAACCATGCATAAACGTTATTTTCTCAAAAATACAATCATGTACACATATGTTGCTCACATATTATTGTAGCCCAGTTTGTGCTGAATACAGTGTAATCAGACTTTAGCCAAATGTTTTTGGAGCTCTTCCTGCATCTATATCCGCCTGTACGGCTCAATGATGCTCGGACGTCAACTGAATGACGCACAAATGTTCCATTGATGGTATTTTTATATCTGCTTAAAATTTCCTTACTTGGGCATTAAAAGGTGATTGGAATTTGAAGTGCACAATAATTTGATCTGTTATTTTAGATAACGGCGGTTTGATCACATAACAATGATCAGATGATTATTTAATAACAGTAGGCCTTGTGTTCATTTATTGAAAAACAAAAAGGCATGCTTTTCTCACACCTTGATTGTGTTTAAAACTGTTACTTAATTTACTTAATCTACTGAATCTTTGGTGGAAATGATGGTTCCTTTCATAAAAACAAAACCTCATTTCAAAGCAAATACGTAAATATTGTGGTAAATATTGAATATTGTCAAAAGTCTGAAAAATATTGTAACATAATTTTGTAGCAGTATCGCCCAGCTCTGTTTTCTACCCAATGCTTATCCATTCCACCACTTCATTTTTCACTTTTCCTTTCATCTTTCTCATTTGAACTGTGTCTCTCCTTTCTCTTTCTCTCTGTCTAGCCTCATATTGTTTTCCGGTGGCCCTCCCCTACCTGTGCGCTCCTTTGTTGAATGCGAAGGTTGTTTTCAGGCCCAAAGGTCATGGTCAGCAGCGTTTAGATTCTGGGAAGTAAAAGCTGAAAGGGAGCCGAGCTCTCTGGAGAGAAAGAGGTAGCGAGATATAGAGCGGGGTTGTTCCATTGCTGGAGCACTGAGTTAGATTCACTGTATGCAAGGCAATCTAGAACAATCATATCTGAGTCCAGTATTTTTTACCCATTAATCACTGCTCATGTAGATCCTAGAGCTGGGTGCAGTCAATAGGTTTTTATGGAGGATGCTTTCAGCAGGGATGCTGAATTAAATTTCTGAATAAAAATGATGCTTAATGTGTTGCATTTATTTAACACAATTAACAGCTAATTAGTTGTGCTGTAAAGCAAGCTTCACTTATTGGGGAAAGGTGTGCTATTACTTTTGTAAGCAATCAGACCTTATGTTTTGTTTGATTTCTAAAGACTGGTCCAAGTAAGAACATAACCACAGGTATCTGTGTTCAATATGTGTTAGAGTCCTATAGCTTGACTTTCAATTATTTCAGAAAATGATGGAGAAAGAATTGTTAAAATCTAACAAATCAAATCCAGATGAGACTTCTGAATAACAAAAGTATTTTCATATGGTGGAATTTAATTATCATAGCTCAACAAGTAGTTGATGGTACCTATGTTAGGTGAGAGACAGAAGGGGAACATCTAGGTTACTGTTGTAACCCCCGTTCCCTGATGGAGGGAAAGAGACTTTGTGTCAATATAGTGACACTTGGGGTCTCTCTTGAGAGCCTTGGTTGCCTATAAACTTGAGAAAAGGCCAATGAAAAATTGTTGATCAGAATTTGCATGTCCCTCCCCAGACATACGGTATAAAGTGGGACGCAATACGGCTGTTCATTTAGGTTTTGCACTGAGAAGCCGAGAATAAGGTTTGGCCGTTACAGCAGTTGGTACAGTGTTGTGGCAAGAGGGACACAACGTCTCGTTCCCTCCTTCAGGGAATGGGGGTTACAACAGTAACCTAGATGTTCCTCTTCTGTCACTCACTCGACGTTGTGTCAATGTAGTGACACTAGGGATCCTTATCCAATAACGGCACGACCGTGTATGTGAACTTCTGATGCAGGTGCAAGTAAGCTGTTGCATGCCAAAGGAGCAGACCGCATCAGGCTGCTCTTAACCTTCCCCAACACCCCATAAGACGTTACATACATTTTAGGTTCTCAGCATCCCTTAGGGGGGAAGAAGCGACATGACAAGCATGGGAGCATGGGGGCCATCTAATGCTATAACACTCATCGAGGAAGGTGTTCTTTTCCAATCCTATTCTTTCATGGGCAAAAGACCCTGCAGAGACCACATCCTGTGCACTGTGGGTTTTCTGATCAGGAATAGCACCAGTTTGCGAACAGACGCCACTTTAGGGCGTAAAGCTTCCTGGTAGAGGGAGCTCTGGCTTGGTTGATCATGTCTACGACAGCTGGTGGTAGGTCACTTAGATCTTCTGCGTCCCGTCCAAGAGCCAGACGTGGAGGTTCCACAGGTCTGGGTGCCCCGTCCCTGAGAAAGAAGGTCCTTCCTCAGGGGAATCCGCTAGGGAGGTGCTTTCACGAGGCATGAGATCCAAGAGCCAAGTCCGAGTGGGCCTATAAGGAGCCACTAAAATGACTTGTGCAAAGCACCTGTGCAAATAGGCTCACTGGGGGAAACGTGTATTTGCGCAGCCCCCGGGGCCAGCTGTGTGCCTGCTCGTCTGTCCCGAGTGGAGCCTCCAACAGGGAGTACCAGAGTGGGCAGTGGGAGTTTTCCTGAGAAGCAGGAAAAACAGGTCAACTCTGCTTTGCCGTGTTGGTCCCAAATCAGCTGGACCACCTGGGGGTGGAGCCTCCACTCTCCACTGAGCATGGCCTGTTGCCACAGCACGTCCATTGTCATGTTGAGGCTGCCCTGGATATGAGTGGTGTGCAGCAACCTCAGTCGCTGCTGACTCCAAAGGAGGAGATGGCTGGCGAGTTGTAACAATTGACGAGAGTGCACGCTGCCATGGCGATTTATGTATGCTACCATTGTATTGCTGTCTGAATGGATCAAGATGTGCTTGCCCCGAATCAGTGGGAGAAACCTCCGCAGGGCAAGAAGTACAGCCAGCAACTCTAGGCAGTTGATGTGCCATCGTAGCCGTGGTCCTGTCCAGGAACCAGCGGCTGCGTGCCCATTGCACACGGTGCCCCAGCCCAGTTTGGAGGCATCTGTGGTGACTACTACACGTCTGGACACCTGCTGTAGGGGGACTCCTGTCCACAGAAAACAGAGGTCCAAGGGTTGAATAACAGATGTCAGGAAGGGGTGATGATCCCATGTGTCGTGGCGCTATGCCCATCTCGTGAATCAAGTCTGAAGCCAGTGCTGAAGCAGTCTCATATGCATCAACCCAAGCGGCACTACCACCGCTGAGGATGCCCCAGGAGCCTCTGGAACTGCTTTAGAGGGAACATGGTACCTGGTTTGAATCAGGTGAGGCAATACAGCTCCGATTGCATGCACTCGTTTGTTATGCGTACTGTCATTGAGACTGAGTCTAACTCCAAGCTGAGAAAAGAGATGCTCTGAACTGGGGAGAGCTTGCTCTTTTCCCAGTTAACCCGAAGCCCTAAACGGCTGAGGTGCCTGAACACCAGGTCCCTGTGGGTACACAGTAACTCTCGATAGTGAGCTAGGACCAGCCAGTTGTCGAGGTAACTGAGTATGTGGATGTCCACTACCCTTAGCAGACGCCTCTGTGATCTTCGTGAAGACAGGAGGGGACAGGGACAAGCCGAAGGGGAAGACCTTGAACTGATACACCTGGCCCTCGAACCGTAGGAAGTGTCTGTGTCGGTGCAAGATCGAGACGTGGAAGTACGCATCCTTCAGGTCTACCGCGGTGAACCAATTTTGATGCCGAACGCATGCTAGAATATGTCTCTGCATCTGCATCTTGAACGGGAGTTTGTGTAAGGCCCGGTTGAGGACATTGCAGGTTCAAGATTGTCCACAACGGCTTTTTTGTGTACGATGAAGTAAGTGCTGTAGAAACCCTTCTTCATTTTGGCTGGAGACGTCCTTTGGACTCGTCAGAACCGGCTGGCCGGGGGTCTGTACGTGATTCAGTCACTGGTGTGGACGCAAAGGGTTCATGTCCAAGATGCAGTCACAGTAAGTGTTTTGAATAAGGAAATCACTCTTTTATTGACAATGTGGGTACCGCAGCCTGAAGGGGGTGTAGCAAAGGAAAAAAGGAAACCAAGGATTTTTCTGCCGGCCCTCCGCCGAGGGCTGGAGTGGTCTGTCTACCAGCTCCACAGTGAACATCTTGTTTCTCGGGTCGTCCATCTCAGGAACGCTTGGGAGCCATCCGGGTCCTCGAAGAAGTTTGATAGGGGGGGTGTCTACTTCCTGTGGGTTGCTCTACGTGGGGGCTGAGAGCTGGGCCCAGGTTGAGGCGGAGCTTCCTGTTGTCTTGCAGCCGCAGGGGGACGCCGAGGTATGATGTGCTGAATCGCCTCCGTCTGCTCCTTCACCGCCGAAAACTGATGGGCAAAGTGCTCGATGGTGTCGCCAAATAGGCTGTGCTGGGAGACAGGGGCATTGAGAAAGCCCCTTTGTGTCCCGCATCTCGACTAGGTTCAGCCACAGATGACATTCCTGGACCACGTGGGTTGCCATCTTGCAGCACATCAGGATTAGGACTACCCAAGTGCAGATCTTTAGTGCCTTGGCCTGGTGGACTTGCAGGAGGGCCATGGCATGCAGGGCGGAGGTAGTCTGTCTGGTGGCTCTGTAGGCTTTTGCCATCAGAGACAACATTGTCCTACAGGCCTTTGAGGGGAGTGCTGGGCGATCCCGTGTACCCGTGGGTGGCCCCGCCATCGAGGGTAGTGAGAGCAGACAAGCAAGGAGGTCGGTTTCGGGCAGTAACTTTGTAAGCTTTCATGCAATTCCGGGAAGAAAGAGACCGGAGGGTTCCAGTCCAGCCCCACACTCACGGCAGCCCGGGCAAGCATATCGGACATGTGCATCAGCCTCAGACAGGGTGGGCAGACCTGAAGGTGGCAGCCCAGTCGAGTCCTCCGCGTCAGATGCCGTGACGCTCTCCGATGCAGCGGTGACGTCATCCAGCTGGAGGGCTCTGAAGGAGACATCAGACTGGCCGTGAGGTGAGCTGGTCTCACAATGTGCCAGGACGGGAGCAAACGAGCATGCCGGGGGGTGGGTGGTTTGTGGGGTTTTACATGCCAAAAGAGAGCTCTCAAGAGAGACACCTAGTTTCACTATATCGACACAACGTCGTGTGAGTGACAGAAGGGGAAATTCTATTACAAAAGGCTGGAAAAATTTACATTTATTTATTTTAATATCCTATATATTTTGTATGTGTTGAACCTTGACACCGCAAGACGCACCATGGAAAGTGCACCTTATAATCGATTTCATGCTAAAGAGCCGCTAAGATGTACATTTTTACATAATATTCTCTGTGTAAATGTCAACATCATCATATACTGTATGTCTAAAGGATTGAAGTCTGTCACACAAAACATGAGCTCATTGATGTCATTAAAGATCAGTATGCTTTTTTATTCCAACCGTTACTCCTGGTCAGAGGCTGCCGTAAATATTTAGTTTATACATAGGGTTTAAATTTAATGGTGCAACGCTCAAATATTTAGTAGTGCGTAAATTGTGACTTAGTGCCCATTTACGCCACAATTAGGCTAAGTTGTAACTTACATATAGCTGGTGCAACCAGCCCTGGAAGATAATCTTTGTTTCATATGATTTCATTTAATTTCCTTAAAAGAAAAACTGAATGCATAAAAACACAAATAAATAAAAAAAATGTTGAATGTTAAACTCATCAGGATAATTGTAAAGAATAAAATTCAAGATATTACAATTAATTATTTGCATTTTATTGACAGCGTTGATGCACAGTATAGTGGTGTCAAGTTAATTGAATTTTCTGGGTTCATTACAGTTAAGTTCAATCATCAGCATTAGTTGCATAATGTTGATTACCAAAAAAATATTTTGACCTGAACTGCCTTTTCTTAAAACAAAAATTTAAATAACATTGAGGCACTTACAATGGAAGTGAATAGGGACAATCCGTAAAAGTTAAAATGCTCACTGTTTCAAAAGTATGCAAGGCATAAACAATATGCATGTTAACATGATTTTAGTGTGAGAAAATCGCTTACTAAGTATTTCTATGTAAAGTTTTGGCCAATTTTACAACTGTGTTGCCATGACGATGTAATGTCAACAAACACTGAAACCCTAAATGACTAAAAATTATGGTTTAAACAAATCTTCAGTTCAAATAATACATGAGTTTTAACAGAAGAACTAATGTAAGTGCTTTTATGAAAGTATAACCTTCATATTTCTGCCTTTTAAACCATCCAAAAATTCCCTTCAATTGTAAGTGCCTCATTCTGACTTTTTGCTTTTTTAAAGAAAAGTGTGGTTATTGTGATAATCAGCATAATGCCACAAATGCTGTTGATTGAACTTAACTTGTATTGAACCTGAATTATTCCTTTAATGCCATTATTTAAATTACTTCATTACTGGACGGTTGATTAACTCTCTTTTGTTTTGAGTTTGTTTCCACTAATCTTTCACCTTTTTATGTCCTCTCTTTTCCTCTATCTAAGCATCTCTTTATCTCTTCATCTCACCCTTCATCTATCAATCTCTCTATCTCTCCCTCTTCTCTTTCATTCGTCCTCCAAGACCTTCTTTCTTTTTTCTGTGGTCGATTCATGTTTAACTAAAACAAAGGGGTGGTTTTGGAAAGTGTTTCTGTTTTGTTTTGTCCTTTATGCCTCTCTTTAAAAGTATTGCTATAGAACAGCCATTTGTCCTCAAGCCGTTTTATGTTTTGGGTTACAAAATATTGCACCAATAATTTGAAAGTTTGGTGTACATTTGAACTGCTGTTGTTTGTTTTCCGTTTTATCAATTCTGTTTTGTTCTTTGTTCTCTGTGTGTGTGTGTGTGTGTGTGTGTGTGTGTGTTTGTTTGTTTGTGTGTAGTGTGTTTTGAGTGAGTATTTGAGATTACTGTGTGTGTGTGAGTGATAAGGTGAATAATAGCAGAGATGGACGAGAAGCTATATCAGTCTCTGGCGCAACCCCACCCTGGCCTGGAGCTCAGTTATTCCAGCTCATCTGAGGAAGAGGAGGGTATTAACCTTCATCACAAACACTACAGAGAGGCTTCCCGCACCGACTATGAGCCTGACCGCAGATTCACCTACAACAGCCACAAAGTTCGCAGGAAAGAGCACCCCCAGAAAGGTAAGATTTTAAAATCGTGTGTGTGTTTGTGGGAGATGGAATGTCCAAAACTGTCACTGGAAAAATAGTAAAACCAGACAAAACCTCACTGTAGGAATATTCTCAAAAATGAAGATAAAGGGAGACATTTTTTATTCAAATCTAAACATGCCAAACAGCTATTTAAATATAAATTTGTATTAACGGGAAGTCCCCACAAGGAAATGTATTCAAGCTTGTGTGTGAAAAAGATGGAGGAAGAGAGATATCTTTAAATAACATAATCTCTAGTGGGTGTGAGTGGTCTAATGGTCAGAGGTAAAAATTATGTGCCAGACAAGTGATGTGGGGGATCCCAAAATGGTGTTTATTATAGCAATATGTATTATAAAGTTTATTATACACTCACCAGCCACTTTATTAGGTACACCTGTACATCTACTTATTCATGCGATGATATAAATTCATACAGATATGAGTCAGGAGTAATCAGAATGGTGAAAAAATGTGATCTCAGTGACGTCGACCATGGCATGATTTTTGGTTCCAGATGGGCTGGTTTGAGTGTTTCTGTAGCTGCTGATATCCTGGGATTTTCACACACAACAGTGTCTAGAGTGTAAAGAGAGTGGTGTGAAAAACAAAAAACATCCAGCAAGCAGCAGTTCTGTGGGCAAAAATGCCTTGTTGATGAGAGAAGTCAACAGAGAAAGGCCATACTGTTTTGAGCTTACAGAAAGGCTACGGTAACTCAGATAACCCCTCTGTACAATTATAGTGAGCAGAATAGCATCTCAGAATGCACAACATTTCAAATCTTGAGGTGGATGTGCAACAACAGCAGAAGACCACGTTTAGTTCCCCTTCTGTCAACCAAGAACCGAAAACTGAGGCTGCAGTGGGCCTACCATTTGTGTATCTCAGCAGAACTCCAGATTTGTCAGAACAGGCGATGTTTTTCCAATTGTCTACTCTCCAGTTTTGGTGAACCTTTGCCCACTGCAGCCTCAATTTCCTGTTCTAAGCTGTCAGTAGTGGTACCCGGAGGGGTCTTCTGCTGCTGTAGCCCATCAGCCTCAATGTTCAACATGTTGTACATTGAGAAATGGTTTTCTGAATAGCACTGTTGTAAAGTGTTTATTTGGGTTACTGTCACCTTCCTGTCAGCTTGGACCAGTCTGGCCATTCTTCTCCGACCTCTGTCAGTAACAAGTTATATATATTATAATTTTCCACCCAGTTTGTTTTGGCCTAAGCGCCTCCTTAAAACCTCAACGTAAACGCCCAGTGTTATGATTGGCTAACATCATGCAGCCCCTCAAATTCAGCAAACTCATTCGGAAGAACATTATAAAATAAAAATTGTAGGGTTTACACATAACGCACATCCAACACATTGCATCTGAATATATTAAACTGGTCATCTCAAGCACAACTGTTATCACTCAGCACCATAAACTATCAGTCATGAAATTTGAAATATTCATGAATGAAACATTTTACTAATGTTTTTGAAGTGTTTTTAATGGCCCCGTCCTTCAATAACAGTTCCTTTGCCAAGCTTGAATCATATTTTGTCTGTTCACATGCAGTCCATGAAAATGTGAGCCAAAAAAGCGCACATACATAGTCTAAAGAATGGTGAAATTACGCACATACATACTGAAGGTGCACTGAGGTGCACGTCGCCGGAAACACACCGAAATGGTCAAAGACGCCCATTGTCAAAGACGTCCTATATTTGAATACAATAACAATTAAATTAAATAGCGAGATAGGTGAAAGAATGCATCCATTACACAGGCAGCAGC
Organism: Moxostoma hubbsi; assembly: GCA_032164185.1. Taxonomy (NCBI): domain Eukaryota; kingdom Metazoa; phylum Chordata; class Actinopteri; order Cypriniformes; family Catostomidae; genus Moxostoma; species Moxostoma hubbsi. Next base: position 9,527,012 of record JAVLUX010000215.1, read on the forward strand.
TGAATAAGAGAATTGCTTCTCCCTTTTAGAGTTGTAAAAAACCACATCTTTTAAAAATGGCACAAGATATGTTTCAAGCAGTCAAAGATGTCTGTTTAATGTAATCCATAAATATAATCCAAAAAAGGCTAGATGGGCCCCCATAGGTGTTATGTAAGGAATAGTTAGTCACACAAGGCCTGCTCTTTTGACTTGATTTGCACGCCAGTGGGCAGCACCAAGGGTTCGATGACACATGTTGTGGAATGTTTAAATACAAATGAGCAATGTGTCATAATGTCACGAACAGACAGATTTCAAAACGAGACGTTTCTGCAGGGTGGCAACTATAAATTATCTTTTTAGACTGGGGAGGAAGATTTGAGCTCTGAAATTTACAGGATATTTTTATAGTACAATTATTGTACCTCTTATATGTCTATATATCAAGGAAAATTTGATTCTCCATTTCATTACCCCTTTAAAGTAATTTTTTAAATTTTAATTTATTTCTCCCTTTATTCTTTGATATTCCACATTCACGGAGGCATTTGTGCTTGTCTGAGTCCCCAGGGAGAAATATTTCCATTAATTAAGGGATTCCCCACAACTAAAGGACATACAATACACTAGTACATACTAATGCTCACACATAGCACACAGATGAGCATGCATATTCTGTTCTTCTCTCTCTTTAACATCATACCATTAGTAACGTATTTTTTTTGGATAAATCGGGTCAAAATGTAAAATATAGGCTTATTGTTTGTATATGTATGAATGGGTTGATGCTTTAGATTATATATTTAATTTTCTTTACAACTGGACTATTTTCCATTTATCAAAAAAAATTTGCCATCATCTTAGTGCTTGAGGTTTTTTTTTTTTTTTTTTTTTTTTTGCACCATAACTAAGTAATATAGGATAATTTTCCACCCTGTTTTTGGCCCTCTGTCTGAAACTCCCAGTTTTGGCCTAAGCGCCTTCTTAAATGTTCAACGTAAACACCCACTGTTATGATTGGATTACATCATGCAGCCCCTAAAATTCTGCCATATTTTAAACTCAGAAGAGAATGAACAAGCCCCTCAACATTATAAAACAACATTTCAGGGTTTACACATAACGCACTTCCAACACATTGCATCAGAAAATATTAAACTGTTCATCTCAAGCACAACTGTTATAACTCAGCACCATAAACTATCAAACAGTTATGAAATTTGAAATATTCATGAAAGAAATGGTTATTTACATTTCTAATTGGGTTCAAGTGTTTTTAACTTCCCCATTTTGCAAAGCTTGTCACATTATGACTGGTTCACAAGCAATCCACGCTGATATGAGCTGAAAAAAAGCACACACATAGTCCAAAGCATGGTGAAATGATGCACACACATACTTTAGGCGCATTGAGGTGCACATCGCCAGAAACACATTGAATTGGTCAAAGACATACATCTAGTTCATATTTACATACACCAACAATAAAAATAGTGCAGATGAGCGAAAGAAAGTGTCCATGAAGCATTTGTGCTCAAAACAAGAAGAAGCAGAGCAGCTGAATGAAAGAGAATTGCTACTCCTTTTCAGAGTTATAACTTGACACTGCATTTAAAAGCAGGGGCTGTGTTCAAAGAGTCTGTGTAGTTAATTTTTATATACAAAATAATTGAAAATAGTCCAGATGGGTCCCTTTTGGTGTTCAGGAATAGTTAGCCACACAAGGCCTGCTCTCTTGAACTGCGTGCAAGTGGGCAGGGCCAAGGGTGCACTGATGCATGTTGTGGGATGTTTAAATACAAATGAGCAATGTCTCGTGATGTCACGAACAGACAGATTTCAAAACGAGACATTTCAGCATGGTGGCAACTATAAATGCACTTTTTAAACTTGGGAGGAAGTTTTGTGTTCTGAAATGTATAGAATGTTTTTATAGTACAGTTACCTCTTATATGTCTAAACAAGGAAATTTGATTCTCCATTTCATGTCCCCTTTAAGAATAATGTCTTTTGTATAGACATGTTGCACTTCTAAAAGTGCTGTGTGTTTGTGTGTGGTAATGTATTGTGGACTGAGAGTGGTGTTAGCGTGGTGTCTAGTGGTGCACCGATCAGTAAATTTGAGGCTGATACTGATTTTTTAACACTAAGATCGGCCTATATGATTTTTTCTTAAAGTGCCCTTTGCCACACTTTTGCTAATTATATGCTGCAGGTATATGCTTATGGCCCACAGACTAAAATTATGGTAACAGTTTGCAAAAAAAAATATATTTTGTTAACATTATTTAACAACATTACTGTAGTTAACATGAACTAATGAACTTAATGTTAGTTACAACATATACTAATACATTTTTTAAATCAAAAGTAGTACTAATTAATGCACTTTGGTCTAACATAAACTAACAATGAACAATTGGATATTTATTTTTACATTATGATTATTAAATGCTGTAAAAATATTCCTTGTTCATTGTTTGTGCATGATACCTAATACATTAACTAATGTTAAAGAAATTAAATATTTTTATTAAGTGTTACCAAAAGTACATTACAATTATATTAATTGTGAATTGCTTACATTTATTTGTATTGAAAACAGTTATTAATTGTTCTGTTGTCAATATCAAAATGTCATCTTGACTTAGTGGCAACCAAAAACCATGAGAGCATCACACACAGCAGAAATACTTTCAAAAATAAGAAAAATATATCCATTACAAGCTCTAAAACTGCTCCAGTGGAAATCATTAATATCTGTTATTTGTTTACTGTCTTTGCTGTCTTGTTGTAACACATCACTAATTATTAAGCAAAACAGTGCGGTGCCGTTATTGAAGAATAAACAGTTACATCTGTTATTAGTGGTATTGTGACCAACATTAATCTGATTTAAATTGGGATCCTCACAGAATAGTGCTGAGATGAGTGACTGATGATGAGATGTTGAGAGCACCTGGCGAGCATAGCAACAATAAAGACTTAAATGGGAATACAAATCATGATCCATTGACTTAACAATATATTCAGCACATACTACAATAAACTTTATACCCCTGACCACAATCCCAGATATCAATTTAACAGATATCTATAGGTTTCTAGATACAATTCCACTTCCAACACTAAACAACAAACAGGTAGAAACAATAGATGCCCCATTAACAGTCAATTAATTTCAACAAGCTATGAAACAACTCTCAAATAACTAAGCACCAGGCATGGACAGAATCCCTGCAGAGTTCTATAAACACTTCTGGGACACGATATCACCACTTTTTCTAAGTATGACCAGTGAAATCTTAAACAATTCATTGCCACCACATATGAATACCGCCATAATCTCTGTACTCCTAAAACCAAACAAAGACCCAACATCATGTGCAAGTTATCGCCTTATATCACTAATCAATATAGACATCAAAATTATCAGCAAAGTACTAACAGCAAGACTTGAATCAGTCATCTCAGATCTTAGAGCGGTAGTCACAACCTGACATTGTGTCAATGTAGTTGCACTAAGGGTAACTCTTGGGAGCCTGAGTCACCTCTGATCTTTGATAAAAGGCCAATGGGAATTGGCAAGTGGTATTTTCATGCCACTCCCCGAACATAAGGGTATAAAGGAGCTGGTGTGCGAACCGCTCATTCAGATTTTCTGTTCGGAGCCAAGCAGTCAAAGTTAACTGAGCTGAATTCCCACGGCTTCCCATTCACCTCTGCTGGATCTGACGGCGCATTTTAGTGGCTTCTCCACTCTCTGCACTGGTGCACTGAAGAAATCGCCGCTGGGCGCTTCGCCAAAACCCTAAAAAGAGTATATTCTAAAGGAGTATAAATCCTAAAAGAGTATATTCTAAAAGAGTAACACATGGAAACGTGCCTTTCCGTTTGTGTGTTATTCCTGGTTGAGGTCTTTATCACTCACCTTCTGAAGGCCTCGATCACTGTCTTTTGTGTCTGGGCATTGCCCACGCGGAGACATCGTTCATGGATGGGTCATGTTCTCACTGCGAGAACATGACCATGGCAATGTTGCGGTTGCTACTGCCTTCGTAAGAAAGCTAATGTCCTACCTACGGGTATGAGGCCAGCGCGGCTTGCACTGGGGCCAATTTGGGAACCTCAATGGAACCACCTCCATCAGGTATTTCCCCACGGACCTCCCATTCCCCCGATTGGGCTACAGGATGAGTCCGCAGGCTCGTCTCAGGGCCAGTTCAACCTCTTGTTCGGGGCCCCGCAAAGGTGATGAGCTCTTGAGCGCAGCATCGGAGAGTGGGCTCGTCCAGTAGGACACGGAAACCTCAGCTGGGCTTCCCCCAGGCACTCCTGGTGAACCTATGCCCACAGAGCACCACCACCTGGCGACCCAGGGACGAGGAGACCCGCTGTTCCGGAGCTGGTGAACAGACCACTCCATCCCCCGGTGGAGGGCCGAGAGGAGAATCTTTTGTTCCATTTTCATTTAATTTCGCCACACGCTCAAGTAGCTGTGGTACCCAAAAGTTCAACAAAATAGCGGTTTCCTTATTCCCTGGGTCACATATCCAGTGTGCACAGCCGTCATTACGACCACTGTCCACCATTCCATTTTGGCTGGTCTGGCGCTCCAGCAGCACCCCCGCCCCTGCGTGCCTAGCTCTGGCACAAACACACCCACACCCGAATGGTTTTAATGGACTTTTGGGATATAACTTCTCCCCTTCTCCGACTGGTCCTCTGGTGGGTATCAAGAGCCAGGTAAGTGCTTTGATGTCCCTCGACTCAGCACGGTCATGGAGCTCAAACCCCTTCAACATGGTGCCTCAGGCTCCACCCTGTCGTGAGGCCCCATCACTGGTATGTCCGATGAGATTGTCCCCTTGGTCTCCCTTGCCTCGAGCTTGGATGCGTGGCTTGCACTCTCCAACCCGTCGCGATGGCTAACTCGGACCGTCCAACTTGGCTACGCAAATCAGTTCACCAGGCATCCGCCCAGGTTCAGCGGCATCCACCTCACCTTGATGAAGGCAGAGAATGCCGCTACTTTGCACGCTGAAATTGCTACCCTCCTACGTAAGGATGCGATAGAGCCTGCCCCTCCAGCCAAGATGAAGTGTTTTACATTCCCTATTTCATTGTACCGAAGGAAGGCAGTGGGTTGCGGCCAATCTTGAACCTGCGAGTACTGAACCTGGCCTTACACAGACTCCCGTTCAAGATGCTGATGGAAAAACGCATTCAAGCGAGTGTCCGACATCAAGATTGGTTTGCGGCGGAAGACCTGAAGGACGCGTACTTCTACGTCTCAATTCCACTTCGACACAGACCCTTCTTGCGGTTTGCGTTTGAGGGTTGGACGTACCAGTACAAGGTCATCGCTTTCAGCTGGTCCCTGTTCCCTTGCGTCTTCACGAAGGTCGCAGACACAGCCCTTGCCCTGTTAAGGGAAGTGGGCCTTCACATTCTCAACAACCTCAAGAACTCTCTAATCCTATCTCATTCTCGGATGTGTTGTGTGGACACAGGGACCTGGTGCTCACGCATCTCAGCCGGCTAGGGCTTTGGGTCAACAGGGAAAAGATCAAGCTTCTCCCGGTTCAGAGGATCTCTTTTTTCAGCTTGGAGTTGGACTCAGTCTCGATGATGGCACACCTCACAAACGAGAACGCACAGTCGATGCTGACCTGTTTGAAGGCGTTCAGACAGAAAACAGCGGTTCCACTGAAACACTTTCAGAGGCTCCTGGGGGCAAATCGTGCCCTCAGCAGTTGCCATGCCTCTCGTGTTGATGCATATGAGACCGCTTCAACACTGGCTCCAGACTGGAGTCCCGAGATGGGCATGGTGCCACGGGACACATTGCGTGACCATCACGCCGGTCTGTTGCTGCCTCTTCAGACCTTGGACCGACATCACATTTCGATTGGCAGGTGTTCCCCCTAGAGCAGGTCTCCAGGCATGTCGTGGTTATGACGGATGCCTCCAAGATGGGCTGGGGCGCTGTATGCATGGGCCTGCGGCTACGTTGGCACATCAACTGCCTCAAGTTGTTGGCAATTCTGCTCGCCCTGCGGAGGTTACGGACGTTGATCCAGGATGGGCCTGCGGCTATGTTGGCACATGAACTGCCTCAAGTTGTTGGCAATACTGTTTGCCCTGCGGAGGTTCTGGACGTTGCTCCAGGGCAAGCATGTGTTGGTTCGGACAGACAACACAGCAACAGTGGCATATATCAACCGTCAAGGCGGTTTTTGCTTCCGTTGTTTGTCAAATCTTGCCTGCCATCTCCTCCTCTGGAATAAGTGGCACCTCAAGTCGCTGCGAGCCACTCACATCCCGGGCGATCTCATCACTGCAGCGCATGTGTTGCCATGACAGGTTACCTGCAAGGGAGATTGGAGACTCCACCCTCAAGTGGTCCAACTGATTTGGAGTCAATTCGGGCAGGCATAGTTAGACCAGTTCGCAACCCCAGAATCCACCCACTGCCCGCTTTGGTACACCCTGACCGAGGCACCCCTCGGTATAGACGCGCCAGCACACAGCTGGCCCTCTGGACTACGCAAATATGCGTTTACCCCAGTGAGCCTACTTGCACAGACCCTGTGCAAGGTCAGGGAAGACGAGGAGCAGCTCATCCTAGTTGCACCCTACTTGGCCCACCCAGATTCTTGGACCTCACGCTCCCCATAGGTGCTCCGCTTGTGTTGGTTCCCCATAGGTGACCCCATGCAATGTATATCTTCTGCTAAATTGCTTCTCTGTTGGTAAACTGTGTCTTCCTTCTGCCCCTGTCACCATGTTTGTAGAAACTCCTCCCCTGTTTGTTAGGACCTACCAATGGACTTCTCCACGTGACGACAAGGCTCGGCAAGAACATGTGATGTATTTCCACTCAAAATACACCCCCCCCTCCCCCCCCTCTCGCGGTGTCTTCCCCTTGGGAGTGACCCCCCCCAACCCCCCCCCCCCCCCCGACGTTGACAATGGTGGTCCTAGCTGGTTGACAAATTTCAATCTTTTTTGGGGAGAGAAAAAAAGAGGGAAAGAGGCACCACTGGGCTAGCCTTTCCATATTTTTTGGGCAATCGACTTGTCCCCGAAGGGCTGTTCAATACTCATAACATCTTTTGGGGGAGGTTACGTGTCGGCCTGGTGTGCTGGCTATGAGCCACACAGTAGTCTGCCTGTCTCACACCACAGTTCATCTAGTTGTAGTGTTTTGTATAGGGACCCCTAGTGTCACTACATTGACACAGCTTTGAGTGAGTGACAGATAGGGAACGTCCTGGTTACTTTCTTAACCTCCGTTCCCTGATGGAGGGAATGAGACGTTGTGTCTCTCCTCCATTTAGCAAATTCACCCAAACTCTTTTCAAAATTATATAAAACTGGCATTGTGTGATTCATCTATATCACTCCCCATCGATAAATGGGAAAAAAAATCTTAGTATCACAACTACGTTGTGTCGAAGAAGCGACACTAGGGGTCTCTCTTGAGCGCCGAATATGCCTCTGATCTATGAAAAAAGGCCAATGAGAAGTTGGCAGACAGTATTTGCATACCCCACCCCCGGACATACGGGTATAAAATCAGGGAAATACGTCGAGTTCATTCAGTAATTTTCTTCGGAGCCGATGGTAGTGTGAGCCTCCTGCCACAACACTGGACTACCCGCTGAAATGGCCAGAACCTTCTCTCGGCTCCTCAGAACAAAACCTGAATGAGTGGTTTGCACGCCAGCTCCATTAAACTCATATTTTTGAGGGAGTGGTATGCAAATACCTTTCGCCAATTCTCATTGGCCTTTTATCAAAGATGAGAGGTGTTTCGGCCTCCCAAGAGTGACCCCTAGTGTCACTACCTCGACACAACTTCTCGTTCCCTCCATCAGGGAACGGAGGTTACAAAAGTATCCAGGACGTTATTACAAATGGAGTTATATCAGGACACTTCACACTACATCGAGGAACAATCCTTAGAACCACTAGCATCTGCAATACACCAAAATGAAAGCATAACAGGTGTTATGGTAAAAAACAATTCTTAAGATCAGTCTGTATGCAGATGATATAATATTGTTCCTATAAAATCCAACAGATTCAATCAATGAACTTTTAAAATGTATCAACACATTCTCTAAAATGGCAGATTACTCAATAAACTGGAAAAAAAAATCATTTTACCTGTACATGTATCATGCTGGTCAGCTCTACCATTATCAATTATTGGCCGCATTGCAGCAATACAAATTATAATACTACCAAAAATTAACTATCTGTTCAAAATGATACCTATTCAACCACCAAGCAGCTGGTTTAACAAACTAGATTATTTTGTTAGGGCTGCAACTAACGATTATTTTGATAATTGATTAATCTAACGATTATTAGAACGATTATTCGACTATTCGCTGATTATTGCAAAGATTAATCATTAGCTCTTAACTGATTATTCAGCTTGTAGCCCGACTTAAAAGTTTGTATTAAACGTGCTTACTAACAATAAAGAGGACAAAATCATCTTTTAAAAATACCTCTAAATGACATTCACTGAATTAATGGGAATTTTTTTTTTATTATTAAGTTTAATTCAGTAAAGAATTTCACTGCAAAAATCCTATTGTTATCGAGTTTATTCTGTTGTTTTCCATTTAAAATTGTCTAAAAAACTAAATACATTTACTTGATAAGCAACATATAAGATATTTTGACTTGCGTTAAGATGATGTATCTTAAATATATGAGTATTTTGTATATAAGTGTTTTTTTCACTTGATTATACTTCTGTGAGTGCAGTAAAGACAAAATATATTTATATTCAAGATCTATTCTCTAAAAGCAAGTGTAAATGTTATATGCTGCTTCTCAGGTGAATGCATCCTTTTTTTTTTTTTTAAAGGATTTTTAGATTTTAAAATATTTGCATTTTTTATATTATATTCAACATTCTCAGATAATAATTTTCTTTTGCAGTATACCTGCTAAAGAAAATGTACATTGTTTTAAAGGAGTTTTAGATATTTTTATTGGAAAACAAGCCAGAACAAAATCAAATCAAAAGAGTATTTGCAGTGTATAATGGGGTGAAAACTACCTCTATCACCTTTCTGTTCACTTAAATCCATATTTAACTCACTAAAAAACAAACTCCCTCTTATTAATAAAGCTGCATATTGCCAATTTTCTTCATGATAAGAAATGCACCGTGACCACTGATCTATATATATATATGATTATCTCAAGATGGCGCCGAGTATGGCTGCTGCGTCGCGAGCTCCGTCAAAACACTGCAGTTTATTTTTGTTTGTTTACAGTTCTGTGTTTTTTTGTCTTGGATGTTGTCTGCCTTATTGTGTACGACAGACAAACGCTTTTGGACATTGGTTCGGCAATCACACACCGAAAACCGGACTTCACATTCCTCAATGCCGACCCGCGGTTTACAAACACGCCAGCGGAGCCCTTTGTTTGGGCTGCCCGGCCGTGGAAATGCAGAAGGAAAAGAGGAAAAAGAGCCGGCGTTCTCATCAGATTAAGACGTCGCGCAAATCGCCCCCCGCTACCCAGTATACTACTGGCAAATGTTCAGTCTCTGGACAACAAGCTCTGCGAGCTGAGAGCGCGGATCTCTTTCCAACGAGAGACGAGAGAATGCTGTGTTATCTGTCTTACGGAAACCTGGATGTCCGCGGAGATTCCAGACTCGGCCATCGAACCCACGGGTTTCTCCGTGCACCGAGCGGACAGAGCGAAAGACCTCTCAGGTAAAAGCAGAGGTGGAGGTGTATGTTTTATGATCAACAAATCATGGTGTGATCAGAGGAATGTACATTTTATCAGGTCTTTCTGCTCTCCTGATCTGGAATTTTTCATGCTTCTGTGTCGACCATTCTGGCTACCGAGGGAATTCACAGCGGTCATTATCACTGCTGTGTACATCCCCCCACAAGCCGACACAGACCGGGCACTTAGGGAACTGTATGGCAGTATAAGTGAGCAGGAAACCGCGCACCCTGAGGCTGCGTTCATTGTTGCCGGGGACTTCAACAAAGCCAACTTCAAAACAATAGCACCAAAATACCACCAACACATCAGCTTTAACACACGAGGGGACCGGGTTTTGGATCATTGCTATTCTCCTTTCCGGGATGGCTACAAATCCCTCCCCCGCCCACCATTTGGCAAATCCGACCACTCTTCCGTTCTGCTTCTGCCCGCTTACAGGCAGAAACTGAAACGGGAATCACCCGCCCTCAGAATGATCCAGTGCTGGTCGGACCAATCAGACTCTGCGCTACAGGACTGTTTTGATCACGCGGACTGGGAGATGTTCCGGTCTGCCTCCAATGACGACATCGAGGTTTACGCTGATAGCGTAACGTGTTTCATCAGGAAGTGCGTAGAGGACGTTGTTCCGACGAAAAACATACGGGTCTACCCCAACCAGAAACCCTGGGTTAACGGCGATGTTCGCGCGGCACTTACTGCGCGGACCACCGCTTTTAATTCCGGGAACGCGGAGGAGCGTAAACAAGCCAGTTATGCCCTCCGTAAATCCATCATTACAGCCAAAGCCAGTACAGGCACAAAATTGAAGGTCAGTTCAACACCACTGACTCCAGAAGTATGTGGCAGGGATTTAACATCATCACGGACTATAAACAGAATAAAAACTCCGCCATGAACACCGTTGCCTCTCTCCCGGACGAGCTTAATACTTTTTATGCTCGTTTCGAGGATAACAACAACACCGCCCTCGCGGAGAGAGCACTCGCGGCCGATACTACAGATGATGGTTCACTCTCCGTCTCTGTTGCGGATGTAACCCGATCCTTTCGACAGGTGAACATTCACAAAGCCGCGGGTCCAGACGGCATTCCGGGCCGCGTCATCAGAGTATGCGCGAACCAACTGGCTGGTGTTTTTACGGACATTTTCAACCTGTCCCTCTCCCTGTCTGTAGTCCCCACATGCTTCAAAACATCAACCATTGTGCCTGTACCGAAGCAAGCCAAAATCACTTGCTTAAATGACTGGCGTCCTGTTGCCCTCACCCCCATCATCAGCAAATGCTTTGAGAGGTTAATCAGAGATCACATCTGCTCTGTTCTGCCCACCTCTTTGGACCCATTGCAGTTTGCCTACCGTAACAACCGCTCCACTGATGATGCTATTGCATCTACAATACACACTGCTCTCTCCCACCTGGAAAAAAGGAACACATGTGAGAATGCTGTTTGTAGACTACAGCTCAGCATTCAACACCATAGTGCCCTCCAAGCTTGATGTGAAACTCCGGGCTCTGGGCTTAAACAGCTCGCTGTGCAGCTGGATCCTGGATTTCCTGTCAGGCAGACGTCAGGTGGTTAGAATGGGCAGCAACATCTCCTCATCACTGACCCTCAACACTGGAGCCCCGCAGGGCTGTGTTCTCAGCCCACTCCTGTATTCCCTTTACACACATGACTGTGTGGCGACACATAGCTCCAATGCCATCATTAAGTTTGCTGACGATACGACGGTTGTAGGTCTGATCACTGACAATGATGAAACAGCCTACAGAGAGGAGGTGCACACTCTGACACGCTGGTGTCAGGAGCACAACCTCTCCCTCAACGTCAGTAAAACCAAGGAGCTTGTGGTGGACTTCAGGAAGAAAGACAGAGAACACAGCCCCATCACCATTAATGGAGCACCGGTGGAGAGAGTCAGCAGTTTCAAGTTCCTCGGTGTCCACATTACTGAGGAACTCACATGGTCTGTCCACACTGAGGCCATTGTGAAGAAGGCTCACCAGCGCCTCTTCTTCCTGAGACGGCTGAGGAAGTTTGGAATGAACCAACACATCCTCACACGGTTCTACACTAGTACTGTTGAGAGCATCTTGACTGGCTGCATCACCGCCTGGTACGGCAATAGCACCGCCCACAACCGCAAAGACCTGAAAAGGGTGGTGCGAACGGCCAGAAACATCATCGGAGGTGAGCTTCCCTCCCTCCAGGATATATATAACAGACGGTGTGTGAAGAAAGCTCGGAGGATTATCAAAGACTCCAGCCACCCGAGTCATGGGCTGCTCTCACTGCTTCCATCAGGCAGGCGGTATCGCAGCATCAGGACCCGCACCACCCGACTACATGACAGCTTCTTCCCACAAGCAATAAGACTTTTGAACACTTGATCCCTCACAATCAACAATCAGCACTGCACTTTATTAATCCTCATTCTGTCAATATATTCTCGCTCCCAATTCAGTTAGTGTATATATATATATATATACATATATATATATTTATACCCTTATCTAGTGTATGTGTATTCTACATTGTGTGTATTGTGTACATTTGATATGTAAATTGTTGTGTAGGTATGTGTACATTTGTTGTGTAAGTTTGTTATGTAAATTGTTTTGTGTAAATATGTTTATTGTAAAGTGGTTTATGTCTCGTCACTGTCATTACTGCTATGTTGCTCGGAACTGCACACAAGAATTTCACCTACTGTTGCACTCGTGTACACAGTAGTGTGACAATAAAGTGATTTGATTTGATTTGATATATAGATAGATAGATAGATAGATAGATAGATAGATAGATAGATAGATAGATAGATAGATAGATAGATCAGTGACAGTGACACATATAGTATGATTCAATAAGTCATGAGCCATCGCGTTATAATCTAGCTGCAGTATGCGTGCGCGCCCGAGGGACGAGTGTCCCTGTGACAGAATGTGCCTCAGCTGGGTGCAGTTTCAAGCCGTATTATTTGAACTATAATAAAGCTATAACACATTATATATAACTGCATTTAATATGTAAAGCCGGGGTGTTTCCTTTAAAGAGCTCCGGTTCTGCTTATTCCACAATGACTGAATTAACTTATTTTATTAATTTATTTTATAATTCCCTCATAATTTGCAATATACATCACCTGAAGCTGTTTGAAAAGTTTAGAGTGCATCTGTGTAATTCTTCTTCTCAGTCAGTCAGGCGCGAACTGAAGTGCTGCTCTTGCACGTCATCATTACAGTTTAATGTGATCCCATGTTATGTTAAATGAGATCAAACAACTATTCGACAACAAAAAATTTTTTAGACAATTTTATATTGTCGACGTTGTCGATAATGTAGACCAATCGTTTCAGCCCTATAATTAGTACAATTTATTGGAAAGATAAGAAACCCAAAATAAAATTGCTTTGGGTAAGCACGACTTAATTATCAGGTTCCTAAGAGGTGCCCAGAGGTTGAATCCCTCCCGGCCAAGCCTGTTCCCCTTCTGGGATCTCTCAGTGGTCCTCACGGGCCTCCAGAGACCTCCCTTCGAGCTGTTAGAATCAGTTGGACTCAGGGCCCTCTCTCTAAAGACGGCCCTGCTGATCACGCTCGCCTCAATCAAGAGGGTCGGGGACCTGAAAGCGTTCTCTGTTAGCGACACCTGCCTGGAGTTTGGTCCGGCAGACACATATGTGATCCTAAGACCACGACCGGGCTACGTGCCCAAGGTTCCTACCACGCCCTTTAGAGAACCTGCAAGTGCTGCCCCGGGAGGAGGCAGACTCAGCCCCTTCGTTGCTGTGTCCGGTACGTGCTTTGCGTACCTATTTGGACTGCACTCAGAGCTTTAGATGTTCTGAGCAGCTCTTTGTCTGCTTTGGCAAACAGCGGAGAGGGAACACTGTCTCCAAACAGAGGCTTTCCCACTGCATCGTGGACGCCATTTGATTGACCTATCACACTCAGGCCGTGCCCCCCTTTGCGGGTCCTAGCTCACTCAACAAGGAGTGTTGCTTCCTCTTGGGCACTGGCCAGGGGCACCTCCCTAGCAGACATATGTAGAGCAGCGGGTCGGGCAACACCTAATATCTTCACAAGATTCTATAATCTCCGGGTTGAGTCAGTTTCGTCCCGTGTTTTCTCAGGTCCGAGCCGGTAGAACTCGGTAACACACTGACGGACTGACTGGGTGGATCGCTTGCACCTAGCACCCTTTCCCTCGTCCAAGGTAAAATTGTGCGCTTTTCCTCCCAGGAGATCCCACTCCTCGGATCCCTGGATTATTCCTCTCTAGCCCTTGTGGGTCCACAGTTCAGCGGAGGAACTTGCCAACCCAATCCACTGCAGGAACTTAATCTACCCTGTACTGGAATAGGTGCTTGTGGAGTGGAGGGGGGCGGGGCCGGGCTGGAATGTTGCACGCCCAGTCCCCAATCGGCCTGATGGGGCGCGCGAGAGATAAAGGCGGCCGGTGATGACGGTTCGAGAGAGAGAGCTTAATCACGGACATGTCCGTTGTCCTATGTGTTTGTTTATGCTTTTGTTTTAAGTTCATCATTAAAATATTATTTATATTGACAAGCCGGTTCTCGCCTCCTCCTTGCCCATCATAACCCCGCGTTACATTGGTGCCGAAACCCGGGAGGGAGGAGGGATGCCCATCGCAGAGTCCTCAACACTGCCGTCCACCCCGGGGAGCGCCGCTGCCTTCTGCCGGGTGACGGAGTAGCCCGACCGCCCGTATGCGGGAAACGGCCGCCGTCCGCGGGGCGAGTGGGGACTGGATTCCCCGACTGCCTGGAGCGAAGGAGCCGCTGCCGGGGGCGGAGGAGTGCCCTGCCGTCCCCAGAGACGTGGAGGGGTCGAGGGAAGACCGCCGTCCGCGAGGGGAGGAGGGAAGAAACTCCCCGACTGCCCGGAGCGGTAGGGCCGCTGCCAGGGGCCGAGGATTGCCTCCACTCGTCGCCAGGAAAGCGGAGGGGCGTTCGGTCCGCTGGGGGTTGGAGGTTGACTCCGGTTCGCCTGGAGAGGAGCGGCTGTCGTCCGCCGGAGAGTGTGAAGGAGCGCTCGAGGACCACGCGATGGTTCATCAGAGAACCGGTGAGTGAGCCTTTCCTCTCTCTCCTCTCTCTCTCGCTCTTTCGCGCCGTGTTGGCCTTTTCCCTCGCCTATTTTTTGTTGTTGTTTTCCCCTCCTGTCTCCTCCCAGGTCGAGGAAGGCGGGGATAACCAGCCGGCAGACAGGTCATAAAGCACGCCCCTCCCCAGGGAAAGAGGGGGTGGGGATGTACGTCATGCCGGTGGCCCCCGGCCTGAGGTAACGCCGGGAGGAGTGTGGAGTGGAGGGGGGCGGGGCCGGGCTGGAATGTTGCACGCCCGGTCCCCAATCGGCCTGATGGGGCGCGCGAGGGTTAAAGGCGGCCGGTGACGACGGTTCGAGAGAGAGAGAGCTTAATCACGGACATGTCCGTTGTCCTATGTGTTTGTTTATGCTTTTGTTTTAAGTTCTTCATTAAAATATTATTTATATTGACAAGCCGGTTCTCGCCTCCTCCTTGCCCATCATAACCCCGCGTTACAGTGCTCCACAGGGCAGGACTCCTACGTGGACTCCCCCTGTGTGTATTATCCGCGGTACGGTCCCCTTACGAGTGGACCCGTGTCTCCCTTAGGCAGTTCCAGCTGCCCTCCGGTCGCTGTGGGTTGAATGAGGTTGGATCTACCACTGTGCCATTTCCACATGCCGCCTAAAAAACCCATGTGATGTATTCACCACTCTTACCTACCCTTCAGGGCAGGGGTGGTCTCCGCAGGGTCGTTTCCTGCTGAAAGAATAGGAAACTGGGTAAGACCCCCTTCCCTCGATGCATGTAAGGGTCCCGGCCGCCTATTGCTCTATGCGGAGAAACATAGAGAGAAAAGAGGCCCAGCCAGCCTGTTTAGGGTAACCAGAAGGATTCTGACGACTTTTATGGGGCATTGTGGAAAGGTACGTGCAGTCTGACTCAGCTGGTCGCCTCTGCACGTAAAATACCTGCCCGCTCCTGTGTCAGCAGAACACGTACACGGCTCATTTCATTTGGACCCCTAGTGTCACTTCTTCGACACAATGTCGAAGTGAGCGACAGACGGGGAATATCTAGGTTATGTATTATGTTCCCTGATTGAGGGAACGAGACGTTGTGCCCTCCCAGCCACGTCGCTGAGCCGAGCCACTGTAGTGGCGGACCATTTCCGACTCCTTACAAAAATCCTGAATAAACTCAACGTATTTCCCCGCTTTTATACCCGTATATCTGGAGGCGGGGTATGCAAATACTGTCTGCCAACTTCTCATTGGCCTTTTTTCATAGATCAGAGGCATATTCGGCACTCAAGAGAGACCTCTTGTGTCGCTTCTTTGACACAACATCTTGTTCCCTCCATCAGGGAACGGAGGTTACATATGTAATCTAGATGTTTTGTTCAAAAATGTGCAATTCCATCTTCGAAATCACTAAACAGCCAACATCACTAAAATATGAATTTACAATTAATTCAATTCAAGGTTTTTGCACAGTATACATAGAATTCAAATTGCACATAATGGGTTTTAACACATCAGACACTGTGCTCACTCCAGGTAACAGATATGTACATCCATGCATTGTGTTTCTGTCCCCCCGTATATCTCTTTTGGAAAAGGACCATCACAAAAATTTCACAAATATTTAAAATGAATATGCCCAAGTGTTTTTATTGTCTGTGATCTTTCCGAGGTAAAATTACCTGCTGAATCTACCACTGCTTTCCTAATAGCCCTGGTCATCGCAAAACAATTACAATCCTTATTAATTGGAAGACAAAAAAACAACTCAAAGCATTATTGTAGTTGGACCTTCACTCTAAATATTTTAATCAAGAATATAATTCATCTCTATAAAAAAAAAAAAAACTGAGAATTTCATCAAGAAATTTTCCTTACTCATCAAAGAATTGCTGATACTTGCTCTCTCTTTCTCTTTTCTTCTGTGTATAGTCGTTATGATAATGAAGTATATGTGTATGTATTTTATTTTTTTTCTCTCCCTACGGGTAGGATCATTTAAACGTATGCTATATTACATTAACACATAATATATATAATATACAACATAATACTTACAGATAAGCTCCAACTTATAGACACTATGAAACTTACAATTCACCATTAATTCTAACCTCTGAATTAATAGCTGAATTATCAATGACCCACAGATATACTGTAGATATAGACATCTCAAGTTCACTTCTACCCTTTGTCCCACCCAAATATAACCTCACAATTACTAGTATTCTTTATTCTTAATTGATAACCTTGGACTGCTGTGTGTGGTGTTGGTATGGGGCGGGTGTGTTATGGCTGTGGTGCTGACTGGGAGTGACGTGGGCTACGGCTCTAAAAGACAGAGAGAGAGAGAGAGAGAGAGATTTGTTTTTCAACAAAATGTATTCAATCAATCAACATAACAAGTATCACAAATTACAAAACAAAACTTAATGAAACCAACCTCAACACCCCCAAAAGGTACAAATTAACTCTCCCTCAACAACATTTAAATTATACAGGCAGTAGGGTTGCAGCGGTATACCAGTTTCACGGTATACCACGGTTTGAAAATGGATGGTTATCATACCATGTGCATTTGCTTCTCTACGGTATTGAGAAAAAAATGCAACTGGACGGAGAATCTCACATGCGCATGCGCATCTCCTTTCCTTCTCGACTGTCTGTCAGACTCATCAACTTGCGTCACACACACAAACATGCAGCAGAGAAAATGTCAGAGAGAAGCGAGGCGAGGGGGTCTGACATGAGTGTGTGTGTGTGTGAGTTAAATCAGTGTTTGTCAACTTGTCTATTCGGACTGGGTCGCGGACAACAGGAAAAAAACAATGCCATGGTTCTCCCATTGAAGATATTTCAGCTGCCGCCCAAGTGATCGACTATTTAGGACTGCTGCGGCAGATTTAATGATAATCTCGCAAACAGCTAAAGACTACTCATCTGCACTTTCCCACGAGTGTAACGATCTCGCGATCTCTGGCACGCACGTGCAACAACTGGGCTTCCCTCGATATTGCAGTGCGCAGACCTCAAAACTGATGTGACCAATTTAAATTCTAGTGAGACTTTTCTAGTTTAAAATGTTACAGAGATTGTCAATTCGAACCTCTCAAACAGTAGCAGCCCTGACATGCCAAACAGCACTGAGGAGGAAAAGAGCAACTGTGCTCTGCGCCAAAATAAATAAATAAATTACACACCATCATCTTTACAAATTTGTTTCATGATTTTACATAAGTAAAAGTAACTGTTATATTTTTACAAAATGTTATAGTTTCATATGAAATAATCTAAAGGCAGAATCTATTAGACCTCATTTTATATCAACAGTGGCAGTTAAAGTTTCAAGATGTGTTTCAGCTAGTATTTATTTTTCATAAATACTGTAATTTATTATTATATTACTATTATTTAAGACTAGCACACTGACATAACCATGATAATGAGGAGCCTTTCCTTCTGTGTAATATGTATATAAATATTTAATATTAGGTAACATACGAGATAATAATGGGCTCATATAAGTAAATATGTTCTTAAATTTTTAAATGGGGGAGAGACAACTTCCTGTAGATTTTGACATCAACAACCGAAATAATGTCACTTGATGCATGTCCTTGTACTGGAAAACCATGAACAAAACTATGCAACATAAAAGGAAATGCAACCCAGGATACATTAAATACAGGTTATGTTTAATCTATGGTAGGTTGACAATTGATTTCCAATGTAAAATCTGTCCTGAAGCAAAACCAGTTGAGAAGCACTGAGTTAAAGGTACAGACAGGAGCAGTATATGTTAACTGTTAATAATCATAGGACATTACTTCAAAAGCTCACATAGCTGATGTTATTTTTCATTTAGTAGTTTATTTAACATGTAAACTAACATGCTTTAGTTACATGCTATTTTTTATCATGTTTATAATTCGGTTTATTATTATAATTCTGTTAGTTTTCTTATTTATTCTATTTATTTTATTTTCAAAAGGGAGACTTTGTGGCGGTGCATGAAAAAATCCACCCAATCCATGCCCAAATATGGAACAAAAACAATTAAGCAAAATGATAAAAAGGAAGGTAAAGATGGAGACAGGGGGAAGTTGAGAGGATCTAGTAGGAAGCGAGGTGTATGAGATCGGTTCCTAAGCTAGAGTGGGAAAAAATTGTAAAAAAAATACAAAAATAAATAAAAAATACAGGTACATCACCGATAGACATTTTCAGCTAGTGTTTTTTTTTTTTTTTTAATAACTGTTTCTGTTAAACATTGTGTTATGATTGTATTATGGCTGGGGGTAAAAATATATAATATTTAACTGCATTCAGTTGTTTGTGGTGTTTTTGTTTTTGTGAGCTATCCCATAAGGGTTAAAACCTACCAGTAGACAGACTTGACCTGTCTGGCGCCCGAACTAATTTTTGGAACTATTTAAAAACCAAAATATAATCTGGTTTTTGGGCCTGCCACCGTTGCAACTTTCTTTTACACTTCAATAAAATAAATGGTTTAAATTTTCAATTATAATAAAGTGTTTGCTCAAATGAATAAATAAATAAAATAACCCTTTTGTTTTCACTGATAATACTAATTGTGTAATACCGTATACCGTGAAACTGTGATATTTTCTGAGACGGTTATCATACCGTGAAAATCTCATAACGTTGCACCCTAGCCGGTGCGCAAATGTCATTCGCTATAGAAACAGCGATGTCCTCCGCCATTTTAAACAGTGTGTGTCCAATGTGGAAAATCACAGAGCGCTGTTCTATGTAAACAATGACTAACAGATTCACTTTACGTCACCAACTAGCTCAGCTTACATTCAAAAAATATCTTTTGCCACCACCTGCTGGCTAACATATATAATTTCAAAAATAAAGACAGTAACTCCTAACACATATGCACTATGCTTACACTTTAGTTTAGAACAGCACGAACACAAGCGGAGTGATACACACACACAGTGAAGCGTCTGAGTGCTGATGCTGTCACACCATCAGTGCTCATGGAATGTCTCTCGTCCAATCAGATTTGAGGACTGGAACTAACTGTGGTGTGTGTGTGTGTGTGTGGTGTATATATATATATATATATATATATATATATATATATATATATATATATATATGGTGTGTGTGTGTGTGTTTTAGCAATGGTGATGACCACACCAACCAAAGGGACTTGAAAGGCAGAACTTATTCCTGCAAGGCAGGACTCATGGCCTTTGATCTGGGAGTGGGCTGCTTCCAGGACGCAGTGTGTGGAGTGGGGGGGTCCTGGTATTGCAGCTGGGGACGGGTTTGTGGACCCTCACTTGGGTTGCTGCGGCAGGGGGAGCATGTGCTGATCGCATGGTAATTGTACGGTAGCCTGGAGCTAATAGTAAATACAGAATAGTCCAAAATTTCCTTTGTATTCCATAACACATCAATTTAAATACACACACCTTGTCTACTGTAAAGCCAATATATACATAGTTTTTTTTTTTTTCCTCCCCTTATTACATCTCTACATGTATTAATGTTAGTATACATATATCAAAATACATATACAAAAGTTAATTTGCTAAAGCCACCTTTTATTTGTTCAACAGATTTCTAACAGGTATATATATTAATCTTTATTCACTCTCTCTCTCTAGTTACTCTCTTACCTTTTATCTTTTGAAACTATATCTGTATTTGCTGCACATATAATTGCTCTTTATTTGTACTTATCATCTCTTGTGTTTACCTCTCCTTTTGTTCTCTCTTTACTTATTTATTTATGTATTCTCTTTTTTTCCTTTTCCCTCAATACGTTTGTAATTTTCTTCACTGTAGCAAATTTCTTGTTTGTCTCTCTGTATGTATAAATGCAATAAAAAAAAATAGTAAAGCTAAAAGCGCTCATGATGGCTCATACAGTCTCTATCGCTCCACACAACATCTGATTGTCACGACTCACGTTTCATCACTTGTTCTCTTGATTTGTATTTGCATGTTTATTTGTTGTTTAATTTGTATTTATACCCGTTTGCAGTCTCTTTATTCTCCTACTGCTCACTGTATAACAAGTCTACGAGTGCAGCTACCGTAATGACTCTAAAAAATGGGCAACTTAATATTCATACACGTGTACTTATACATTTTTAAAAACAAAATGGCATATTCATGTGAATTACATCATGTCTGAAAGTTTAAATTTGTGAATGCTAAGAATTGCCAACAACTCACCCTCCAAAGTCCACTCTGTCATGCTTCAAGTGCAGAGCAAGCGCTCATTCATTTGAGAGCAGTGTATGTGTGATTCCTTGTGTGCTGCAAAAAGATCGGCCCTGATTCTAGGCATGATTGGCCGATCGACAATTATGGATTTAAGACGAATATCGGCCGATTTCGATCTGTGGTCGATCGATCGGTGCACACCTAGTGGTGTCTTTAGCATTAGCATCTTGCGTCTGCTTGTTTTTGCATGATGTGATCTGTGAGTACTGTTAACACACAGTGGCGGTTTGAACAGGTTACAGTTATGTTTTTTTATTTCCTCTATGGATTCATTCAAATGCTACATGCAGAACAAAACATTCCGTTCCAGTTACCATGGAAACAACTGTACATAGAGAGAGATGTAAATAGAGACAGAGAGAGAGAGATAGGGAGAAATGGAGAGCGAGAGCTAAAGAAAGGCCTTTCACCCCCTCTTACCCTGATCTTTTCCATCATGTCTACTCATGGGTGTGTGTGCATGCAGTTCAGGCCGAGAAGCAGGGGGTCATGTTCTCAGTGAAGGACGGAGAAGTGCATCGTGGGCAATTAGTACTGAGATGATTAGAGTTGGGAGAGCATTGAGAGGGGTCGCCACGGAGACAGGAGTCAGAGAGGTACAGGAGAGGATTTTTAAGGACACTTGGATAAAGAGCTCGCTACACTCTCTCTCTCACACACACAGGTCTGGAAATCACACTCCCTCTAAACACACACATGCGCGCACACACACACACACACACACACACACACACACACACACACACATACACAGCTAAACCACAGTGCAACCACATACATCCAGAAAAACATGAATCCTTGACAAATCCAGAGAGAAAAAAGTTATGAGATGTTTTGAAATTAAATTAGAAGAAAAGAAGATACTAAATGAGAATGGATGGAAAGCTCGATTCCTGTTACGATTTTGATTCCTTTTAATAATTCCATTAAAGATTCTTACTTTTGAGGAATAAATATTTGTAAATATATTCAGATTTCATTGCATTTTCTGCCCTTAGCAGTATGTTGCCAAATGATATGATAATTTCAGATTTCAACAGAGCATATATAACAAATAAGATACATACAATACTTGCAAAAGGCGTGTTTACACAGATTTCTTAATTAATTTTAAAATATTTTTAGATGCATACATGTAATCCAATAATTGGTCCTACTTCAACTATGTATTAAATAACAATTCTAAACAAACAAACATTTACTTATTTTTTTTATCCAATTATTACAACAAAACTCTTAATGTGAAGGCCTATCTTTAACTCCCTTGGTTTTTCCTGCATTGAAATTCCGATTTTCGGCAGCAGCTACAGTAAAATGTTGTGCTGCCAAAGTTAATTTTATGTTATATCTTGCTTTCGGTGCTTTATAAGCACTGAATATTCTTTTCATGTGGAACACAGATGTGCGTGGGGTGATTGAAGCTTTTTTTTTCGTGTGCGTATTGTGCGATCCACCAAAGAATCACTCGCTCGAGTAATGTGCTTCTGCTCTATCCTACTGTTCCTCTGGAGCATGCATGCATGTGTGTCAACTGGGCTTTCCTTGATATTCAAGCTCAGGTGACAGATACCTACATCAGACACTAGATGGTGGCAGAGTGGGAGACTGAGGAGAACTACTGCTGTGTGACACCACCCTGATCCTGAGAGTTTATTCTGGTCATCATTATGTCAGTAGATTCACTTTATACCTCAGGCTGTTTAAACCCCTGCCAAACTGAATTTATTACTTGAGCTTGATTTTCCTGTGCTGAAGAGTGTTCTTTTGAGTCTTGATCTTGGACTTTTCTTGTGGACTATTTCTGTTTGCTCCTTGTATTTGGAGATTTAAGAAGAATGTTTACTTTGTTATACTTTGTCCTGTTTTCCACTCGTGGAGTGTGTTACTTAATTTTCTTTTGTTTGCCCTGATTTCACTCTTGTGGTGTTTTCTGTTTTATGCCAAGCTCAGCCATTCAGCAGCTCCCTGTCACACAGCAAGACATCCAGACAAGGCTACAAGCAATGCCCGCAAGAGTGCCAAAGGCACCGCCCAATGCCAAATCCAGCATCCTCTTTTCCGCTCTCCTTTGTCCTGCTAAGACCACAACGATTTTATGGAGCCCCGGAGGAATTCAGAGCACCTGACCCAGTGCTCCTTAATTCTAGAGATGCAGGCTTCGCTGTTCCCAACTGAGATCCACCGCCACAAAGGAAAATGTTTGTACTGCGGAGGAAGCACTAGTTAGATGGGGTGCACTATTGAGCGGAGCAACACATTCCTCACCACCCCAATCACGTATGATCCTGAAGTCCTGGGAGTAGAATGGTCCAGAACTGATCCCATTGACTTTACTGGTAGATTCGGGGGCAGAGGAGAACTTGTTTGACCTCTCCATTGCCAAGCAGCTGAACATGCCCATGGAGGTGAGTCCCTATCCTCTGCACATTCAAGCTTTAGATGGTCATCACCTGGGCAATAGATAGATTGCATGGGTGACCAAATCAGTGAGCCTATTGTGAACTTGTGCGGTTTTGTTTAGTTGACTCACCCAAAGACCCCTTGGTGCTAGGTTATTCTTGACTTCGCACCCACAACCCACTGTTCGATTAGTCAATAGTGTTCAAAGACATGTTTGACAGAGGAGTCTGATTTCCTCACGGCCAGTTCTAAATGTATGACCTCTCCCTCAGAGCCGAAGACTGAATTGCCTTGTCCTGAGTTAGATCTCTGCTAAGTTCCTGTGGCCTATCATGACCTGTGTGATGTCTTTTTCAAGAAGAAAGATACAGCCATGCCACCACATATACCATAGGACTGTGCCACCTGTGTATTACCTCCCCGTAGCCATTTGTATCCCCTTGTATACCCTTTCAGACGAGGGCTATGGTTTGCCCTTGTATTGATTACAGAGCTCTCAATAAAGTGACCATCAAGAATAAGTATCCCCTACCTCTCATGTCCTTTGCTTTCGACCTGCTTAGAGGAGCAACCATTTTCTCCAAGCTTGACCTGCGTACTGCATACCATTTGATGCGCATCAGGTTAGGAGACAGATGGAAGATGGCATTTAGTACACATAGTGGCCACTATGAGTACTTTGCAATGCCTTTTGGATTATCCAGCTGTCCTGCTGTCTTTCAGGCCCTGGTGAATGATGTAATAAAAAACATTATCAAACTGTCGGTGGTCGCATACCTCGATGACATCCTCATCTTTTCCAGAAACCAGCAGAAACACTTCCAGCATGTTCAACGGGTACTTCTCTGCCTCCTTAAGTATCAGCTAGGTGAAACTGTAGAAGTGCCAGTTCCATATGTCCCGTACCTCCTTCCTGGGAAACACTGAAACAGGTACAACAATTTATGGGATTTGCAAACTTTTAGCATAGATTTATTAGTGGATTTAGTTCTATTTTATCCCCCATCACAACCCTGACAAAAGGCTGTCCGACTCTCATTATGTGGACCACAGGAGCTCAACAGGCCTTTGAAGTTCTGAAGACTGGTTCACCACGGCCCCCATCTTCTCCCACCCAGACCCGTGCCAGCCTTTCATGGTGGAGGTGGATGCATCTAACACTGGGGTGGGAGCAGTCCTCAGAGGATCCTGTCCGATGGTAAAACACTCCACCCATTCCGAGTTCTGACTGATCACAAAAACGTAAAATACTTACACAAGGCCAAATGACTGAACCCCTGACAGGCAAGGTGGGCCCTGTTTTTTAACATATTTAAATTTATTATCACGTACCATTCTGGATCAAAAAATTCAAGGCTGATGCCCTCTCTCGGCTCATGCCTTTTCTGTTACAGACCCTATTCACATCAACACACTTCCTGCATTTCACTGGTCACACTGTGTATTTTGCAGTATCGACTTAGGAGAGGGGCAACGCTGCTGCTGAATAGCGCAGCAAGAAAGAGTTTTTTTATATGGTTTTCCTTCTCATTGGCTGAAGAATGCACATTCAAGAACCATTTATGGAAACAAAAGTTATGAAAATCATATGGCTATGGTATTTTTTCAGTAATAGTACCAGTTTAGAAAGAGAACTGGTTTATCGGTTCCCAACCCTAAATGAGAAGGGGAGAAGAAAATAAGAGAGACAGAGAATGTGGTGTTGTCAGGGAAGCATGTGTTGTGTGTTTGTGTGTTAAAAAGTGAGTTAGCTTCACAGATTTAAGCGTAAAAATGAGAGGAGAAAGTAGTCCTGGTGCACACACATACTGAAAGCTGCCTGTGTGTGTGTAAACCCTTATGTCTCATCCACTCTCTGAGATTCTTGAGGGAATTTATATGGCTTTCAAATTTTGTGCAGTTAAAAGCAGACAACTTTGTGTAAAATATTTATTTGGGGGTTTCCAAGCCATTCTCCATCTCTGAAGAAAGAAGAAAATAGTTTCTCAGCATGGCTCCAGAAATCTCTTCAGTTAGTACACTGAGCTGTAATCCACTAGCCTGTGTGTTGGGTGAGTGTTTGTACTTACATGACTTTTGATTTGCACTTAAGTTTGAAGTTATTTGCATGAACCTCTTTCTTTCTTATTCTCTCAGATTTCTCCGACCCCTCCAAAACTGCATTCCCTGATTTCCAGACAGAACTTCATGCAGCCAATCAGGAGCTTGCATACCCCAGGGGTGTGTCTGCAGGTGTCACCTCAGACCCTGAGTCGGATGGTGGGGCCTCTCCTGACCATGCCTTGCGATTGTGGATGCAGGAAGTGAAGTCAGAGCACAGTTCCTGTATGTCAAGCCGAGCAAACTCTGTCCTGTCCCTCACCGATACAGAACAAGAGCGCAAGTCTGAGCCCGATAATGGTAAGGGACGGAGGTTCTTTAAGGTCAACCAGATTGTGATGATAATTATGTTCAATGAGATTTCATTCATGTGCATATGTGTCTGTGTGTATGTGCATGTGCGTTACTCTGAAGTGCCCTCATCAGTGTATGACTTTACAATTTTAATGAGAGTTGGCACAGAGGGAGATACACATGCAGTTAAACAGACTTGCCAGTCTCGCTCTACACACACACACACACATACACACACCATTTACTCTACACTACTCACTGATGCAATATTTATGCGCCGGTCTAATAACTACTTTGGTGTGTAAGGCACACTCCATTATATTATACGCACACATATACACACACATTAGGGTTATTTTATTGTTAAACACACATACTGAACATTAGGTTATATTTGATTGACCCCTGTGGAAACATTGTAAATCATTGTTTTGGTGATGATTGGGTGTAGCTGGTTGTAGCTGGTTGTGTACTGCCCTCATTTCTCCACACAAAAGGCTTCCACTTCTCCAGATATAGAATTTCCTCTGACATCTCTCCTCCTAAATCATACGTCCTAAAGGAACAGTTTAACCAAAAATAGAAGTTCATAATTTACTCACCCCATTGTCATTCCAAACCCCTACCACTTTTTTTCTGTGGAACACAAAAGGAGAGGTTAGGCAAAAAAAACAACCTCAGTCACCATTTAATTTAATTGTATGTAAAAAGATGCAAAAGTGAATGGTGACGCTGTCAGGCTCCTAACATTCTGCCTAACACCTCCCTTTATGTTCCACGGAAGAGAGAAAGTCATATGATTTTTTTTCTTATGATGAGCTCATTAAATAGATTTGGAAGTAAAAGTGTGCCAACTCTGTTGTGTTTACATGATGTCAATACACACATAGTTGGATATCAATATCAATAAATGGATCTAAAGTATTGATACAATATCATGAGAAAAATTATCATGATATATTGATATTTTATTGTATTAACCGCACTATTTAAGAAACACCTTTTTTAAGATTCACTTTGTGCCAGATTCCCTGTCCTGTTGACTGAACTTAAAAAAAAACTTATTCTTGACCTTTCCTGACTTCCTTTTCCATCTGTCACATTTACAGTAAGCTCCAAGATTAATTCCTGTACTTTCTGTTAAGCACTACATCCACACTAGATTTTGTTCTTGCTTGTAGTGCTTTTATTTAGTACTTAACTTATATCTTCTGTCTGCTTTTTGCTTTGTATCTTCTTATTCACATAATATATGCACACTCTCTTATCAAAGTCACTTTGATAAGACAGTGTCTGCCAAACATTTTAATTTAAATGTTAACAGTGATAGGATGATGAGATATATTTAAATATATCCATCTTCAACCGCTTATCCAAAGTCATATTAATATATCAATTATATAAAAGCTAATTTAAAGATGCCATATCATTAAAAAAGAGGGTTGTCTTTGCTGTTTTAAAATACGAGTTGAGAAATAATAGTGTTGTAGCCTAGTTTGTAGGTATACTCGGTAATAACACATTGCCCCCTCCCCATTTATTGAAACATACTGAAAAAAAGGTTTGTTCCGAAATCTTTGTTCGTGATGTTTACATATTCAGCAATATTGCCCACCCAGTCATGGAGAAGTAATAATTGTTTCTTAACACAAGAAGATGATGTTTGCAAAGGCAAGCATCACTATTACTGTCAGGGTTAGGGTGTTTGAAAACCCTGATTTGATTTTTGCATGGGCAAGCACCACTCTTATTTTCTTCTGAAAATGTACAAATCTAATTGATGTCTAGATGTGGGGGACCTCTGACAGACATTGTTTTGTTCTGCCCGTGGGGCAGCATCTGGGCCCTGCATAGCCTTCCAGTGAATCCCAGTATTAGATTCGAGTGGTTGAAGTTTATTTTGACCAAGGACCCTGATCATTTTAGTCCGACCTTAGGTTTGTGCAGCACATTTCTGTGTGGATTGAATTGTTAACCTGTTAAATGTAATGCAGGCTTTGCAAAGAGGCTGTTATTGAAAAAATATAGCTGGAAAATTAATTTTTTATGTGACATAGTATGGCAATTTCAGAGAGAATTTTCAAATGTACATTCAGTCACAAAATGATTAAGACCATCACAAAACATTTTTTTTTTCCATCTAGATTTACCTTGGACTTATAAAGAATGCTGGGTACATGTTTTGCTTCCTTCTGAATGAGCAGTTAAGGTGCTCTTTTCTTTCTCTCTCTCTCTTTCTTTCACTCTCTCACAGGAAGATGGATGTAGTATGGATACCATATTTGTGTCTAGTGAGATCTAATTAATTTCTCCTGAGTCAATAGATCCAAATTAAAATTAATTGCAAAGGCCGAACAGACACATTAAGGGCAGACTGCATTGTCTCTCTGATGTGTATGTGTGTGTGGGTGTTATGTTTATGTGGTTTACGAGGACAAATTTTTAGGTTACAAACTGGTAATTACAAGGGTATCATGTGTGTGTGTGTGTGTGAGAGTGTGAGCGTGAAAGTGAATCTGTGAGATTAGGTACGAGAAGAAATCTTACAACAGTAAACTTTTCTAAATCCAGAGGCAGTTCATAGGTTCTTTAAAAGCAAAACCCTTTCTGCTGAACTGCTGCTTAATGTTGTCAGTGAAATACTGTGCCTACTAAGAACTCATGAAGCCAATTACGCAGTGTGGATGTTTCTGCTCATTGAGACAAAACAGTGTGGAAGCAGCATTAAAAAGGTTCCTCTTCTCTAAAACAAAACAAATAACCTGGTAAACCTGTGCCCATATATTTATATATTCTGCTGTTTTTTATTTCCACAAGCCCCACCAAGTGTCTGATTTATTTTTTTTCTCTTGCACAACTAGAACTGTCAGCATTTTTTTTTACTGCTTCAACTAAAATGTCTGCTGAGCGACACATTATTACAAAACAGACAAAAAGATGTGTTAACATGCTAAATACCTTATTAGTAACACAGGATACTGTGTAATATGACCTTAGTGCAACGACAGATGGCTTCTTAATAGGGATGGGTCAAATTGATTGTCTAGTCATCCAACAACCAAATAGTTATTTTTAGTTTTTATATTTCTGTGGCGATCCTTTAATTAGTTTTATGACAGCATGCTGTACTTTAGCCTTAGACAGTTTGCATGATAAAACCTTCTCAGAAAAGTTACGTCTTTAAAATCATACCTGTTAAAGCACTGTTGTTCTATCAGAATGACTCGCAGACTTAAGTAAAGCACATAACTGGTAGTCAGAAGGTTGCTGGTTCAATTCCCACAGTCACCACCATTGTGTCATTAAACAAGGCACTTAACTCCAGGTTGCTCCAGGAGGATTGTCCCTGCAATAAGTGCACTGTAATTCGCTTTGGATAAAAGCACCTGCCATATGCATAAATGTAAATGCATGACATTTATTTGATGAATAATAATGAAACACAGGAATTTAATGTCTCTTTTTGGCATAAGCCCGTCTGTTTGTACGATGAAATTGCTACCCAGATTCTGTCAGAGATAGGAGGCAGGGGTGAGGAGCCTACCCCTGTGTGGGACAGGACTCAACTGGTGGGGAGGTGGAGGTTGCCATGTTGGTGCACTGAAAAGCAATGTGATAGATTGTAAACAGACTTTTAAAGCAAGGGCTGATATATGATTGGCTAGGGGTGGGCGAAAAAACAATATCGATATTTATAAAAATAAATAAGTTTCGATATCGATGATAAACTTGTGAGTAATTTTCGATATTTAGCCTATTTCTACATTTTCTACATGAGGTACTTGTCGCTAAAGAATGCAAGCAGTTCGGCAAAGTTATTCATACAACTAGCTAACTGAATAACAGTCATGAAATCAGCCTTTTATGAAGTATTAGCAGCCTTGCGGCTACATAGACCTGCTGTCATGGATACTGGTAATGAGGCTCGGTAGCTGCTGTCTAGCTGTCCGGTTGATATTATATTGTTGTCTATGTTATGTTTAATTCATTCTTGATGTCTAACAAACATGTGGAGTGCAGTTCTGCCCCCTATTAATTGTATGACATGTATATTGTGATAAATATGTATATCAAATTATTAAAAAAAATACTGTGATAATTTTCTTTTTAGCCATATTGCCCAGCCCTTCTAGGAGCTACCTAGACAATGGCTTGATGATGATGTACAGCTGTGAGTCGTCCTACTAGAACTACACTTACACTTACATTTCCACCCATACGGGTGTCAGACAGACATCTTTGGCAGTTGTGTCGAGTCCTTTGCTGTTTTTAGAGCCACAAGTAATTTTAAGATGTCCATGTTCGCAGATGAATATTGATCTGTTTCTCACTCAAACTTATCATATCACTTCTGAAGACATAGATTTAATCATTGGAGCTTATGGATTACTTTTATCTAATTTTTGGAGCTTGAAAGGTCTGGTCACCATTCGCTTGCATTGTATGGACCTTCAGAGATGAGATATCTTCTAAAAATCATTGTTTATGTACTGAAGAAGAAAGTCATACACACCTGGGATAGCATGAGGGTGAGTAAATGGGATCATTTTGGGGGGAACTGTCTCTTTATGAATGATGTTCAATTGATTTCAGGTGAATTCAAAACCAGCTTAACTATACTATACTTCCTTTAGACTGCAAGCAAGCAATCAACTTTATTTATATAGCACATTTTTTAAACAACAGACGTTGCCCCAAAGTGCTTTACAGAATAATAACATGAAAGTCATACAACAAAACAGACATACTTTATTCAAAGGCTAAAGAAAATAAATAAGTTTTTAAATAAGACTTAAAAGTTGTAATCGATGGAGCTGACCTCACATGGAATGGGAGACTATTCCAAAGTTTGGGACCTACCACGGAGAAAGCACGATCTCCTTTGACTGACAGGTCAACAGACAAATCGATACAAAAAAAAAAGTTCACACATCCTTACTAATATGCTAAATACCCCTCATAAACATAGGATACCTTGTGATATAACCTTTAGATTTACATTTTTTAACATTTATGCATTTGGCAGACGCTTTTATCCAAAGCGACTTACAGTGCACTTATTACAGGGACAATCCCCCCGGAGCAACCTGGAGTTAAGTGCCTTGCTCAAGGGCACAATGGTGGTGGCCGTGGGGCTCGAACCAGCGACCTTCTGATTAGCAGCCCTGTGCTCTAGCCACTATGCCACCAACTTCAGTAAACATTTAAGGATTTAGCACAATGGCAAATTGCTTCTTAATAGTCTCCCTGTGTTTCATGTTATCTGCTCTTGATGCTCACATCTACTTTGGTGTAAAGATTTGCGACAGGTTTTTAAAAGCTCACAACACCTGTGTTCTCAGTCTTTTGAGATCTGCAATTGCTGCGGCCATCGCATGTGCTAAAAGAGTATTTTCCTGTTGGGAGCTGTGCTCTTCCCCCAAACCTGAGGTGAGGTCCCTTGTCTCTGTGCAGACTCCCATCTTTACAGTTCAGCCTGTGTCACACCACACGGTAAAATAAATTGAGAATACTCAACTTTTGTTGTAACCGATTATCCAAGAATATTTAAGTACCTGTAATAAATGTATTAATTAAACTGTAATTTAGAAAAATGTATTTTCAGCTATTTTTTTTTTTTGTCCTTTTGTAGGCTTTTAATGACAGAGTTAGTGGAGAGGAGACAGG
The DNA here is from genome assembly GCA_032164185.1 of Moxostoma hubbsi. Lineage (NCBI taxonomy): Eukaryota > Metazoa > Chordata > Actinopteri > Cypriniformes > Catostomidae > Moxostoma > Moxostoma hubbsi. The sequence continues at coordinate 9,558,580 of JAVLUX010000215.1, forward strand.
AAATGACAGGGGAGCAGAGTGGGAATGGAATCAGGAGCCGGGATTTGAAACATCCGTTTACTCAAAAACATAGACTCAAATTAAAATTAAAACATAGAAGTTTATTGTTGAGTCAGCTAAATAACTGGTTTTGATTGCGTCACCGATAATGTTTATAAGTTAGTAGTATTCTTCGGGTTTACGGTGCACTGGAGCCGATAAATGGTGTAGTTTGCTCTTCCTCATACAACGCCAGACTGCAGATTACACAGCCACAGTAAATTCATTATCATACTAAAGGTTTTTAATTTACCAAGTCCTGAAAAGGTAAAATGAGATTATAATGAAAGTCAAAGGTGATGGAATTGAGACAGACACACAGTGGTGAAACTAGGACGTATGATTATCAGACAGTAATACAATTAATCCAAGGAATGGATACATCTGCAGTACAAATTGAACTATACATCTGCAGTACAAATTGAGCATGAGGGAACAGCTATTTTCCACACTTCACATAGTGTGTGTATCTTTTGTGTGTATTTGTGTGTGTGTGTGTGAGAGATAGATTAGCTCATGTAACAGTCCATTTTTAACAGCAGTGTGTAAATGCATTTGGCTTTTAGATCTCAAAGAAAAGATTCAATTGTCTTACCATCAACGTCATTTCACACCATGTCAGTGTGTCCGTGTCCACATAGGCTATGCCAAGAATCCTTGAACATCTAAAGGACCATAATGGATCACAGATATGCCTGTGTGTGTTATATGCTACTTTATTAGCCATTATTTTTCACTACACTATACAATAACAACGCAGTGGTTCTGCCTAAGAGCAGAAACACACACATACACAAACACACACACTCACAACTCAGCAGAATGCATGTATATCTATACTCTGCCCACGTAGCCATGCCCCCCACACCACACCTCAGTCACACCTCCCCTCTGTATTGAATTATGACTCCCACAAACTCATATGAATACAGAAAAGATGAAGATAAAAGAAAAATCAAATCGACCTCAACTCGTCTTTCTCTCTGCATTAATTTTTTCTCTCTCTCCATCCCTCCCTCCCTCCCTTCATCATCTCATTTAATAGCAGCGGAACAAGCCTTCATTTCATATTCAGACAGTAATACGTTTTTATTTGTTCTGTTCATTTATTTTTTATGTGGTTATTTATTTGTGTTTCTTCATCCTTTGACAGGAAATTGTCAGAGGTACAAATTAGAATAAAATGACCTCTCTCCCACTCACTGTCTCTACCATTCTGTCTCTATTCCTATCTCTCTCTCTGCTTCGCTGTAAGATTACTCTATTAATTCTTGATGCTTGTACAGTAGGTGGCAGAAATTCTGGATCTGAAATGATGGATTTTCACCTATGAATTAATTTCATATCTGTCATTTAAAGTTCAAGCATCAGAGCTGTCATTCCTGTGCCATCGGTTTTAGAGTGAATAAGGCAGAAGGGAGGAGAGTGAGAGAGATGGGTGGATGAGATGGAAGAGTTTACGGTTGGGAAAAGGGCGTGAGGTTTTCTTCTACTCTGAGGAATAATAAAATTCTCTTTATTCTCAGTACGTGTGTGTATTTTAGAGGCAACAGTGCTGTGATATTGTGAGCTTATGATGTATCGTCATGCTTATTAATGTAGCTTCAGAAATGTGCATTAACGATGCAGCATAAAAAAAAATCTAGAAAGAGTATTCTTTACAATTTAAAAAGAAATTCAAGTCAGCTCTATCTCGTTACTGACATTATTACATGCTTATAAAACATCTATAACCATATTTTAAGCATCATAAATGCATGTTTACAGTGCAGAATAACAATGAGCCCTGCCCCTTTTCCATACGCCGCTCTTCCGAATTTTGCCATCTAACTTCCTCATTGTATTGAAGCTACTGGGAAGAGTTTACGTGTGGGACTACATGTGGCTTACATGTGGGAGCATAGAAAGTAGTTTTCAACAAGAGTTGATGGTGTGAGTCTACAGCACCCCTTTACTATGTGAAAATGCTGAGGTGTTTTTCCTGTCACTCTAAATGTTAATTTTTTCCCACACCCGTGGAGGTAAATTGGACCTGGCAGATCACATTCAGACAGCTATAACACACTACACTTTTCCTTTTTTTTTTTTTAAGCGTTTAATTGTTATACGTGTTATTCTGCTTAATTTTTAGGTTTCAACTTGTTAATAATTTGTGTTCAAATATGTAGTTGATGTGAAATTTCCAACAGTGACAGCTCATATTATTACACATGCAAGTTCAACATAAAAGAATATATATTTTTAGAGACTTAAATGTGATTAAAATAGTTGCAAAAGGAATATAAAATAAAACAAACTCTTTCACATGTGTGTGTGTGTGTGTGTGTGTGTATGTATAAATATAGTTGCACCCCTCCCCCATCCCTGTGTAAAGCTCAAAAAATCTCGTCATCTGAACAGTTACGCAAGGGGTGAATGACATGAGAAGATGGTAATCAAAAGAGTTGTCATTCAGAGATATTTTAAATGACTTTGTCTTATGAGACAATTTCATGAGCACAGAGGCATATAAGTACATCTACGCCGTAAAGGTAGGATCTTTATTCATGAATACTCTTGTTTTAAAATCACCTGCTCTGCAACCAGTTGTTATGACGTCCCATGAACACTTTAAAATACTCGCCATAGATTTTGACAACTCTATAACCTGTAAATCCACTTATTACACTTTGACATCAACACCATAGATATTTATATAGAACTGCTAGAACGGAAGTTCAGAGGCAGTTTCTCTGGCGCATAAGGTGATTAACTGAAAAGAATGTCTCCATCTGACTTTAACTCTGTTACTGACATTATTAATCTATATGCCCTTCAGTCTAGCAGTAAATGGCTTATTTTTTTCCTCGCTGTACATTCTAGGTCACTTGTCCCAAAACCACTCATAAAAGCAACAGATGAAATGATGTGGGTTAGAAGATGAACCATAAAATAAGTTTTTGAGCTCTTTTTGCACTTCAGCTAAAGTCAAAGGCCCATTAATAAAATACTAATAAAATAGGTTAGAGGTGTAAAAAAATATCAACGTATTAGTGCTTAATAAGAGATTGTAATCTTCCTGGAAGGATTTTTTTCCCCCTTTTTTTTGGTATTTAACTCCCAAGCAATCTTGAACCCTGCAGCAGACAATATTAGCGCTCTAGTTTTGACAATAATCTCTTGGGCACACAGAGATTTATGAGAGGGCTAAAGTTTGAGAATCATTAGAATGATTTTAGAATAGAAAGGATGGTGGCATACTTATGGTTAAGCATCTGGGCTTGTAACACAATTACCAGTGAGTTTAATAACAATAATACAAATAATAAAGAATAAGGAACAGATTGATTTAGAAAAAAAAAATTTGAATCAAATTTACAAGTAACATCATAGTTCCTTGCATAAGACTCACAGTATAAAAGCAGATTAGACAGTGCTTTCTATTTTTGACATTTAGGGAGAGTTATATTTTTCATCATTTAGTTTTATAGACTCAATCTAATAAAACAAAAGCACAGAATAGATGGTAGTACAACAATTACAGTGTTAAGCACTTTTCTCATTTATCGAGGCTCTAACAAATCAAGGAAATATTATTTATACGTGAAGAAAAGTCAGGTCTAGCTGTGACACTTAACATGCCTATTCAGATGGCGTTTGAGCTGTCCAAACATGTTTCACTCATGCATTTATTTGCTCCAGGGTGCTGGGCCACAGTTAATGCAATTTCTTTCACATATACATCAGGACTTTATTACCTCCTTCAGAAGAATTGGAATTGTGAAAGTTTGATAGCTGCTTTCCTGCCTGGAGGCCTGTCTGAGTAGCACAGAAGCTTTAATGATTAAACAGAAGATTGAGTTGAACCCTCAGCGAGTGTTTGTAGCTCTGCACCTCTACAGCCCAATAATTGAACACATGTGGTTTGTACCGGTCCATCCTCTCTGTTTTAATGATATCTTTGCTAATGAAGCTTCCTTTAATCATCCAGCACTTGTAATGACCTTTTTGCTCGTGCTCATGCAAACTTTCACATGGTGTATGTTCTTAGAGAAGAGCGTTATTATTATAGGGGAGATATATGCGACTGTGAACTATTTTATAAATAGGTTTTGGTACTTGTGTAATTTGTGTGATGTTAACACGGCTGACGTGTTTCACTGAAGTTTCATTTAGTGTCGGTTTTAATGAGGTTTCCTCTGTTTTAATCTTGAGTGCGCTCTCTCAAACAATCCCTTTTGAACTCCTCTCTTCCACATGAGTGTGGGTGTCTGTGTGTTGAAGGGTGGCTTGATGAGACATTTTAAAATTACTCTTGTCATTTCAGAAAGATGAAAAGTAATAAATTGCAAGAGAAAAAAAGGGATGAGATTTTCTGTCTTTCTCTCTCTCTCTCTGTCACACGTGTGTGTTTTTAAGACACCGGTGTAAAAGATTGTCTCTCTCTCTTTGCTTATACTATCTGTTTATCTGTGTTCATATCCACCTCGGCCGTCTGCTATGCATGCTGTCCATTTCTATTCAAACAGCGCTTAGTTATTTCTCTCTCTATCTTTTCACTCACAGCATCTGTTGCCGGTACAGTTTCTTCTTTTTACATTTGCATTTTTTACTCTCCTGGAGGCTCTTTCTTTCTCTTAATATTTCTTTTACTCTCTCTGCCATTCAAATGTATCAGTGTTACAATGTTTTTATATGCATGACAGATAATGGCATATTTGTTTTGCCAAAGCACTAGTTATAATAATGAACAGTGCAAAATTCATAATTAGGGACAAAATAACAATGATGATAATAATAAATCAATGCAATATAATAGTTAAATTATACAAATCACAAATAATACACCAATAATAATGAAGCAATATCACAATAGCTAGAGTACTGCTGTGCTTAGTAACATCACTGATGTTCGGCCGTGGTTTATGCAGAATGCCGCAGGTGACCATTTCTAAAAGCAGTTTTAAAAACAAGAAGGTACTATTGAGTACAGTAACAAAAATTATAGATTATACTATTGTTATACTCTCACTTATTCATGCGACTATCTAATCAGCCAATCATGTGGCAGCAGTGCAATGCATAAAATCAAGCAAATACAGGTCAGGAGATTCAGAATGGGGAAAAAAAAAATTATTTCAGTGATTTCGACCGTGGTATGATTGTTGGTGCCAGACAGGCTGGTTTGAATATTTCTGTAATTGCTGATCTCCTGGGATTTTCATGCACAACAGTTCTTAAGAGTTTTCTTAGAATGGTACCTAAAACAAAAAAATCTCCAGTGAGCGACACTTAAAAAAAAAAAAAAATAAAAAAAAAAAAAATAAAATATATATATATATATATATATACTGTATATATAAAATAAATAATGATGCTATCACCTCTCTGGTTATTTGTTTACCTGTAGTTTTGCTTAAATTATAATTATACCCACCTTTACAAAATAATAGATTACATAGTAAATATTGACCCATGTCATTTAATATTTTGGTTTTGATCATAATTTAATTGTTACTTTCACCAGGAAAAAAATATTGTCAAAAAACAAAAGTTTGAGCCTGAGACCTCATTGAGTTGAAAAATAATAATTGTCTAATCATTTACTCACCCTTATACTGTCTCAAACATGCATGACTTTCTTTCTTTCGCAGAGTGCAAACAAATATATTTTGAAAGATATACAATATAAATTTTGCCATACAATGCAAATCAATGGGATCCAAAACTTTCAAGCTCCAAAAAGAACAAAGACGGCATAATTCTGTAAATATTGTACATTATTTGTGTATGTTGACTAATGTAGTTAATTAATATCTAATAAAACCTTATTGTAAAGTGTTTCCAAATGTTCTGTACCGCTATAAGAAATGTCAGCAATGCTGCTTGTCCAATTCAATTAGAGGGCTGGAACCAACTGTTGTATAATATAAGAAAAAATTACAGCAATAGTAAATGTGAGTTTAGGCAGAGAGGAAATACAAGCCATGTCAGGCAGAATGTAGCTGCTTGTACCAGCACTAATAGATGGGAGTTATTCATTGTTAAGCAAGTTGTCAACATATGGGACCTCTCTCTTCTTACATCGATTTGTGCAACAAATTTTACTCTTTGTTGTTTGTAAATTATGAAGTTGTCAATTTAGGAATGATAGGACTCCACCTTTTTTTGTATTTTTTTTCCTTCTTTTCTGAACCTCTTTCATTTGTCTTTTGCTCATGCCTTTTGTCTGTCTCTCTCTTTCTCTCCGTCTGTCACCATTCTTGGAAAGGACATTTGATGGATAAAATCTTGCCTCTCACGCACACACACACACACACACACACACACACACACACACACACACACACACACAGAGAGAGAGAGAGAGAGATTTTTTTTTGATTTTTACAATCAATTTATTAAAATAATTGTTAACATTTTATACAACTTTTACACACACTTAAAAAAAAAAAAAAAAAAAAAAAAAAGAATTACTTTAACTCTCTTACAAAAACAATTTCTTCATCATCAACTGAACACAGAGCATAATTACAACACCACTGCATTTCAAAATCTTTTATCGTGCTCATCAATTTATGAAAATTAAAATCAATAAGAATTCTTGATTTTACCATGTTTTTAAAATCTAAAACAACATCTTGTCCTGTCTTCTCTTCTATCTTATTTCTCCTTGTGATATAGACAGCATATTTTGCTTGTCCCACAATAAAATTAATTACATGACATTTGAACTTTTGTTTTGAACTGTAAAAGAACCCCAAAATATAATCTTGCTTTGAAAAACAAATATTAAAAGCATCTAAAAAAAACACTTAATAAATCAAAAAGAGGGTTAAGTCGATTACATTCCATAAAACAATGAAAAATAGTCTCTCGTTCGAAACAAAAAGGACATTTGTCACTTACAGTGGGGTTTAAAATAGATACAAAGGCATTTACAGCAATAGTTCCATGTAAAATCCTTCATTGCAAATCACCAATCTTCTTTTTTAATGGTGGTTTGTAAAGTGCTCGCCAAACAGGTTTAAAATCAGGATTAATTCCTAATTTTTCTCTCCAAACTGTATCTGTTTTGGTACTTAAATTACGCTGATGGATAACTTTCACCATACATTTATACAATATTTTCCCTTCTACTGTACAAAAATCAATATACTCATTACCTCCACATTTTAACAAAGAGCTGTTAAGACAAGACTCCTCCATAACAGGGCAAATTTCAAGATCTGGAAAAAGATCTTTACTGTCAGGGATTAAAGTCCCTGCACCAAACTCTTCTAAAAGGTTCTTCTCTTCAACAGTTAACATTTTAGTTATTTTGTCAAGAAACTTCTTAGCAAAACATACTGATCTGACTCCTAAAAGGATAGCAACTTTTTCATCTCTCAGTAAATTATGACCTGATTCATTTATGATGTTTTTTAGCTTAAAAAGCTTTTTATAACATAAAATACCTGTTAGACCAGGAACATCATCTCCTGAAGTATCAAACCTAGCTCCAAAAACAACTGGTTCTTCCAACAACCAATAAAGAGAAATTGCTGGTTCCATCCACCTGTGTTTAAAGACACCCCACACCTTGAACAAGTTTTGATAAAAAGGAGGAATTCCAGTAAAAGTCAATCTTTTATGATCCATTAAAAACAATGTTAAATCTATGTCCATATGGCCCACTCTTCTCAGGATGCTTAAAGCCAAAGGTCTCCACGCGAGTGAATACGGTCCCATCAACAGTTTCTGTATGTATTGAAGACGGTAAGTAGCTCTTCTGCTGGCCAGATGAACCAGACCTTGACCTCCTTCTTCTTTGGGCAACAACAGAATGCTTTGAGGAGTCCAGTGATACTTGTCCCAAAAAAAGTTCACCAGTTCTCTTTGAATATTTACAAGCAGTCCATTTGGAGGGTCGACACAAGCAAGTTTATGCCATAAAGAGGATGCCACAAGATTATTAATTATAAGAATACGTCCTCTATAGGATATCTGAGGGAGCAACCATTTCCATTTTTCCAATCGACCTTTTATTTTCTCAATTAACCCTTCCCAATTTTTCTTAATGAATTTTTCATCCCCTAGATAAATACCAAGGTATTTTAAACCTCCTCTTTTCCAAATTAATCCTCCAGGTAATGTGGGAAGATCTCCACTCCAATTTCCTACTAGTAGAGCCTCGCTTTTCTTCCAATTCACTTTAGCAGAGGAAACACATTTAAAATCATTAACTATTTTTTCTAACTTAAAAACATCCTCATTCCCATTCACAAAAACAATAACATCATCAGCATAGGCAGAAAGATGTAAAGGGTTATTACAACCAGGAAAAATCAGACCTTTTAAATGAGCTCGTAACTTTTGAAGCAAAGGTTCGATGGCAAGGGAATACAACATACCAGACATGGCACATCCCTGCCGAACTCCCCTCTCTACAGTAAACGGAGCACACAAACCACCATTAACCTTAAGAACACTCTCAATGTTACAGTACATAGCCTTAATCATGGATATAAAAGAGTGGCCAAAACCAAAGGCCTCCAAAGTGTTCCATAAAAACAAATGCTCAACTCTGTCGAAGGCTTTCTCTTGATCGAGAGAAATCAGACCAGAGTTAATTCCCAGGAGTTTAGAAGCATCTAAAACATCTCGAATCAAAGCAATATTATCAAAGATAGACCTATTGGGAATGCAATAAGACTGATCAGAATGTATCAATTGTCTTAAAACTTTAGACTGTCTTGTCGCCAAACTTTTGGATAAAATTTTGTACTCTGAACATAAGAGGGAGACAGGGCGCCAATTGCCAATACACTGAAGATCACCTTTCTTAGGCAACAGTGTGATGACTGCTCTTCTGCAGCTTAGTGGCAACAGTCCTCTTTTCAGACTGTCGTTGAGAACTGTCAGCAGATCTTCTCCTATGACGGGCCATAGAGTCTTATAAAACTCAACAGGTAACCCGTCAATTCCTGGAGATTTACCGTTTTCCATGCTCATCATGGCGGTATAAAGCTCTTGTACTGACAAAATCTGTTGTAGGTCATTGTTTGACTCTTCGTCCACCTTTGGCAGTCCTTCAAGGAAACTATCAGCATCTGCACCCCATTCCCTCAGTTCAGATTTATAAAGGACAGAAAAAAACTCTACAGCACGGTTACGTATGTCAGCAGGCTCTGTTAATTCTTGTCCTGTAGCTGAGCGTAGAGTATGGATTTCCAAAATTAAAAAAGAATTTTGAGGGAGCGTCCATTTGTGTCACAGTCTGAAACCGTGAACGGACTAAAGCTCCCTGTGCTTTAACTCCCAACAGATCTATCAAAATTGCTTTTTTTTCCTTCAAGTCATCAATATGCTTTCTATTTTTCTTAGATGCTACTAAATCCTGCAAAACAAAAATTTCCGTTTCTAAAGTTTTCATTGACTGGGCTATGTCTCGAGTAACATTCACAGTGTACTTTTGACAAAAATCTCTAATAAGAATCTTTCCACAGTCCCACCATTGCAGTAAGGAAGCATAAAAATGTTTTTGCTGCTTAAAAGTTTCCCAAAAAAATTGGAAATGATGTAAAAAAAGTTTATCATTTAACAATGAAGTATTAAAGATCCAGTATGCACTCTTATACTTCACACACTACATTAAAACACTGCACAGAACTAAACTGTGATCAGAAAACCCCACTGGAATAATTTTACAAAATTTAAAAAGATTACGTTGATGTTGAACACTATATATTCTGTCAAGTCGTGCCAAAGAGATAGAATGTTCCGTACTATGAGCCCAAGTGTACTGTCTAACATCTTGATTCATATTTCTCCATACATCACATAAATCGTGACTTTCAATTAGTTGTATAAGTGTTTTCTGAGAAGCAGCGTGCGGTTCTATATGATTCCTATCTAGCTTATCATTGGCTGTGCAATTAAAATCTCCACCTAAAAATAACAAATCTTCTGAATTTAAATCTTTCAACACAGCATTCACCTTATCAAAGAAAAGAACTCTCTCTAATCCTTTTGTAGGTGCATATATATTCAGAAGCACCATGGTGGTTTTCTCAAATTTCACTTTGAGCTTTACAAAACGACCACTAATTATTTCCTCAACTTCACAAGACAGAGGTAAAAAATGCTTTGAAAATAAAACAGCAACACCTCCACTAATGGAGGATTTGTGACTCAGGACAATCTGTCCGTCCCATTCTCTTCTCCAGTCAGTCTCATTTTTAAGATCACTGTGCGTTTCTTGTAAAAACAGAATGTCTATTTGCTTTTGTCTAATAGACTCAAATAACATCATTCTTTTATGACCATCTCTGGCACCATTTAAGTTTAAAGATCCAATTTTAAAATTTGTCATTTTTGTTTTAGAGACCAGAACAAAAAAAGTAAGAAGAGCTGCCAAAAAAACTTTAAAAATTGACAGCATTATCATCTTTAGATATTATTTTTTTTAGCTTGTTCACAAGTTTTCTAAGACGGTAAATCTCCACATCTTGAAAAGCTCCCTCTTTCATTAGATACCTTGCATCATTTACGAATTGTTTACAATCAGGAAAAAAATTCTCAACTTGCACACCTTTCAGTCCCTTTGTTTCTTGCAGAAATCTACTAATATCATCAGCTCTAAACAAACAAACCAAACTTTCATTTTGAGAGTTTATAGACATATTTGAACATTGAGACACATTTGAATCGGAGGAGTCCCTATCACTATCTGATCCCACATTCTTATCACCACCCTCATCCTTCCTTACTTGTTTAAAAGCTTTTCCACAGTTTTTTTTCTTTCTTTTAACTGGGATCTTGAAAACAGATTTTGCTTCCCTTTCAAGATCAACATCATCTTCTACCTCAAATTCATCAGCATCTGTTATACAGACGTTTTCAGAATGCTCAGCCTTCTCATCGGACATCGAGCATGTAACATTTTTGCTAGGCTCAGAAACAATCTCAATTGTATCAGATTTTTTCTCGGCAGCCACGTCTGCGATCGGCTCGAGCTCAACCTCACCGTCTTCAACCACAGCCTCAATACCGGCAGCGTCACTGGCCTCGACCACAGCCATAGCGGCTTCAGCATCACTCGCGATCTCAGCCGGAAGAGCAACAGGAACCTGTCCCGTGCTTGTGCTCGCACCTGCACTGTCCTTCTTACTAGAACAATCACGCACAAGATGTCCAATCTTACCACAACTAAAACATTTAATTGTAGTGTCAGATGTTGCAAACACTGTGTAATCGAACCCATCAATTTTGAATTTAAACACCAGATCGATCTCATCAACTCCATTTTTCAGAACCATGAAAACTTGTCTTCTGAATGAGACTAGATGCTTCACTAAAGGTGACTTACACCCGAGAGGGATTTTCTTTATAGGGGAAACCAGTTTTCCATACCGGGATAACTCTTGCACGAGTATTTCGTCTTTGATAAACGGAGGTACGTTAGACAATATGACCTTTTTAGACGGGGTACTCAACGGTAAAACAGTTACAAGTGAACCATTCAACACAACGCCGCTTTGGACAACTTCATTTGCCTTTTCAACTGTTTTAAAAAAAATAACGATTGCACTGTTCATTCGCGATGCCAAGACAATATGATCATGTCCCACAATCTCTCCCACCGCTAAACAAACCTGCTCCACGTTAATTCTAGACTCAACCTTCACTCCATGGCGGCGGGTTAAGTCTTTAAAAACCATTGTGTTTTGGTGCGTCATGCCTCCCAGCACAACGCTGGTTGCAGACCTAAAACCCCTTTAAATTTTAAAACACGAACAAAGTCAACACATAAAACAAACATACACAAAAAAGATAGAAGATAGAAAAGTTTGTTAGCACACGGCCACAACACGCAGCTCGCACTCACCCTCACCATGCTCCGTTCACTCCCAGCATGCACTCACAGAGAGAGAGAGAGAGAGAGAGAGAGAGAGAGAGAGAGAGAGAGAGAGAGAGAGAGAACACGCATTTACATTGTTTTGATCACAGAAAATACAATTAGTGCCGGCTCCATACAGCTGACACTTGAAGGAAAGAGTGAGAGAGATGCAACACGGCCCAAATTTTACTCTGGCTCACTTCCATAGCAGATGCTTGGCAAGGTGGTACATTCTGGAACACACACATGAACACCCATCCATGTGCACTTCAAACCAACTCCAGCAACACTTTCCTAAAAGATTTCTGCTTTTTATCTCATGAAGTTTGTGTGTGCGTGTGTGTGTGAATCTCTGCTAATATCATCGTGCTGTGGTTTAGAAGATAATCAGCGGGGAACATTAACACATGCAGCCAGAGGGTGTTATGAAGCATGTATCTACTTATACTTAGAGTATTTACTAATGGTGATATTATTCTAAATATTATCATCATCATCATCATCATCATTATTACCTCCCTCTTTTTGTCTTTCTCTCCCATGCAACCATTCTTAATGATGCAACGGGAGATTTATTTATTTTTTAAAGATTAATTTTAAGTTTTGTAGCAGGCCTGGTATCAATAATTGCAATAACTAAGGTACTTTCTGCAGAAAATATGGTTACCATGTTTAACAGAACAGACAAGATCAATAAATTAGTGTTAAGCTTAGCTGACCATTATTCTTCATACTGATGTCTTTCTATTTATTTAGAATCATTGGACTATGAAAAATTAACTGCATGACAAACAGCAGCACGAGTGATTGTTTGTAAGCAATTCACTTATCCCACTTTTATAGATAGTACTCACGTTTTCTGCTTATCTTAACAGCTACATTAATTCTTATCTATTTGACTGACTTACCTGAAAAACTGCTTTTCGCCTTGTCGTGACAATTTCACGGCTTTATCTCATGCTGCTGCGGGTGCTGTGTGAGAGGACATCTTATTTTATTATTAAGAGCTCCTCCTTACTTTAAGCTTGCCCACATAACACATTGTGCATGCTCCTCGCTCTTTCTGATATATAATATAAAACAGAGACAAACAAATTAATAGATTAATTTGTCCTCTTTCTGTTTGGCTAATGTACACTGTAGCTGCGGTGTCATGAAATTGTCAAGCTGAGTGACCCGTTGACTGCGTCAACCTCAGCACCTGACAGCGCCTCCACCTCACTTGATATCATAGAGAGAGAGAGAGTGTGCCAATCAAATGATATTGTGGAAAAGAGCCGAAAGACAGTCCCCTTCAATACTACATGGTGGAGGAGTACACTGAACAGAGCGTATTTGGTCTTACCATTTTCAGTTACTCTTAGGGACAACATTTTAAACTGCAAACTTTTCATGGTTTTGGCTGTCCATTTACACGACAACGGCGTTTTGGGGCCTGAAAACGTAAACTTTTGAAAATGGGTTTCAAAGAGCAAGATTTTGAAAACAATGCCGTTATCGTCTCCATGTAAACATACAAAAACACGAATTTGTGAAAATGATGACATCATGCGCACGTGTATTATGTTTACAGTCTATAGGCATGAACTTTGAGAGCCTGAGACGCCTCTGATCTTTGATAAAAGGCCAATGAGAATTGGCGAGTGGTATTTGCATGCCCCTCCCCCGGACATACGGGTATAAAGGAGGGACAATGCATATCGCTCATTAGAGCTGAGAAAAAGGTCCCAGCCATTTCAGCGGGTAGTTCAGCATTGTGGCAGGAGGGACACAATGTCTCGTTCCCTCAATCCGGGAATGGAGGTTATGGAAGTAACTAGGACATTCCCTGTCTGTCATTCACTCGACATTGTGTCGATATAGTGACACTAGGGGTCCCCTATAAAAACTGCACAACTAGCTGAACTGTGTTACGTGGGTCGTGGTGCGAGGTGGGCAGACTGCTGTGTGCCGCATAGCCAGCGCACCAAGCCGGCATGTAACCTCCCCAGACGCAAGTGTGAGTGTCGTGCATCCCATTGGGGATGATTCGACTATCCAAGAACAGGGACAGGCTTGTCCCAGTCATGCCTTTTCCTCTTTCTTTATTTTCTCCCCAGAAAAGAGGGAATTCACTAACCAACCGAAACGCCAGTGTCCTCGTTGGGGGGGGATTGTCACTCCCCAGGTGGAAGACACCGTGGAGACCACACCCCATCCGGGGGGGGGGGGGGGGGGGGGGTGTATTAAGTGGAAATACATCACATGGTCATGTCAAGGCTAGTCGGGAGTATGCCATGTGGAGAAGTCCCATGGCAGGTGCTGCCCATCTTGGGGGAGGAAGCTCTATGAGCATGGAGCACGGGGCAGAGGGGCCTCTACCTAAGGAAGACGGCATTTGCCAACAGGGAACAATATTTCAGCGGAAAATACGTCACAAGGGGTTGCCTACAAGGAACCAACGCATGCAGAGCACCTATCTCAGAACGGGGATTAGTTAGCACCAGTAAACTCACCTGCTGCAGGGCTAGGAGGAAATCAACCAGGGAACACATCTGTGAACACTATTGGGAACCAACAATGCACATCTTCAGCTCAGGGGAGGTGAAAGGTGCTAGGTGCAAGTGATATAATTGGCCAGTTGAACTGGCTGACCTGTTCATTCCTGCTAAGACACGGGACGAAACCGGCTCAACTCGGAGATTGTAAAACCTCACGAAAGTATTGGGTGTAGCCCAGCCCGCTGCTCTGCAAATGTCAGCCAGAGAGGAGCCACTGGTCAGAGCCCAAGAGGCCGCCACACCCCTGGTGGAATGGACCCGTAGGCCTGCAGGGGATGGCACATGCTAAGCCTCGTAGGCGATAGCTATGGCGTTGATGATCCAGTGGGCGATCCTCTTCTTGGAGACAGCGCTGCCTTTCCGCTGTCCCCCAAAGTAACAAAGAGCTGCTCAGAGATCCTAAAGCTCTGTGTGTGATCAGCACTAAGGCTTGGTCTGCCTCCTTCTAGGGCAGCGCTTGCAGGCTCACCACTTGGTCCCTGAAAGTGGTTGTGGGAACCTTGGGCACATAGCCCTGTCCGGGTCTCATGATCATGTGAGAGTAGCCCAGACCAAACTCCAGGCATGTTTTGCTGACAGAGAATGCTTGCAGGTCCCCAACCCTCTTGATGGAGGTAAGCACTGTCAGGAGGTCGGTCTTCAAGGAGAGTACCTTAAGCTCAACTGATTCTAAAGGCTCTAAGCCCCTCGCAGGCATTGGAGGACTACTGAGAGATCTCATGAGGGAACGAGGCATGGCCTGGGAGGATTAATCCTCCTGGTGCCTCTTAGGAACCTGATAACCAGGTTGTGCTTTCCTAAGGACTTACCATCCAATGTGTCGTGGTGTGCAGCTATGGCCTACGTACACTTTCATGGTGGAGGGGGACAGCACACCTCTAGGGGTCTTCGTGTCGAGAAGAACACCACTCAGCGAACAGACACCACTTCAATTCATACAGGCGCCTCATAGAGGGGGCCCTAGCCTGAGTGATGGTGTCTATCATGGCATGGGGTATGCCACTGAGGTCTTCCGCGTCCAATCCAGGGGCAATACATGGATGTTCCAGAGGTCTGGTCGAGGGTGCCAGATGATGCCTTGAGAAAGAAGGTCCTTCCTCAGGGGATTTGGCCAGGAAGGGGCTGAGGCGAGGATCGTGAGGTCTGAAAACCAAGTCTGAGTGGGCCAAAAGGGAGCAACTAGAATTACCTGCTCCTCATCCTCCCTTACCTTGCACAGGGTCTCTGCAAGCAGGCTCACTTAGGGGAATGCATACTTGTGCATTCCAGATGGCCAGCTGTGTGCCAGCGTGTCTATACCGAGGGGGTCTTGGAGAGGGCGTACCAGAGTGGGCAATGTTGATCTACCTGTGCCTGCCTGAATTGAATCCAGATCAACTGGATTCTCCACTCTCCCTTTCAAGTGACCTGTCGTGACAGCATGTCTGCTGTGATGTTGAGGTCGCCCGGGATATGAGTGGCTCGCAGCAATTTGAGGTGCTGTTGAATCCAGTGGAGGAGACAGCGGGTGAGCTGTGACATGCGAGGGGAGCGTAAACCACCTTGGCGGTTAATATAAGCTGTTGTCTGTTTGAATTAACATGTGCTTGCTATGGATCAACAGTCGGAACCTCCGCAGGTTGACAACTACTGTCAACTTCTCGAGACAGTTGATGTGCCAACGCAGCAATGTGTCCTGCGGCGCCATACCCTTCTCGGGACTCCAGTCCGGAGCCAGTGCTGGAATGGTCTGATATGCATCAACCCAAGTGGTGTGGCCACCACCAAGGATGCCATATGCCCCAGGAGCCTCTGAAATAATTCAGTTGGACCGCAGTCTTCTGTCTGAACACCTTCAGACAGGTCAGCACCAACTGGGCATCCTCGTTCGTGAGGCACACTGTCATCGAGACTGAGTCCAACTCCAGACCGAGAAAAGAGATGGTCTGAAGCGGGAGGAGCTTGCTCTTTTCCCAGTTGACCCGAAGCCCTAGTCTGCTAAGGTGCGCGAGCACCAGGTCTCTGTGTGCACACAACGCATCCCAAGAGGGGGCTAGGATTAGCCAGTCATCGAGGTAGATGAGAATGCGTATGCCTGCTTCCCTTAATGGGGCAAGGGCAGCCTTTGCGACTTTTGTGAAGACATGAGGGGACAAGAACCGGCCGAAAGGGAGGACTGACCAATGCTGATCAATCTTGATGCCGGACACTCACTAGAATGCGCCTCAGCATCAGCATCTTGAAAGGGAGTCTTTGTAAGGCCTGGTTCAGAACCCGTAGGTCCAAGATTGGCCTTAACCCACCGCCTTTTTTGGGTACAATGAAGTAGGGTCGTAGAATCCCTTCTTCATCTCAGCTGGAGGGACAGGCTCTATCACATGCTTCTGTAGAAGGGTGGTGATTTCCACGTGCAAGGTGGCTGCGTTCTCGTCCTTCACCATGGTGAAGAGGATGCCAGCAAACCTGGGCGGGTGCCTGGTGAATTAAACCGCGTAGCCGTGTCGGACGTACTGGCGGGTGGGGCCTCGCGGCGGGGCAGAGCCAGGGAAGCCACATTGATGGGGATTGAGCCCTGTGGCGGTGCTGAGTTGAGAGACATCAAAGCACTTACCTGACTCCTGTAACTCACCAGCGGATCGGATGAAGAGAGGGCAGGAGGTACTTCATCCCTATGGTCCATTGTAGCCGTCCGGGTGTGAGTATGTGTGTGCAGCAGCTTGGTGTGCGGGGGTGGGGAGGCAAGGGTGCTGGACCTGCCAGAGAGAGATAGAAGCCGGTTGTCAGGGTGACGGCCGAACACACCGGTTTTATGACTCAGGGAATGAGGAAACTGCTCTTTTGTTGAATGTTTGGGTACCGCAGCTACTGGAGCGTGCGTCAAAACAAAATCAAAAGGGAACAAAAGATTCTCCTCCTGGCCCTCCACCGGGGGATGGAGTGGTCTTCTTACCAGCTCCATGGCAGTGGATCCTTGCGTCTTTGTGTTGTCTGTCTCATGAGTGCTTGGAAGTTTTCTTCTTCACGAAGCCCTGCAGAGGTTTCCGCATCAGACAGGACGCCGCTCACCGATGCTGCGGCCGAGAGCTCATCACCTTCACAGGCACCTAATAAGAGGTTGAACTCGCCCTTGGATGAGCCGGCACCCTCATCCGAGTGCCCAACCGGAGCAAACGAACGTGCCGGGGAATGGGAGGTCTGCTTGGATTTAACTGGCGGAGGTGGTCACATTGTGGTCCCCAAATCGCTCCCAGCGCTCACCGTGCCGGCCTCATACCCGTAGGTAGAAGCACCGAGGCAGGGAGCGGCTGGGATGCTTTCTTTCTTACGAAAGCGAGCCGCGACCGCAACATTGCCATGGTCATGGCCTCGCAATGAGGATATGAGGCATCCACAAAATAATGCCACGAAAGACAACGATCATGGCCGTCAGAGGGCTAGAGATATCGACCGCAACCTGGAATAACACACAGCCGGAATGGCATCTTTAAAAAGATCTGCTGAAGCGACAAGGGGTGATCTCTGCAGTGCACCCGTGCAGAGAGGGGAGAAAGCCGCTGTAATCAGCATTGTACACATTATTTTACAATTTTTAATAAAGCCAAAAATTTTATTATAATAATAATAAATGTAGTGTGGCAAGCATTACACCACACTAAGCAGGACACAAAGAACACATAGACAAAATATGACATCACTTCACAAGTCACGCTAGGGCAGTATCGAACCTGTATTTCGCCACTTCACATTTCTGCATACTATCCACTGCACCACTCTGCCACAGTACTAATAGCCACCAAAGAGTCATACCAATCTGAGCAGTCACTCAAATCAACTTTGTATTGGCATAACTTCTCGACAAAGATGAAAATCCAAATTATGTTTAGTTATTTCTTTGCAGCTTCGGCAGAAGATCATCTGAGACATATTTTAGTAGTAAAAAAGCAACCCATAAAAGCCACAATCCAACATGGCAGCCACTGTAATTTGTGGAGTTCTAATGTAAGTGGTGCATTAAAATCACCGTGAGGAGAGTAATCAGAAGTTAGATATATTTTCTAGACCAAAGAGTTCAAAGTTAGAAGTGAAAGAAAACCTAATTTGTGAGTTCTGATGGTGGCCCTATAGAATTTGGCATAGAGAACCCAAACTTGGATTTGGGTCTATTCAATACAACCTCTATCAATGTATGTTGCATAGAACTACCTTAAGCTCCCAATAGAGAGAAAAAGGAAGAATAAAAATAAGAGTACATGCAAGCAGAAATGATCAGGGAAAAGCCCTGCAACTATTTAGTAAGCACAATAGACCTCCAGTACAATAGAAATTTAGCTCCAACACCTGCCCAGGTGGGGATCGAACCCACAAACTTTGGAAATGTAGTCCAGAATTTCACACACTGTGTGACTCTTTTGACATGTTCCATAAACAGCAAAGACATGCCATAGTTGGAATCAGCACAAAAGTGTTCGTTATTGTTTTTACTATAGGTGGCGCTATCTAAGAACTCTTTAGGTACCCTCAGGAAATGATGTCTATAATGTATATCAATTTTCTTTTAAATCCGACAAACCGTTATAAAGATACATAATTTGTTTATACATTTCAAAATAGCTTAGAGGCAATATGGCCAATGTTGGAAAAATTGGTACAATTGAAATCCCTAATGACCCACAAAATCCATAGAAACCAACCTCATGATTTTAAGACATACAGTTTAAAGTTACGAGCAAAAATAGCCATTTTCACACTAATTGACCCATTGATGGTGCTGTCTCCAACTTTGCATGTACTCTAAAATTATGGTCCTAATGAAGTATACCAAGTTTAGTTTTGATAGCATGAAACATTGCCAAGATACAGCTTTACTTCTTGTTTCATGTTGACCTCGTAAACATACATCTGATAAAATTTTGAGATAACTTACCGTCCCACGCCTAATTAATGTGCTGAACTACATTCGTGGTTACTCTGCTAGGTCGCGTGCAACTTTATACAAATTATGAAAAATGTACTTTGCACCAGATGCTTAAAGTCATAGCAAAAAATGCATTACTGAGAAAATCTCTAGTACTTTTTTTTGCAGTTGTCAAAACACTTGGTGTGATATTTAGTATCTAATGCAATGACATTCAGGAACTTTAAGAGACTTAAAGTAAGTGCCCAAATATGTTTTGGGGCCCCTATATATCAAACATTGCTGTGGTTGAGAAATGCCAGTGATTTCACGATTTTATACATTTAGTGTGCAACATTGCTCTGATTAATATTATCTAAACCCTATTTATGTTCCCAGAGTGTTAGACAAACCTTACACTTATGCACCTGGCGCAACGAGCGTGCCTGAGCATGAACTTGAGATATATGCCATTAAAACTTTAAACAAGATTCTTGTTGAATGAAAAAAACAAAATCAATTCAGACATGAGTATGAGACACGGCTTATTTTGTTTGTTTTTGAGGTTGCCGATGTTCTCTCCTCTAGACCAAGAGATTTGTGCTACTTGAAATCCTCTGGAAATGTTTTTTTTTATCTTTGTTATGACACCCATCGCAGTGGCTTTGGCCAAACTAAGAATAGTGTAGTACCTCTTTTTTGCTATGATGAAATGATCAGTGGTTAAATTGGCTTTTGTAGGGAGGGGGAGCCCTTATTTACGGTGAATGGTCATCATTAAAAATCCCGCCGTAAAATGACTTAATGTGTTTTTACACCAAAAGGGCTCTTTTTCCAGTATTAATGTGTAAGGTAGGGTTGAGTAGTTATTCAATCAAAGACAAATACTTTACAATTCACTTACTTTATTATTATATTTTAAATTGATTGTTAACAGGCTGTCAATGTTTTTCACCCTCGGAACATGTATGAAATGAACATGTTTGAAAATATTGGTTGGCATATATGTAAACATCTTTTTATACAAAAAAAATTATGTTGATTTAAAGTGCTCATATTATGCTTTTTGGCTTTTTCCCTTTCCTTTGTGTTATACTGTATATATTTTTTGTGCATGTTATAGGTTTACAAAGTCCAGCCCAAAGGGACTTACTATCTCCAACAGAAAACACTGTTCACAAACTGCTCCAAACAGCTTTCTTGTAGTCCAGCCTTTACTTCCATGACCAATGTGCGTCACTTTGTAACACACGTTATAATGCTCACCTAGCTGCTAGCATGGCATGCCCTCATACTCTGCAACTGACTAGCTAGCAGTGCTTACCTAGCTACTGAGCATGTGCGACTCCCAACAAAGTTGGAACAGAAGTGGGATGCCTCACTCGGTCGCTAAAACAGAGAGCTCAACACACAAGGTGAAAAGAGGAGCTGCAGCAATGTGCAGTACAACAATGTGTGGTGTTTTCTGAAAATTAAACCATGTAAACCTATTCTGGTACAACCTCTAAATACAATTATGAACCTGAAAATTAGTATAATATGAGCACTTTAAAAGAATCAGGGCCAATTTCTTTGGCAGTTTATGTTATGTTTTATTTAATCACACCGATTTTTTACATTAAAAAGTATTTATAAAATCAAGAGATTTCTTTTTTTGAAAAAAGAAGCTTTGTGTTATGTGTAAGGCAGTTAGCAGCACCAAAAGTGTTTTGACAAGGGTAGGTCAAAAGGTTAAGCTGCATTTAATAGATTTTTCGAATGTGTCGAATATCCAACGTCCAATATAAAACCAACTTTACCACGGTGGATCTTGTGGCAGTTTTGCGTCAATGTCAACTGACATAGCTAACGTTACTGAGCTCGCTAACATTAACGTTAGCTCAATTGATCGGTTAAACATACAGACAGCTAACATTTCTTTCAGCTAAAACTTTTTTTTACCTATTTTTATTGTTTTCCTATCACTTACCGGAGCAATGGAGAGGCACCATCTGTCCAGAAGAGGCAGACAGAGGTTCAAGACTGTGAACAGAGGACTTCAGTGGTAGCTGCTCGATCGCTCTAGCCGTTAGCGGGTTTCCATGGTAACGTCGCTGTTATGCTTAGAATTGTGACAGTTTTCCCTTGATGGCTGTGGGCGGGGTGCTGAACCAGCGATTAATGCATTTATGACGTCTGATAATTCCATGTAGCCTGGGTGTCTCTGTTTAGTCTTGCTAATTATTCAGTCTCATATGCCATATATTTGCCAGGAGTCAGGAGATGAAAAATAATTCAAGTGGAATAACAATATTTGGTGCTGAAGGAGACAGAGCTGAGCTCCGGCAGGGTGTGTTGTGGACCTGAGGAGGCGGAGCTGCGCTCCGGTGCGCTCCGGCCCAATTTAACCTCTGAAAATGATTATGGCTTCGCTGTGCATGCTGTACTCATTGGCCTGAATTTATGTTTCTAAATTATGAGGTAAAAGATAAACAATAATTAGCTGTGTGATTTCATTACCATGTACTGTATGTTTGGAGCTGTGATGCATTTTGTTAATGGATGATAAACAAATTGCATCACAATCCTTAACATATATGGCAATGAAATCACACAACTAATTATTGTCTACCTCTTAATTATGTCTCCAGTTTTTCACTAAATAATAGTTTGTTTGGACAATTATAATAAAGAGCTTAACTTGACTTCAGCATACTTGTCATGCTTACATTAATACTTAGTCTTAATAGTCTTCATAATAGTCTTTCTAGTTTCTCTCTTAACATGTTTCCTAACCATGTGCGATACATCTAGTTTTTTGCGACAAGCAGTTTGTTTGTCCACACCGAACAGGAAACTGCTGCGCAACGAGGCATTGTCACATTCAATCAGAAGATATTGAATGTTATATTTCCAGTTGTTTGAAGTTGTATGAAGTATCACAGTGCACCAAACATTTCCATGGAAGGGTTTTTAGCACTTGCTAAAAGAATAGACAAGCCCAAAATAAAAATGGTGTCATAATGTACTTACCCTCATGTCATTCCAAATATCATGACTCAAGAACCAATGAGGTTTAATGTTATTGACATTTATTAAAGGTGCGCTACGGAACTATTTGCTCTGTAGCGACTCTGTGGTTGAAACTTAAAATTGCAAGCAACTTGTGAAAAAACACTATGCAATTTGTGTTTCACCACTGCTCTTCAGTACAGATGAATCTCATGGTGTGAGGTACCTGGACATTGCCTGTGATCTTCACTCTGAGATTTTCACCTGCAGAGCCAGAGTAATCTTAAAAAATTCATCTAAAAAAATCTTCAAAATATTAATACAATACAGTCTGTACCAACATAAAATAAGTATAGTTTGAAAGCTTAGTAGCTCTACTTTCCAGTGCATGCAAACATTAGGACCAAAACTGAACAATTGCTTTGAAATTTGCAGACAAATCAGAAGAGTTCCACTTTGATGAATTATTTATAAAAAATTGCACTGAACATATTTTTGCAATCAGTGAAAACACCAAACTGATCAAATACCCATGTGTCATATGCTGTTGGAAAGCTCTAAAAAAGAGGAATACTACCATCCTATTTGTTTTACTCAGAGACAGAAATATAGGGAGTAATAGCTCAGTATATGTTTTTGACTATTATGTTGGTGGTGCTTATATGCCGCGTTTTCACTTGTAACTTCACAAAAAATAAACGGATCATAAAATATCACATGCCATTACAGACTTGTGATTTATAACAATTACAATAATAAGTTAAGCTTAATCGTTTCTTTAGCAGTAATGTTGTAATAGAGAGATGGTTACTCGCTAAACAAATTAATATGTACATTACTGTGCTAGGAAATAGTTACATTAAAAACAACTTGAGATGGTCATACCTTGTAGTAATTTGTACCTACAGTAAAGTGGCTTTTAAAAAGATTATCTGCTAACAGGACTGGAAATCTTGTAACTGGAAAATCTGGAACTGGAAATCTTGTGCATTTCTGCGACTGTGGTAAAATAAATTAGAAAACAGTAGCACACACACACACACACACACACACACACACACACACACACACACACACACACACACACACACACACACTTAGGGAATCTCGAAACTACAACAATGTTATAAAATACTCAGGTGTGAATACGTTAAGTTACATGTGTTTTTAAGGACATTTTCAACCTGTCCCTCTCCCTGTCTGTAGTCCCCACATGCTTCAAAACATCAACCATTGTGCCTGTACTGAAGCAGGCCAAAATCACTTGCTTAAATGACTTGCGTCCTGTTGCTCTGACCCCCATCATCAGCAAATGCTTTGAGAGGCTACTTAGAGATTACATCTGCTCTGTGCTGCCCACCTCTTTGGACCCATTGCAGTTTGCCTACCGCAACAACCACTCCACTGATGATGCCATTGCATCTACAATACACACTGCTCTCTCCCATCTGGAAAAAAGTAACACACACGTGAGAATGCTCTTTGTAGACTACAGCTCAGCATTCAACACTATAGTGCCCTCCAAGCTTGATGAGAAACTCCGGAATCTGGGCTTAAACTGCTCGCTGTGCAGCTGGATCCTGGACTTCCTGTCAGGCAGACTTCAGGCTGTTAGAATGGGCAGCAACATCTCCTCATCACTGACCCTCAACACTGGAGCCCCGCAGGGCTGTGTTCTCAGCCCTCTCCTGTATTCCCTATACACACATGTCTGTGTGGCAACACATAGCTCCAATGCCATCATTAAGTTTGCTGATGATATGATGGTGGTAGGTCTGAACACTGACAATGATGAAACAGCCTACAGAGAGGAGGTGCACACTCTGACATGCTGGTGTCAGGAGCACAACCTCTCCCTCAACGTCAGTAAAACCAAGGAGCTTGAAGTGGACTTCAGGAAGAAAGACAGAGAACACAGCCCCATCACCATTAATGGAGCACCGGTGGAGAGAGTCAGCAGTTTCAAGTTCCTCGGTGTCCACATTACTGAGGAACTCACATGGTCCATCCACACTGAGGCTGTTGTGAAGAAGGCTCACCATCGCCTCTTCTTCCTGAGACGGCTGAGGAAGTTTGGAATGAATCACCACATCCTCACACTGGCTGCATCACCGCCTGGTACGCCTGGTGGTGAGCTTCCCTCTTTCCAGGACATATATAAAAGGCGGTGTATGAAAAAAGCTCGGAGGATCATCAGAGACTCCAGCCACCCGAGTCATGGGCTGCTCTCACTTCTATCATCAGGCAGGCGGTATCGCAGCATCAGGACCCGCACCAGCCGACTACATTACAGCTTCGTCCCCCAAGCAATCAGACTTTTGAACACTTGATCTCTCATGAACAATAATAAGCACTGCACTTTATTAATCTATTATCTCACACTGGACTGTTAAATATATTCTCCTCAATACAACTACTGTGTGTGTATATATTTTTTGTATGTGTATTTTATATTGTGTGTATTGTTTACTGTACATTGTATATTATTATTGTGTTGTGTAAGTATGTGTACATTGTATAATGTACAATGTGTTGTATAAATATGTTGTTTATTGTAATTGGTATGTCTCGTCACTGTCATGACTATGTTGCTCGGAACTGCACACAAGATTTTTACCTACTGTTGCACTTGTGTACATGGTAGTGTGACAATAAAGTGATCTGATTTTGATTTGATGTGAATATTACACAAACTTCATCGGAAAATGTAGATATATTGTGATCAGTAAAAACACAAGTAATGTTTGATTCATTAAAGCATGGCTTAATAAAATATAAGCTTTCAACAACTCTACCAGAAAACATTTTCAAGCATTTATAGCAAGTAAACAACTTTACCAAACAGTTAAAAATCCATTCAGACTGATGTCCTGCTACTGCTGTCCTGAACTGTGTGACTGACTTACTGAACAGCGTAGTTTCCCCAGCTAGAACACACGCCAGCTGGACCTTCTTTTCTGTGTTTACAGATGTGACATAAAGATGCAAAGATAAATGACAAAAGCCTGCGATTTCTCACCAAATCTGCCAAACAGCTCAAAATACAAATAATTTTTGTAGACTCACCGTAGTGAATTGGGGTATAGCAAGGACATTGTTTTGAACGCTTAATTTTTATGTACTCGATCAATAATGGTATTTTGTTAAATGTCTTTCATAAAAATCTGTAATAATCTTCCATAGTGCAGCTTTCAGTTCTTTTCTTTTGTGTTCTGCAGAAGAAAGTATGTCATGGGTTAAAAATGACATGAGAATGTCTAAATGCTGACAAAATTACACTGCTGTTACAGTTCATCCTCCATAGACCAAAACATAGGCTAAGTGCCAATGATGCAGCATTTTTACAGGATTCAGTGGAATCTGAGTCATTTTGAATGGGCTTTCCAAAATTAGCTTGGTTCCAAACGGAAGTATGATTGTTGGAGATTGTATTGGGCAAATCACATAGCTATTAAAATCTGTACTGCCAATCAACAAACTAACCAGAGAATATTTTTTCATAAATAGAATCGCAATTATTTTTTTTGATAATTTTTGACAAATTCATGTTCTGGTAAAATACACCTGAGGGCATGTCCTGTGAAACTTGCCTACGGCACAGTCCTGAACTGTTGCTAAGGGGGAGAAGTGGCTTTGCCTCACAGGGACAGATGCCATGCATAACAACTCTTAGGCACTTGGCAGGCCACAGCTTGTCTCTCACTGGAAAAAGAAAGAATATGAATATTTATCATCTGATGAGTAGAAAGCAGAAAACATGTGAAAACCATGCATTAGAACCAATTGAAAGGGGGCTCAAAGATCCCAGCATACAGCTCTTCCATACATGCCAGTCTTGAACACACCCACCCACTCCAAGCATGCAACAGTAACAGAGGCAGAGAGAGTCATTATACATTCATGCATAAATCCCTTCCTTAGGCTTGTTAATCCTATTGTGTTAATTGATTGATGGTTTGATTAATTAATGTCATGGGTAAGTATTTGGCTGACGTGTGTTTTTTTTAAAAAATTTTTACAGAGAGAAGCAGGCCCCACACAAGTGTTTTTTTTTTTTTTTGTAAGAAAGTACTTACCTTTGTCCATTTTGGAGGGCAAATTTGAAGAAGCTTAAAAATCATTCTAGTGTATTTTAGTATATCAGACCAAATAAAGACACTTAAAGATATATTTCATCCAAAAAAAATAAAAAATTGCTCACCCTCAAGTGGTTCCAAACCTGTAAGATTTTCTTTCTTCCATAAAATCACAAGGAAAATGCTAGCCTCAGTTACAATACATTTTAATTTTTTCACTTATTTGGAAATAAGTGAAGCAATGTATTTTTTTTGGCATTTACTGCCCTCAACAATCTGTTGGTAAATTATCAGATTATTTCAGATTTTGACAGAAAACAAGCCCCCCCGGCTTGCTCGTTGACTTCCATCCGGGCTCGAGGCAACAGTGGCTCGCCTCACACCCAGCCTGCCTATCCTCTTGAGCCCCCCGAGCTGGATGAGCTCGCCGCTGCATCGGAGAGCGGTCCGGCATCTGACGCGGATGACTCGTCTGGGCTGCCGCCTTCGGGCCAGCACGCCCAGGCTGAGGCTGACCCAGATGTCCGACATGCTTGCCCGGGCCGCCGCCAAGGCAGGCTTGGACTGGAACCCTCCATCCTAACCACAGCCGTCGCGGCTGGATGATCTGGTCTGCGCACCGTTCACAGCCACGACCACCCCCCGGTCCCTTTTTTCCCGGAGGTGTATGATGAGCGTTTGACAACTGCATGGAGAGCACCCCTCTCTGCTCGTCACAAAGCCCCTCGCTCATCCGCTCTCACTAGCCTCGACGACGGAGCAGCCCACGGGTACACGGCGATTCCCCCAACACATTCTCACACCCAACTCGTCACATATTGACGCTTTTGACAGGACCCCTTGGCGTCACATTTTAACGCCCTGGGTATACCTTTGGCGTCATTTTTCGACGCGTTGGGTAGTCTTAACCAAAACCGCATTCAAGGTGAGTTTAACAACGCTCCACGGCGTGTGCAAGTAAGCAGTTTAAGCGTTTTCTCTAAAAACTCTAGTACTGGTAACTAGAGCATGCTGGATAACGTATTTTTATCGGAGGTTTGTTGATGTTAATAAATATATATAATATGCTTCGATTGTGTTGAATTAATCAAAGTTTTTTATATTTTTATTTTTATAATTTTGTTCAATTAATCAAAGTTTTTTATATGTTTATTTTTAAAATCCTCTATAGAAATCTATCGGACTACCCAACGCGTCGAAAAATGACGCCAAAGGTATACCCAGGGCGTTAAAATGTGACGCCAAGGGGTCCTGTCAAAAGCGTCAATATGTGACGAGTTGGGTGTGAGAATGTGTTTATTCCCCAAGTGGATAGGGCGGTTGCGTTCCACCTATGCCCCGAGAACGCCGCCACCTGGTTGGGTCGCCCTGTACTCCCCTCCAAGGCCTGTAGGATAACATCGTCATTGACCACCAAAGCCTACAGCGCCACCGGACAGGCCGCTTCTGTCCTGCATGCCATGGCCCTCCTGCAAGTCCACCAGTCCAAGGCACTTAAAGATCTGCACGAGGGTAGTCCTGATCCCGACGTGCTGCAGGAACTGCGTTCAGCGACCGACCTCGCCCTCAGGGCAACGAAGGCCACAGCGCAATCACTCGGGCAGGCGATGGCCACTCTCGTGTTTCAGGAACGTCATCTGTGGCTGAACTTGGTGGAGATGCGCAAGATGGACAAGACACACTTTCTCAACGTGCCGGTCTCTCAGTTCGGCCTGTTCTGAGACACTGTCGAGGACTTTGCCCAGCAGTTCTCCACGGTGAAGAAACAGACAGAGGCCATTTCACACATCCTGCCCCGGCGCAACTCTGCCACCACAGGCCAAGCCCGTCTGCTCTTTAGTGCCCCTAGCACAGAGCTTGGATGCGTGGCTTTCACTTCCCAACCCATCTCGCTGGCTGGCCAGGACCATCCGACCATCCCGACCCTTCGCGGGCATCCGCTTTTCCGCAGTACACGGCGAACATGCCAAATCCCTGCGTGCTGGAAATCATGACACTTTTGCTCAAAGACACGATAGAGCCTGTCCCTCCAACCGAGATGAAGAAGGGTCTCTATAGCCCTTCATCGTATCCAAGAAAGGCCTTGGACTTGCGAGTTTTCAACCGGGCCTTACACAAACTCCCGTTCAAAATGTTCATGCAGAAATATATTTTAACTTGTGTCCGGCATCTAGATTGGTTCGCAGCAGTAGACCTGAAGGACGTGTACTTCCATGTCTCAATACTGCCTTGACATCGACCCTTTCTACAGCCAGCGTTCGACAGCCAGGTGTATCAGTACAAGATCCTCCCCTTCGGCATGTCCCTGTCCCCTCACGTCTTTACGAAGGTCGCAGAGGCAGCCCTTTCCCCGTTCCGAGAAGCTCTTCCCGGTTAAGAGCATCTCTTTTCTCAGTATGTAGTTAGTGTCAGTCTCTATGTCAGTGTGCCTCACTAACGAGTGCGTGCAGTCAGTGCTGAAATGCCTCGCCACTTTCAGGCCAGGCACAATGGTCCCTTTAAAACTTTTCCAGAAGCTCCTGGAGCATATGGCATCCTCTGTGGCGGTTGCACCACTGGGGTTGATGCATATGAGACTGCTTCAGCACTGGCTACAGACTCGAGTCCCGAGACGAGCATGGCGCCGTGGCACGCACCGTGTGATGGTCAACCCCGCCTGCCACCAAACATTCAAACCCTGGACAGACCTCTGCTTTCTGCTGGCAGGAGTCCCCTTGCAGCAGCTGTCCCGACGCGTCCTGGTCACGACCGACGCCTCCAAATTGGGTTGGGGTGGTGTGTACAAAGGGCATGCAGCTGTGGGCCATTGGAAAGGGGCCCTGCTGTGCTGGCACATCAACTACCTGGAGTTGCTGACTGTTTTCTTTGCCCTGTGGAAGTTTCTCCTGCTAGTTCAGGGCAAACACGTCTTGATCAAATCAAAAAGCACCCCCGCGGTTGCGTACATAAAACGCCAAGGTGGCGTATGCTCCTGCCACATGTCACAACTCGCCCGTCGTCTCCTCCTTTGGAGCAAGGAGCGACTCAGCAGCGACTTAGCGACTGTTCGCAAATTGGTGTTCTTCTCGGGACCAAGACCCACAACGGTGCGCAGTCAGGTCAGTGCTCTCATTTCTGCAGGAGAGGTTGGAGGAGAGGCTGTCCCCGTCCACCTTGAAGGTATCGCAGCCCACCATGATGCAGTAGACGGCAAGTCTTTGGGTAAGCACGACTTGATTATCAGGTTCCTAAGAGGTGCCCGGAGGTTAAATCCCTCCCAGTCAAGCCTGTTCCCCTCCTGGGATCTCTCAGTGGTCCCTTCGAGCCGCTAGAATTAGTTGGACTCAGGGCCCTCTCCTTAAAAACGGCCCTGCTGATTGCACTCGCCTCCATCAAGAGGGTTGGGGACCTGCGAGCATTCTCTGTCAGCGACACTTGCCTGGAGTTCGGTCCGG
This sequence comes from Moxostoma hubbsi, assembly GCA_032164185.1. Taxonomy (NCBI): domain Eukaryota; kingdom Metazoa; phylum Chordata; class Actinopteri; order Cypriniformes; family Catostomidae; genus Moxostoma; species Moxostoma hubbsi. The sequence continues at coordinate 9,588,393 of JAVLUX010000215.1, forward strand.
CAGACACACATGTGATCCTAAGACCGTGGCCGGGCTACGTGCCCAAGGTTCCTACCACGCCCTTCAGAGATCAGGTAGTGAACCTGCTAGTGCTGCCCCGGGAGGAGGCAGACCCAGCCCCTCCGTTGCTGTGCCCAGTACGTGCTTTGTGTACCTACTTGGACCACACGCAGAGCTTTAGACACTCTGAGCAGCTCTTTGTCTGCTTCGGTGGACAGTGGAAAGCTAACTCTGTCTCCCTTGGGCAGTTCCTGCTTCCCCCCCGGTCGCCATGTCTGTAGCAACTCCCCCCTCCAAAGAGGTGGGATCTACCACCACGCCACTTCCCACATGTGACCTAAAAGTCCATGTGGTGTATTTCGCCACTTTTCCTCCCCCTCTCTGGGCAGTTGTGGTCTCTGCAGGGTCTTTTCCCCCTGAAAGAATAGGATACTGGGTAAGACCCCTTTCCCACGATGCTTGTAAGGGCCCCAGCCGTTTTGCTCTACGCGAGAAACATAGAGAGAAAATAGGCCCGGCTATGCTCGGCCCGTTCCCAGGTTGGCAAGCGTCACCTTATTCCCCTGTCTATGGTAACTATAAGGATTCTGACAACTTTGTACAGCTGGTCATTTTGGCACGTCAAGTACCTGCCCACTCCTGTGTCAGCAGTACACGTACAAGGCTTAGTGCATGGCGTGATTTAAATTGGACCCCTAGTGTCGCTTCTTCGACACAACGTCAAAGTGAGCGACAGACGGGGAACGTCTAGGTTACGTATGTAACCTCCGTTCCCTGATGGAGGGAACGGGATGTTGTGTCCTCCTGGCCACGTTGCTTAGCCGAGCCACTGTTGTGGCCGGACCATTTCCGGCTCCTCATAAAAATCCTGAATGAAACAGACGCATTTCCCCGTCTTTATACCTGTATGTCCAGGGGCGGGACATGCAAATTCTGTCCGCCAATTTCTCATTGGCCTTTTTTCATAGATCAGAGGTATATTCGGCGCTCAAGAGAGACCCCTAGTGTCGCTTCTTCGACACAACGTCTAATTCCCTCCATCAGGGAACGGAGGTTACATACGTAACCTAGAAGTTTTATACATTACGATTTAAAATTGTGATCAGTTTATTGAAAATAACTTAATCTTTTAATTTCTGTTATCTTGTCTCCCTTTTATTTTTTGGAATCAGATTCATATAGTGTTTATCATAGATAAATGATGTATTTTAAAAGAATACAGTGTTCATTATAATGGGGCATAGGTTTTGCAACTCGGTACTCAATGCTCACTTCTCATGAGTATTTTTAAATTAGCTACTCTTTTATTCTTAATTTAGTAGTTTTTAGGACAGCCACTTTTACTTTACTCACACTACATTTTTTGGGAAGTAACAGTACTTCTACTTGAGTATGATTTTTCAGTACTCTTTCCAACCATCTGTGTGTGTGTGTGTGTGTGTGTGTGTGTGTGTGTGTGTGTGTGTGTGTGTGTAAAGGCTTGGAATATGGCAGGTTGGGGTTGTACTTCATGCCAAAAACTAAGTGACAATGTGGAAGGCCAAGTGCATTTTTTAGCTCTTACTGCTATTCAATAAGGTTCAGCACTCTCAGACAGGTGTGTGTGTGTGTGTGTGTTTGTTTCTTTATCTCTGCTTTCCTCTCCTGTTTGTTAATCAGTAAGGACTAAACTACATAATTTCATTACTTTTCATGCAGTGTGTATATGTGTGTGTGTTTTGGCAGTGCTACCAGAGAGGGTTGGTGCTTTGAAAGTATTGTGAAAGGGAACGTGTAACTTGGGTTTTAAAGAGCCGATGTGAAGGAAAGTGGTTGGATTAGCTAAAAATACTCCCCTCATACTTTCCATTTAAACAAGACGCTATTAGACTCTTTCTCTTCGCTCAACAAGCTCAAGTGAGTCATCCTCAGAACTTATAAACCTATTTGCATCTTAATGTTTTAAATATGTAAAACATACACACAAATATAAACACACTAACTATCTGCTTTTTTTTTTTTTTTTGGCTTTTAAAACTCCATTACGCAAAATAAATCTCTTCAGAAAAACATCGGTTTCCATCAAAACCATTTCAGTCAATCACCCAAGATGCAGATGTTCTTTCTTGAGTAATTACAGAACAGTTTCATGTTATTTCTAGTTTTTAAATATGCATTTGTGGCAATTTTTACAAGTTACATTACTTTTAAATCTGTATAAGTAGCCTAATTATTGTCACAGGAAAATCACACAAAATAATCAAGCCACCTCTCTCACTCACACACACTGTATCTTCTGTCAATTTTGTAAAAAGGTTATTTGGGAAATCTTGATTGTCTTTTTCTAATTTGAGGCTCAGGAAACTCCCATTGTGCATTTGTGTGGAAGTGTGCATGCATGTGTTTCGGCGTCGTCCTATCTCTGTTAGAGAGGTGTCTTTGTAATGTGTGTCATTTACTGTCACCTCATTAAATGTCCTGTCATCAAAGTGTGTCACTTTAACTGCCGTCACACGCATCACACGCATTGATTTTTCGTACTCTTCTGGGTCACCCAGTCGGATGTCATTGTGATATGGCGTTTTGACACTGCAGTAGACCTGATGTATATGTATGTCGCATACCTGACGGTTCGGAGTTGGTAACTGCCACTGGCTACATTTCTCCATGCAAAAGCTTGCTACTTACAGGGAACTGCTCATGCTAACGTAGACAGGGGGTATTTGTTATAGCGGCCTATTGTAACACAGTAAATGTATTCAAATGTAGATAAGCTTGAGTGATAAGACTTACTCAGTACTCAGTGCTGAGTAAAGTTCTCTTTATGCATGAGAAAAAGGAGTGCGATTTTGTTTTCACTCTGTGAGATATTTTCAACAAAACTATGATTTTAGTATAGAATTATTATTATTATTATTTGTAATGTACATGGTTTTTCTTCTGCTTTGTAAGGTTTTGATGCCTTTGACAGCATTACAACGGGTCCTGGAAAACCTGGAATTTTGCAATGTTTTCCAGTCATGGTGCAATTATTACTTTGAGGCGTACTCTCATATGAGATACAGTGAAATAATATAATGACTTTTCATGTTGTAACCGCTGTTATATGGGATAAGAATCCTGCCATGATTCAAAACTGAAAATCAAGTTATGAAAGGTTGAAACTAAGTGTTCGAAAACTCAAAATCTTACCAAAATTTTTTTTGCAAGATCGAAAAATAAGATTTGCAAGCTTGCAAAATGTAAAAAAATAAAAATATCTCTGCAAACGTTGTTTTTGAGATTTCCTTCTTCAGAACTGCAACATTTTTTTTACGATGTTGCGCAAACAATTTTTCAGAGTTTCAAATTTGTCAGTGTTCTCCCACTGTATTAGTTTGTTTTCCAGGTTTGAAACCTTGTAAATGGTGATCTGAAAACTGGTGTGCGAATGTGTGAAAAAAAGTTTTGAAACTCTGAAAACAGAGTTTTGCAGGCTTGCAAAGTGGTAAAAAAATTAAATCTCTGCAAACATAATTTTGTTTTTGAGTTTTCCTTCTTCAGAAGTGCAACACTCTTTTTTACGGTGTTGCGCAATCATTTTTTCAGAGTTTCGAATTTGTCACTGTTCTCCCAGTGTATTAGTTTGTTTTCCAGATTTGAAACCTTGTAAATGGTGATCTGAAAACTGGTGTGCGAATAGGTGAAAAAAGTTTTGAAACTCTGAAAACAGAGGTTCGAAAGGGCAAAAATTATTACATTACATTACATTTGCACTCCTATTGCAGACTATTTTTTCAGAGCTGAGTTTACAACACCCACTTTGCGGAGATACGCCCACACAGTTGCGAGCTTGCGACTCACGTGATTTGTGGCAGCGTTGTCACGCAGCCCTGCTCCGAAACTCTGAAATTCAGACTGAGCGAAAATGAAGCTTCGCAACCTCGCAACTTAAAAAAAAAAAGCCTGGAGGGAGGGCCTTCTGCTCTTGGCCAATGCTTTGCTGTCTGCTGACGTACAGTCCAATCACAAGTCGTATTTACTGGAAAGGTGGGATTGACCGACTGCTCCGCCAATGACGAAAGCGCACAGGATACGCAAACAGGATGCACGGCTCTCTGGCCACAAGGCGGTTCCGTCTAGAGCTGCAAGAACCGCGTACCTGCGTGAAGTTGGCCCCCCACCCAACGCAAAACGTCGGCAAAATAGTCTCAATCGTTTGTGCTTCGTTTGTGCCGGTAAACTTTTCGTTTGTGCTGCTTTGGTTTTTAAAATATTAGACACTGAATTACAGGCAAATTATAAATGCTTTTATTTATTGAATACAATACTGACATAATAAAATAGATCACTTAATGGTCACAAAAATCAAATATAATTTAGTAGCAGTCTCGGTCATTCTGATTACTATAGTAATCAGAATGACCGAGACTGCTACTAAAATATATATATTATATATTTCTAAAATAGATCTATCTTGTTTCAGTTGTATTTTGTATTTGTATCATACTCATCACTAGGGGGCGCTTGAGCGCTAAAGCCCCTGGTACATAATCTAGCATGTTTGATAGAAGAAGTCAGTTTGTTTGGGAGCATGGGATTATCCTTACACCTCAAACAAAACTCAAAGGAGTCCTGATTGAGAAACGTTTGTTTCCAGTTCAATCATGTAAGTTTTTTTTTTTCTTATTGTTTTTGTTTTCATATGATGTATATAGTTTATCTGTGAGCTCCCTAGCTAATGCTAGATTCTTTTTCTTTTATAGATGGGCTCTTTAAATCTTGTTTTACTTTTGTTCATCTTGAGTTTTTATATGTGGTTGCAAAGGCAATACATATGTGAAAATCAAATGCTTTCTCTCCAATGGATTTTTCTCACTGAAATTACCAAGGATTTACCTCTGTGAACTATCTTGTTTTTTTTTTGGAGTATTTGAAGAGCACTTGAAGGGTGACTTTTTATTCTTTGTATGACTGGATTTACCTCTTCAACATCGAAGGGCTTTGGACATTTTCTTAAACATTGACTATTTCAAAATTTCATGTTAGTGATTCCATATTTGCCTAATGAATCACTCAGATACGATCTGCTAAGTTTTTTTTTTGTTTATTGTCATTGCCATTTTTTTCTATTGGTTACTTTACATTACTTTACAGACCGTCTTTTGGTATATTGTTCCCCGTCTGTCGCTCACTTCGACGTCGTGTCGAAGCAGCGACACTAGGGGTCTCTCTTGAGCGCCGAAAGATACCTCTGATCTATGAAAAAAGGCCAATGAGAGTTGGCGAACAGTATTTGCATACTCTGCCTCCGGATACGGATATAAAGGCGAGAGAAATACGCTCGTTCATTCAGTAATTTTCTTCGGAGCCGATGGTCGTGTGTATGCAGTCAGCTGCGAGTGACACAACTGATCCTGCTTCTGATCCTCTGACGCTCTGCTTTGCTGTTGGATTTACGGCGCACTACAGTAGCTTTTTCTCTTCACTGCCGGCATGCAGTTTGCCCCTGGGCGCTTCGACAGCGCAGAGTTAAAAGAGTTGAAAGAGTGATTCTCTCCATAAAAGAGTTTATTTCTCTGAAAGAGCATTACACAGTGGCGTTGAACGTCCTTTTCAGGACGCGTCTTTATAAAGATGTAATTTCCGCCCCTGTGTAGTTTCTGGATGCGGTGATTTCTCCCCACCTCTCTCGGTCATAAAACACTATCTTGCATGCCTGGGCTGCGATCACACGCAGATAGCGTTTTATGAATGGTTCATGTTCTCAGTGCGAGAACATAGCCATGGCAACATTGCGGTCGTGTGGCTTTCTTTTGTAATGAGAGAAAGCCGTTTCAGCCGCCCCCCGCGCCTCGCCTCCTTCCTACGGGATTGACGCAGGCGCCGCGGGCGATGAACACGATTTGGGGACAATGACGGGCTCTGTTCGCCGGGTAAATCCCCTCGAACCTCCCGCCTCCCCGGCACGCTTGTTTGCTTCCGTCTGAGCTCGGGATGAGCATTCTCTCCAATGGTTCATCTTCTCAGTGTGAGAACATGGCCGTTATAGCATTGCGGTCGCACGGCTTTCTTTTGTAATGAGAGAAAGCCACTTCAGCCGCCCCCCGCGCCTCGCCTCCTTCCTACGGGATTGACGCAGGCGCCGCGGGCGATGAATGCGATTTGGGGAATATGACGGGCTCTGTTCGCCGGGTAAACCCCCTCAAACCGCCCGCCTCCCCGGCACGCTTGCTTGCCTCAGAATTGGATGACATCACCGCTGCATCGGAGAGCGTTACAGCGGCATCGGATGCTGATCGCTCGCCTGGGCCGCCACCTTCGGGTCTGCCACCCAGCCTGAGCCTGACGCACGGAGATCCGCTATGCTTTCCCGGGCTACTTGATCGGTCCCGCGGGCGGGTGCGCCGCTCACAGCCACGCCCCCCCCGTCCCTTTCTTCCCGGACGTGCACGACGAGTTGAGCAAAGCCAAGGCTTCTTCGCTCCTCCGCTCTCACTACCCTCACGGTGGAACGGTCCCAGACCGCTTCCACTCTGCACGCCACGGCCCTTCCTGCAACCAACGCCAGGCCAAGGCACTTCAAAACTTGCACCTTGGGTAGTCCTGTTCTTGATGTGCTGCAGGAACTGCGCTGGATGACCAACCTCGCCTCCGGGCCACAGAGGTCAGAAGCGCCGGCACTGGAACAGGCGATGGCCACCCCTTGTGGTCCAGAAACGCACCTGTGGACTGGACCTGGTCGAAATGCAGGAGGCAGACAAGGCACACCTTCTCTCACACCCCCGTCTCCCAGCTCCGTCCATTCGGCGCCACCGTTGACGACTCTGCCCAGCAGTCCTCAGCGGTGAGGCAGACGGAGGCCACTGCACATCCTGCCCCGCCGCAAGCCTGCCGCCATGGGCCATGCCCCGTCTGCTCGCCGACGGGCCTCCTCCTGCGGCTATGAAACACCCTGCTCCGCCTCAACGGGCCCAGCTCTCAGCCCCAGCGTCGAGCACTCCGCAGGAAGCGGACGCCCCCGTCTCACGGACCCCCTCGAGGACCCGGAAGGCTCCCAGGCTGTCCGTAGACGTTTGACCCAGGGACCAAGATGTTAGCTCCGGAGGCTGGTAAGACCGCTCCGTCCCCGGTGGAGGGCCGGGAGGAGAATTTTTTTTCTTGTCGAATTAATTTTCACATTCTCATATTCTCTGTAATGAGCTATTTCCTTTTGTCTCTGGGTCACCTGGCCCGCAAATGCCGTTCTCACGGCACTTTGCCCCCAGATATCAACAGTCCTGGCTTCCTGGACACGGACCACCCGTCTTCAGCCCCACGACTGTCCCCCGGCCGGCTGGTTCCGACGAGTCTAGAGGACACCTACCCAGGACCTCCTCCTCAGTCGCTAACCCGCCCCCTGCCGGGTGTGCGGAGCAAGGTAAGTGCTTTGAGTCTTTTCTCAGCACCTCAGCCGCGGGTCGCCTCGTCGCCGCCCAACGCTGCCCTACCTGCTCCGCCCCGCTGCGAAGCCCCGCCGGGTACGTCAAAATTAATCGTCCCTTTGGTGCCCCTAGCGCAGAGGTTGGACGCGTGGCTTTCACTTCCCAACCCGTCTCGCTGGCTGGCCCGGACCATCCGACTCGGTTACGCAATTCAGTTTGCCAGGCCCCCGCCCCCCTTCATGGGCGTCCGCTTTTCCGCAGTACACGGCGAACACGCCCACTCCCTGCGCGCGGAAATCGCGACTCTTCTGGCCAAAGACGCGATAGAGCCTGTCCCTCCAACCGAGATGAAGAAGGGTTTCTTCAGCCCTTACTTCATCGTACCCAAGAAAAGCGGCGGCTTACAACCAATCTTGGACCTGCGAGTTCTCAACCGAGTGTTGCACAAACTCCCGTTCAAAATGCTCACGCTTAACCTGCGTCCGGCATCTAGATTGGTTCGCAGCGGTAGACCTGAAGGACGCGTACTTCCACGTCTCCATCCTGCCCCGACACCGCCCCTACCTGCGGTTTGCGTTCGGGGGCCAGGTGTATCAGTACAAAGTCCTCCCCTTCGGCAAGAGTTACTATGCACCCACAGAGACCAGGTGCTCAGGCACCTCAGCCGTCTGGGGCTTCAGGTCAACTGGGAAAAGAGCCAGCTCACTCCAGTTCAGAGCGTCTCTTTTCTCGGGATGGAGTTAGACTCGGTCTCAATGTCGGCACGTCTCACCAATGAGCGTGCCCAGTCAGTGTTGAACTGCCTCGCCGCCTTTAGGCCAGGCACAGTGGTCCCCTTAAAACTTTTCCAGAGGCTCCTGGGGCATATGGCATCCTCCGCGGCGGTCGCGCCGCTGGGGTTGATGCATATGAGACCGCTCCAACACTGGCTCTAGACCCGAGTCCCGAGACGAGCATGGCGCCACGGCACGCACTGGGTAACAATCACCCCCGCCTGCCGTCAGACATTCAACCCCTGGACAGACCCCTGTTTCTTACGTGTTGGAGTGCCCCTACAGAAGGTGTCCAGACGCGTCCTGGTCACGACCGACGCCTCCAGATTGGGTTGGAGCGCCTTTTGCAACGGGCACGCAGCCTCAGGCCGTTGGAAAGGGGCCCAGCTGCGTTGGCACATCAACTGCCTCGAGTTGTTGACCGTCCTTTTGGCCCTGCGGAAGTTTCTCCCGTTAATTCGGGACGAACATATCCTAGTCAGGTCGGACAGCACCACTGCGGTCGCGTACATATATCGCCAAGGCGGCGTACGCTCCCGTCACATGTCACAACTCGCCCGTCGTCTCCTCCTTTGGAGCCAGCACCGACTCAAGTCGCTGCGTGCCACTCACATCCCCGGCAACCTCAATGTGATAGCGGATGCGCTGTCATGACAACGCTTGCCTGGCGGAGAGTGGAGGCTTCACCCCCACTCGGTTCAGCTGATTTGGGAACGGTTCGGCTAGGCCCAGGTAGACCCCTCTGCCTCCCGAGAGACCTCCCACTGCCCGCTCTGGTACGCCCGTTCAGAGGCTCCCCTCGGGGCAGATGCACTGGCACACAGCTGGCCGGCTGGGATGCGCAAGTACGCATTCCCCCAGTGAGCCTTCTTGCACAGGTGCTGTGCAAGGTCAGGGAGGACGAGGAGCAAGTCACTCTCGTGGCTCCTTACTGGCCCACTTGGGCCTGGTTCTTGGACCTTGTACTCCTCGCGACAGCCCCTCCCTGGCGAATTCCCCTGAGGAAGGACCTTCTTTCTCAGGGACGGGGCACGCTCTGGCATCCGCACCCAGACCTTTGGAACCTCCACGTCTGGCCCCCGAACGGGATGCGGAAGATCTAGCTGGTCTACCACCCACGGTCGTAGCCACATTCAACCAAGCCAGAGCCCCTTCTACCAGGCAACTCTACGCCCTGAAATGGCGTCCGTTCGTAAATTGGTGTTCTTCCCGGGCAGAAGACCCACAGAGGTGCGCAGTTAGGTCTGTGCTCCTGTTCCTACAGGAGAGGTTGGGGGGGAGGCTGTCCCCATCCACCTTGAAGGTGTATGTTGCCACTATTGCAGCTCACCACGACCCAGTAGACAGCAAGTCTCTGGGTAAGCATGACTTAACCGTCAGGTTCCCAAGAGGTGCCCGGAGGTTAAACCCCTCCCGGCCAAACCTGTTCCCCTCCTGGGATCTCTCGGTGGTCCTCGCCGGTCTTTAGAGATCCCCCCCGAGTCGCTAGAATCAGTTGGCTCAGGGCCCTCTCCTGAAAAGACGGCCCTGCTGATCGCGCTCACTTCCATCAAGAGGGTCGGGGACCTGCAAGCGTTCCCTTGCAGATACTCATGTGATCCTAAGACCTCGACTGGGCTATGTGCCCATGGTTCCTACCACGCCCTCTGGAGATCAGGTAGTGAACCTACAAGCGCTGCCCCGGGAGGAGGCAGACCCAGCTCTCTCACTGTTGTGTTCGGTATGTGCCTTGCGTGCCTACCTGGAACGCACCCAGAGCTTCAGGTGCTCTGAGCAGCTCTTTGTCTGCTTTGGAGGACAGCAGAAAGGGAACACTGTCTCCAAACAGAGGTGTCTCACTGGGTGGTGGATGCCATTCAGTTGGCCTATCACACCCAGGCCATGCCCCCCCCTTACGGGTTCGAGCCCACTCCACTAGGAGCGTGGCATCCTCATGGGCACTGGCGAGGGGCACCTCCCTAGCAGACATTTGTAGAGCTGCGGGCTGGGCAGCACCTAACACCCTTACGATCTCAGGGTTGAGTCAGTCTCGTCCCGTGTTCTCTCAGGTCCGAGCCCGTAGAACTCGGTACACGTTGACGATCTGACCGGGTGAACCGCTTGTTCCAGCGCCGTTTCCCTCTGCCAAGGCAAAACAGTGCGCTTTTGTCCCAGAGGACCTAGATCCCTGGTTGATTCCTCCCTAGCCCTTCGGGCCCGCAGCAGTTCAGCGGAGGAACGTGCTGGTCCAGTCCACTACGGGTACCTCCGGCTACCCCTACTGGAATAGGTGCTCCACAGATCAGGCCTCCTATGGGACTCCTCCTGTGTGTATTTCCGCGGTACGGTCACCTTACGAGCTGACCCGCGTCTCCCTTAGGCAGTCCTTCGCTGCCCTCCGGTCGCCGTGTTGTAGCAACTCCCCCCTCCTCGAGGTTGGATCTACCACCGCGCCATTTCCTCCCACATGCCTAAAGTGGCCATGTGATGTATTTTGCCACCTTTACCTCCCCTGCTGGGCGGGTGTGGCCTCCGCAGGGTCTTTTCCCCCTAAAAGAATAGGAATTCGGAATAAGACCCCCTTCCCTCGATGCGGTAAGGGCCCCGGCTGCTCTTGCTCTATGCCGAGAAAACATAGAGAGAAAAGAGGCCCAACCAGGCTTGGCCCGTTCCCTAGTTGGGAGCGTCACCTTGTTCCCCCCTAGGGTAACCAAAAGGATGCTGACGCTTTTTCGGGGCATTGGGGAAGAGTACGTGCAGCCTGAACACAGTGGGTCGCTTGTGCACGTGCAAATACCTGCCCGCTTCTGTGTCAGCAGTACACGTACACGGCTCAGCGCATGGCGAGTTTTGAAGTGGACCCCTAGTGTCGCTGCTTCGACACGACGTCGAAGTGAGCGACAGACGGGGAACGTCTCGGTTACGTATGTAACCTCCGTTCCCTGATGGAGGGAACGAGACGTCGTGTCTTCCCGGCCACGTCGCTGAGCCGAGCCGCTGAGATGCCCGGAACACTCCCGGCTCCTCAGAAAAATCCTGAATGAACGAGCGTATTTCTCTCGCCTTTATATCCGTATCCGGAGGCGGAGTATGCAAATACTGTTCGCCAACTCTCATTGGCCTTTTTTCATAGATCAGAGGTATCTTTCGGCGCTCAAGAGAGACCCCTAGTGTCGCTGCTTCGACACGACGTCTCGTTCCCTCCATCAGGGAACGGAGGTTACATACGTAACCGAGACGTTTTTGACCATACTGGTTTCTTTTCTGTTTATTTCCTCAGATTTACACAAAACCATAATTCATATAAATGTATAAAAATAAGATTTCTTGTCTCTAGTGTTTGTGACAACCCACTGGAAAAACTAATAATAAGTAGCAGCATTAAGTTAATAGTTGGTGGGCCCCTCCTGTTTTTCAGATATATATATCTGCGTGCTGCTATTGTGGCTGGTGGTTATAATGTGTTGCATTTGCCTCCATCCACTTAAAAACAAAACTCTGATTTTAACACTCTTATTTCTTGTATTAAATTTGATATTATAATCTAGTCCCATTAGTTTGTTAATGATACACTTGTTTTTGGCACATACCTGTTTAAGTGTAATTAATATCTCTTTACAATAACATTTGTTAATGTGTGAACTGACAATGAACAACATTTTTTACAGCATTTATTAATCTTGGTTAATTTATAAAACTGCAGTTGCTCATTGTTAATTAATTTTAGTTCATATTGCATTAGCTAATGTTTACACACAAATTTTTATTTTAATAATGTATATGCTGAAATTGTTCATAGTTAGTTAATGTTAACTAATGTAGTTTAATAATGTTGACAAAAATTACCTAATTGAATTGTTACCCAACTTTTTTGTGTTTGTTGAAAACAAGTAAATGGTGTGAAAGAAAAGTATTGTTCATTGTTAGTCCAAGTAAACTAATGTTGTTAACTAGTGTTAACAAATACAACCTTATTGTAAAGTGTTACCGTGTACCCTTTACCAAAAGATAGTCTTAGTTACAAAGAAAAATAAAAAAAAATAATTTTACAGTTATCTCAAGTCTTCTTTGCTGTTGATATATTTAAGCTTGCATTTCTGAGTAGTCACTGAGGACCTGTTTTATAAGACGACATGAAATAAACTGTATCAGGGATGAGCTGTGGAAACCCAGAAAATATGTTGCCTGGGTAATGAGATGTAGGTCACCAGGGTAACTATGTATATTTCAAAAATCGGTTGCGCTCTCTGGGCTATCTTGTGCAACAAGTGCGGCATCCTCTCTGTGTGCATGCACATCTGTTAGGCTCTCTCTAAGGATAACATTGTGTCCTAACCAGATACAATGCCGGAACACTTGTGTTGTGGTGGGAGCATGGTTAAGCGACGGTTTGTGAATGGAGAGCGAGATCAGGAGATGAGAACTGTTAAAATAATCACCTGGCAATGATTACCTCTAACAGCTGTTTGTCATTGCAGTGAGAGTGGAGATGGTCATTAAGAGTGAGCCAGATGTCAATCAAGAGAGAGAGTTACGACACATGAGCTGGAGAAAGACTGTGTGAATTTATGTCTGCTAAAAGCATAGTTTCTGGGTGTGATTGCTGAAAAGTGTAAATATTGAGTTTCAAAGAAATTAAACATACCGTTTGAGTTGGATTTGCCATCTCCCACTTCTTACTTTTCCCCTAACTGTGAACATTGTTATGCTGCTACGAAACCTGGGTTAAGGAAGGAAGAACGCTGCTGTGGATCCCTCACCTTTGGAGGCCATGGCCAAGGCCCTCAGCAGCATCCACCAGAGACAACATTAGGCCCACCTCGAGCTGTGCACTGAACAGGAGCAGCGATTCATTGCTCTCCTCCAGGCACAAGCGGAGGACCAGCAGATGTTCTGGAGCTTGCTGCATCAGGAGGGTGCTGCTGCTGCGACCACAGACCCTGTGACTACCCCGCCTCAGGTTCCGCTAGTCAAGATGGGCCCCCTAGAAGATCATGAAAATGGCCATCCAGTTATCAGAGGACCACATGGCGGCGTATTCCGGAGCCGGCGAACCCCAAAACTCTCTCTCTCTCTCTTGTTCTCCTGTCTCCCCTCTTCCCCTGCTTTCCACCCTGTTCCTCCTCCCCAAAAAATGGATGGGTCTTTTAACAGTCAACTGCTGTTCACTCTGCTGACTCACGACTGTGCACAGCTTAAAACCCAAGTTGCAATGCACAGCTTGAACCACATCATCAAGTTCGTTGATGACATGACTGTGGTGGGTCTCATCAGCAAGAACGACGAGTCAGCTTACAGAGAGGAGGTGCAGCGGCTAATGGACTGGTGTAGAGCCAACAACCTGTCTCTGAATGTGGACAAAACAAAAGAGATGGTTTTTGACTTTAGGAGAGCACAGAGTGACCACTCTCCGCTGAACATCGACGGCTCCTCTGTGCACCAATTTCCTTGGTGTTCACCTGTCAGGGAACCTCACCTGGTCCCTCAACACCAGCTCTATTACCAAGAAAGCCCAGCAGCGTCTCTACTTTCTTCGAAGGCTGAGAAAAGCACACCTCCCATATCGACATTTTCAAAAAACGCTGCATCCTCAAAGCAACCAGCATCAAACTCTTCACCCTCCTGCCGTCTGGCAATAGGTACCGAAGCACTCAGGCCCTCACGGCCAGACTGTGTAACAGCTTCTTCACCCAAACCATCAGACTCCTCAGTACTCAGAGACTGGACTGACACACACACACCTGTACACCATCCAACTTTTGCACATGTCCAGATTTGTACTTTAATTCACTGTCACTTTATACCTGGCTGCTACCTCAATAACTGTTATGCCAATAGAACACTATTTCATAGTATGTTATGTTTATATTTAGCATTTTAGAAAGTGTCATCTTTTTGCATTACACTGATTACAAATGTGTACTGGTCGGCGCTGCACTGTCTCTTACTCTGCCTATTGTCCTGTTCCTTTTAGTAATTTATTGTACTGTCCCATAATTTGAACACGTTTGCACATGCACTTTACGTAGAAATGTTATTTAGTCTGTAGTCTCATGTGGTTCTGTGTTTGTCCTATGTTGATATATGTAGCACCATGGTCCTGGAGGAACATTGTCTCATTTCGCTGTGTACTGTACTTCCTTTGATCAAGGTCCCCTTTGATAGAATTGGCATGGACCTCATCGTGCCATTAGAGAGGATGGCACACGGGCGTTACTTTGTGTCGGTTCTGGTGGACTATGCAACACGATATCCGGAAGTGCCTTTGTGCAACATCTTAGCATGTAGTGTTGCGGAGGCACTTTTCAAAATTAGCTCCCGAATGGGGATTCCAAAAGAAATCCTGATTGATCAAGGCACTACTTTTATGTCCCATACACTATGCGAGCTGTACAAATTATCGGATATTAAATTGATTCGGACATGTGTGTACCACGCAAAAATGGACAGCTTGGTCGAACGGATTAATAAAAGCCTGAAAAACATGACTCGTAAGTTCATGCACGAAGATGCTCGGAATTGGGATGAGTGGCTTGAACCCCTGTTATTCACAGTGTGAGAGGTCCCACAAGCCTCCACGGGGTTCTCCACATTTGAATTATTGTATGGGCGTTAGCCTCACTTTATCTTGGATAAAGAATTGTGAGGGAAATTGGGAGAAGTGGCCTTCAACAGCAAAAATGAAATTCAATACATTCTTGACCTGAGAGCAAAGCTCCACACATTGGGGCAACTATCACAGGAGAATTTGCTACAGGCTCAAGAATGTCAGACCAAGCTTTATAACAGTGGAGCTAAGCTACGGGAATTTACACACAAGGATTACCCACATCAAGCTTTAAATCACAGTGGTCACATGGTGAGTCTGAGAAGACGATTATTTGGTTAATCGCACGGATAGGGGTGAAGCATGTCAGATTTACCACATCAACTTCTTAAAACCATGGAGAGAAGTGGTACCGTGGCTTTGGCAACTGTGGTACCAGAGAGGGAGGAGCTCAGGCCATAGGTGAACATAAAAGCCAATCACAGCACCACAGTCACTTGCGGAGTCCCTTGCCCCTTCCCGATCGTAAAAACCTCAAACACCATTTTGAAACAACCCCAGGGGTAATGGTATGTAGTCGTCACTACCAATTACCAGAGCACAAAAAAGTGGTTCGAAAAGAATTAAAGGCCATGCTAAATATGGGGTAATAGAAGAATACCACAGTGGCTGGGCCAGCTCGGTTGTGCCTGTTACAAAGTGCGACACTTATAGAAAGGTCAATGTGGTGTCTAAATTTGACGCATACCCAATGCCGCGTATTGATGAACTGCTCGATCGGTTGGGCACGGCTCACTTTTATTCGACACTGGATTTAACAAAGGGTTATTTCAGATGCCCTTAACTCCAATGTCCCATGAGAAAACAGCCTTTTCCACACTGTTTGTCTTACACCAATTCGTGATTCTTATGTTTGGCTTGTTTGGGGCCCCAGCTATGTTTCAATGCCTTATAGACCAAGTCCTCACACCGCACTCTGTGTATGCCACTGCCTATCTGGATGACATCATTATATACAGTATTGATTAGCAGTGGCATATGCAGCATCTAAGGGCGGTTCTGAGGTCACTGCAACAGGCGAGACTCACGGAAAACCCCACTAAGTGCGCAATTGGACGGGTGGGATGGGTGGAAGTACGGTATCTGGGTTTCCACTTGGGTCATGGGCAGGTGTGCCACCAAATTGATAAGACCGCAGTGATTGCGGCCTGCCTGAGACCCAAGACCAGAAAGGAGGTGAGACAGTTCCTGGGGCTGGCTATTATAAGAGGTTTGTGCCTAATTATTCGGACATCAACAGCTCACTAAAAAGGGAGCCCCAGACCTTGTCCACTGGTCAGAGATATGCCAACAGGCTTTTATGCAAGTGAAAGCTATGCTTTGTGGTGGGCCGTTGTTACATGCTCCTTAATATTCTCTCCCTTTTGTTGTACCGACTGATGCGTCACGGAGTTAAAAGCCATGTTGTCCCTGGTGGTGGAGGGGGAGGAGTGCCTGGTTCTCTGTATCAGCCAGAAGCTTTCGGTGAGAGAGCGAGGTACAGCACCATTGAGAAGGAGTGTCAGTGGCCGGTCCTCACCCTTCGGTACTACCTCCTGGGATGGGCTTTCACCCTCTGTTCGGACCATGCCAGCTCCAGTAGCTCCATCTCATGAAGTTTACCGACATATGGATAACCCCTTGGTATCTGGCTCTTCAACCTTTTATGTTCGAGGTGGCCCAAAGACTGGGGGCGCAGATGGCTGTTGCAGACTTTCTCTCCAGAAATGGGGAGGGGGGTTGGCAGGCCAGATGGCTTCCCCGCCTGAGTCAGGCAATGGGGGTTGTGGTGGTGGGGAGCATGGTTAAGCGCCGGTTTGTGAATGGAGAGCAAGATCAGGAGATGGTAAGGATCATCACCTGGCAATCATTTTCTGTAACAGCTGTTTGTCATTGCAGTGAGAGTGGAGACTGGCTTTAAGAGTGAGCCAGACGGCAGTAAATGGAGAGAGTTATGAGACATGAGTTGAAGACTTTCTGTTTTTGGAATTGTTTCTATCAGCGCAGTCAAAAAATAGGTCTACAATTATGCTTGTTGCAGTATATTAAAGCCAGCCTCTCACTAGTCGGTTCAGAACAACTTACATTTTGGCAGAGGGTGTCGCACACCTACTGAATGTTGTGCTTGAGGTTTCGTTCTCTTTAGCCAGAGGTCTGTCACACACGTTCTCACACGCGCACACACACACACTCTCACACTCGCACTTCGGTTCAGAATGGTAGTGGGGTGACATCGCGACTCATTCCAGCTTTCTCTCCTCTTCCCTGTGCCGTGTGGAGATCAGCAAAATAACAACAGGATTACCGCATGAACATAAACAATTGTAACAGACTGAAGAAGTTTGTGATTCATAAAGAAACTTTGCCCTGTTTATGTGTGTGATTGTGTATTTATCCCTTCGAGGCTTGCTGTAGAAAGCATTATGGAGCTTCAGTGAGAAAATTTGTTGCGTTCAATAAATACACTGTTCTGTCTGTGATTGCTCTATGTGGCAAGGAGGAGGGCGGGGCTGGGCCGTGATGATGCATGCCTAGCCCCTAGCCAGGTTAATCAAGTCGACGAGAGGGATAAAGGCCACTGGAGGTGGCAGTTCGAGAGAGAGAGCAGGCAGCTTCCTTGGATGTGTTTTTTATGTTTGTGTGTTTTTGTTTAATTAAATATTATTTAAATTTAAAGTTCTCACCTCTTCCTTTACTTTTACCTTTATTACCTTATTGGTGCTGAAACTCATGATGGAGGAACGATGTGCCGTAGTCCTCGCCACTACCATCCACCCCAAATGAAAGCAGAGGAAGGACCGCTGACCGAGAGGGGAGGAGGAGACCCCTACCGACTGCTAAAACGTGGCGGGGGAAAGAGAGAAGACCGCCGTCTGCGAGTGGGGAGGGGCTCAATGCTGACCGCCTGGAGCAGTAGAGCTGCTGCCAGGGGCGTAGGAGACCACTACCATCCACCAAAATGCGGCAGGGCGTTCCATCCGCCAGGGGCCAGAAGACTGCCTCCGATCCACCCGGGGAGGAGTGGCTATCATCCACTAGAGGGTGGAGGGCTGACCAAGGACCAGGCTACAGCGTATCAGAGAACCGGTGAGTATGTTTTTTTTTTTTTCTCTCTCTCTCCCGCTGTCGCTCCGTGTTGGCCTTTCCCTCTCTTTTTAGTTTTTTTTTTTCCCTCCCAGGTCTTAGAATGCGAGGAAGAGCTGCAGGTAGGCTGAAGTGAATGGTAGGGGGGCAGTGTATGTCATGCCGGGGGATCCCCGGTCTGAAAGAAAGGAGGGAGGAGTGTTGCAAGGAGGAGGACAGGCAGATAGCTTGTCGCTGGAATGTTATTGCATTGCTTCTGGTTTGGATGAGGTGTAAGAAGTAGAAGAGATTAAACACCTCTCACATTTGCTTTACAGAGGAAAGAAATGAATCACCCCATTTATTCTCCATCCCTTGTCCATCCATACACACTCTTCCACACACACTTCAAATTCAGTCCTTCAGAAAGGGGGTGAGTCACCTGCCCTGAAGCGTCACGGGAAATCTCAGAGAGTGTGATGGGAGGTGAAGGGGTTTCAAATGGTTTGTTTGGAATACTTAATATGACTGAGGGACAATGCGCAAACAACCCCCCCCCCCCCCCAAAATAAGTAAATAGCTGTGTGAATCAATCTGCGTGTACCCACATACATTTTTCACCTCTCATTTTTCATCCCTGTGTGTGTGGGGTTACGAGGACATTGTTTAGGTTACAAACTGGTAATTACAAGGGTATTAAGCTATAAATATGGTTTATTGGGACATTTCTAGTGTCCACATATTTAAAATTGCTTAAACATACTAAATGAAAGTTATTGTGAGGTTTAGGGGTAGGGAGAGGGGATAGAATCTGTAGTTCGGTCAGTATAAAAATCATTATGTCTACGTAGAGTTCTCATAAGGTTAGCTGCACCAACATTTGTGTGTGTTTTGATTGATGCCTCCTGAGGTTGATTCAATTCATTTGAGCACTTCAAGTGCTATCAGAGCCTTTGGGTCCTTTTGTGGTTCAATTGATTTGTGCGATTTGAAAGCGAAAAGGTACCAGTCCGCTTTGCATTTTATGACATAAGTGCCTTGTGGCTTGCCACACATAGCTGCATTACGTGCCAGTCACAATTTACTGTCCACATATGGGAATTTTTAGCTAATATAGATATAACTGTTACTTTTAGAGTAGGTTTTAAAGTGGGTACTTTTTACTCTCACTCAAGTAAAATTCTAATGAAATGTTTTACTTTTACTTCTTTACAATGTGTGGCGTTACTGTCATTACATTACTGGGCTTAATTTTAATTAATGTGTCATTTGAGAGATTATTGAATAGGACTTTTACGAGAGCGAAGTTCACAGCTACATGCAATGAGACGCTCTCACAGACTGTCACTCAAGTTATCAGTGCAGCAGCAACAAGCTCTCCAAAGTGAAACACTTTCTTCGCTCCACACACTGAAAAAAAATAATAGTTTAATCATGCAATGCCGTCATTTAACACCAAGACAAGCTGATATTTCAAGATTAAAGTCACAGATCCATCTTAAGGCAACACGCTGAGGTAAGTTTTGGCTTTAATTCTAACGCTGGCTTTTCTGTGTAATGAGATGGTCATTTTCAGGGTGATAATGTAACTGGGCTCTTATGACATCAGTTTTTAAGTGTACATTTTTAAATCAGTGCAGCAATATATCAGTGTGCTTTGTCCCGCATGTCATAAGCAGTATTTATGCATTTACTCTGCGCCGTCGCAGGGGTACTGGAAACTATCGCAGCTACTTAAGGCTGATTAACTATATAAATCCATGTAAACATCCAAATCACTGCCATTCGCGTGATCGACAACTGGAGCATGAACAGATAGCATTTCTGCATGTGTACATCAAGGTGCGCGGGGCGTGTGAGATGTGCGGGCGTGAGGCAATTGTGGTGACGAGAGAGGATGTGTCCACAATCGTTTACTCATTCGCTATTTCCTATGTGGTGAATCGCAGTTAGTGCACTATATCTCAGCAGTAAGTGAACAAAATAAGTGAATTTGCACGAGTGTCAGAGCTCTGGGGCTGGTACAGAAACATCACATATGAAATTTTAAAATACTTGTTATTTTTATTAAATAATGTATTAATACAATAAATCTTCATTCTGTTTGTCATTTTTTTTTATATATACTGTGCATTAATATAAAGAGTAAACACATTTGATCAAATAAAGAGTACATTTTAAAATGTATCTGTATGTTTTGTCTCTCTATATTTTGTTATTTTAATCCAGTAATGATTTGTCAAAAAGTAATTTACTACATTCAGCATGAAATAAAACATTGCAGGAGTGAAGGAAGCAGTAAACTCCCAGCCTGTACATCTTCCCCGTGGTGGATTGTGAGAAATGAACCATCATCGAGTGTACTTGACATGTACACTTGAAATTAGAGTGCACTGTGGGAAAGAATGTGGACACTCGAAATAGTGCACTATATAGTGGATGGGGGACAGTGTCAGACACTGCTAGTGTTCCGTGACCGGAGTTGTTGCCCTACTTTAGGTTGTGTATTCTGCATTTAGAGAGCGGCTGTACTGCTGTACAGAACTAATGATCTAAATACATAAACACTGAAAACTGTAACTACACTGAAATACTAATCCACACAGGACTTTTAAAGCTATGAATTAGCGAAAGAAGGCATTATATTTCAGCATTTTATATATATATATGTCCTTGTGGGACATTTTCACGTTTTCACTGTAATAATTACTAGAAATGTTTCCAAACCTCTCTTCTTATTGACAAGTTCATCCAGATCTGACAAGAGCCCTTAAAGGGTTAGTTCACCCAAAAATTACAATTCACCTTATTTTCTCACCCTCATGAAACCCCAGATGTGAAGATTTTAAGAAGAATTTCTCAGCTCTTTAGGTCCATGCAATAAAAATTAATGGGTAGCAACATTTTAAAGCTAAACAAGCAAACATAAGTCAGCATAAAAATAATCCATAAGACTCTAGTAGTTAAATCATTATCATCAGAAATGATGTGATATGTGTGGATGAGAAACAGCGAAATATCGCCCCCTGTTGTCTAGCAGAAAATGACATATATTGATCTGTTTCTCACCCACACCTATCATATCACTTTTAAAGACATGGATTAAACCACTGGAGTCTTATGGATTACTCTAATGCTGTCTTTATGTGATTTTTGGAGCATCAAAATTTTGGTATGTAGAGCTAAAATATTCTTTTAAAAATCTGAATTTGTGTTCTGCAGAAGAAAGGAAGTCATACGCATCTGGGATGGCATGAAAGTGAGTAAATGGGATAATTTTGGGGGGAACTGTCTCTTTATGAATGATGTACAATTGATTTCAGGTGAATTCAAAACCAGCTTAACTATACAATACTTTTATACTATCATTTTTATTTTTGGGTAAACTATCTCCTTAAAGTGATAGCTCAGCCATAATTTAATATTCTGTCATAATTTCTCTACCCTCATGTTGTTCCAAACCAGTGTGATGCTTTGTATAATGTGGAACACAAAATACGTTGGACAGAATGTTAGAGACTGACAGTCTTGGTCACACTCGGTTGTGTGTGTGTGTGTGTGTGTATAATAAATGTGTGTGTGTGTGTATATATATATATATATATATATATATACTACCGTTCAAATGTTTAGGGTCACTTACTCATTCTTTATTGCATTTATGTTGCATTTTTATATATATATATATATTTGCATTATATATTTGCATTTTATATATATATATATATATATATATATATATATATATATATATATATATATATATATATATATATATATATATATAACATTCACTGAAGGTAAATAGTGACTCAGGCAAACATTCTGTCTAATATTCCCATATTGTATTGCATGGAAGAAAGAAAGTCATGTGGGTTTGGAACAACATGATGGTGAATGATGACAGAATTTCCATTAATAATAATAATAATTCTGTAGTACTTTCAATGTGTATTATGTAATGGAATATTGGGGCGTAAACGTCTGTTATGTAATTTGTGAAAGTAACGAGTTACTACTTGAGTACTCTTTTATTTGGTGACTTTCTTACTCTTACTCAAGTAAATATTTGTTAGTACTTTTACTTCTAATTGAGTAATTATGTTTTTAAAGTAATTGTGCTTTTACTTGAGTACAGTTTTTGGCTACTCTACCCACCTCTGTAGATTACCATGACACATTTTTGTGTCTCATATTCCGTTCTTGTTATATTACTTGAGCACCTATAATGAACGGACCGGCCACATTCAGAACAGAGCAGTGCGTTAAGATGAACTGCTTTAAAGTGCTCTGATGGGCGTACCATCTATTGAGGTTCAAACTCCCATGAAAATACAAGTGAGGATTTTGATAGTGTCACTTTAATTTTATTTGCACAATGGCAAATGTTCTTGGTTCATACACACAATGTAAATAGCATGCAGGAAGAGATGCTTGCTTGCTCAATTACTCTTTAGATTATAGATAATTAAACATATTTTCAAATGCACATAGATTTTCAAACATTTTCCTTCATGTGAAATAAGGGCTTTTAGGTTTAATCTGGGAGCCTTAATATGTGAGAGTGAAGAATTTAGGACAGAAATACAGTATACATTATTACTAATGCATAATGTAATATAATTGGCGGTGTTGTCTGGGTTTCATAAATGATATAACATATAAAATATTACTTTTTTTGTAATTCTATCCCTGTGCGATAATTATTTATGAAAAAAATATATATATTTTAAAGCCTTAAGTAATCATATAGCCACATTTTATTCTATGATTTCAAGTTAAATATCAATAAATTACTACTTAAGGTGTAGACCTATCTGTAATAAGCATAAATACACCTTAAGAAGTATGACAATTTGTATGATAATTGCTTATCATAATAATTACAAATTATTGTCAGCCAAATTGCATAATCGTGACAGCCCTAGCTAAAATGGGGTCTGGGTTTTCAAGGAGCTGTGGTGTGAACAACAAGGGGTCTGAAACCACATTAATGTAAAGAGGACAAAAAAAGTAACTGAGTCCTCTTTTAAGTCCACTTACAAAAACACAGAGGACATTTGCAGCTGTTACCCTTTCTGGTTCACTTTAACCAAACTGGGTTTGGCTCACTTAAAATGTACTGTATGTGAAACCACCCTTAGTCATGCAACTGAAATGGATTAGCTTGTAGACTGAAGGCTGGATTGGTGTGTGTGAGAGAGGAAGTGACAGAGAGGAAGACAGGGAGGTGAGTATAACGAGCTCTTGTACCATCAAGATTTCTTTTCTGCAGACATTTAGAGTTCTACATATGGCAGGAAACTGAATAACTGGCAGAAGATTTACTGTACACTGTGTGTGCTTGTGTGTGCTTGTGATAAAGTCTGTTGTAAAGAGACTGTGTCGTATCTGATAAGCTCAATAAATAGAGGGCTATAAAACAGAGCAATGAATCTACCCTGAAATTTATAGACACACAAACACACACACCCACACACATTGTCCCTGTTTGATTCTCTTCTTTTTCTTAGTTTATTTACTCTCTTGAGATTTGGATTGTTTTTCAATGAGGGAACTGCCTATAATTGCAGCACACATGGATTTTGATTAGACAAGGACAAACAATTGCAACCATAAAGGAAAAAAGAGAGAAAGGAAGAGAGGAGAGACAGATACGAGTAGTGGAAAGACGAATAAAAAAGATGGAGGTAAATCATATGGGAGAGTTGTCCAATTTGAAAGTTTTATTGTTTGGACAAAAGAGGGGAACCCAGGGGCCTCAGGGGGCCCTCCCACTCTAGGGGCCCGAAGTTTGGCTGCGAGGAGAATCAGAGTAGCTTTAAATGGCATTAGTATCAGATGCAATATAAGCACAAGAGAAGCAGAGCAGCCAGCTGAGCATGATGCAACAGGCAGGTGGGTAGACGACACATCAGCATATATAAAACTGAGGCAGACCTTATCTCTGAGGCACTGTGCAGGCAGCACACAGGCAAAGTGAGAGAATATCCTTGAGGCTTCTCTACATGAGTCACAGCAGCAAAGGTAGAGCCAATGCCTATCGCAGAGGCATTGCCACATGAGTCACGATGGCAGATGTGGCGTTAAAAAACTATCACAGCAGCTCTGTGCTGGGATTCACAAGCAGATGTTTCTTTGTTTAGCAGTTTTCCTCTAGTTGTTAATATGCCGGAGCTGCAAGTGTGAAAATTTGGTGATGGCTGCAGATCGGCCGCATTAATCAATCTGAATGTAATTAAACAATAAATAAATTCTACCAAAGATAAATTTGCATTGAATAACAAGAGCAGTCAGAAACTTCCCCATGAGGTGCCATATTTGGAGAGTGTGGTGTATGTTTGTATGTGTGTGTGTTTTATGATGTGTGAACAAGACCAGCTGGCAAGGGTAAACAAAGATGAAAGCTTGGTTAAATACAGTGGTGCGCCCTTGAAATGTGTCTCTGTTGAACATTACTGAGGAAGTAATAGGGAGGAGTCCATCAAATGTTTTTCTTTATGAACGAAATTTGTTAAATAATTATAGTGTGCTTGCTAAGGTGTTATAGACTTTGTCTGTGTAGGTTTCATATAAAAAATTTTGTGATTGAAAAAAAACAGTGAGGAAAAGATGTACAGTTTATTCAATGGGTTGTACAGTTGTATACCTACTGTAAGTGTCAACGATGGCCCGCTGGCCAGTGGCTAGTATAAAAGAGTTTTTGGCCAGGTGATGGAACGTCTTGGTTACTTCCGTAACCTCTGTTCCCTTATGGAGGGAACGAGACGTTGTGTCGATGTAGTGACACTAGGGGTCACTCTTGAGAGCCAGAGAAACCTCTGATCTTTGATTAAAAGCCAATGAGAATTGGCGAGTGGTATTTGCGTGCCACTCCCTTGGACATATGGTTATAAAGGAGGGGACGTGCATACCGCACATTCAGGTTTTGTGCTGAGGAGCCGAGAATAAGGTCCTGGCCATTTCAGTGGGCAGTTCAGCATTGTGGCAGGAGGGACTCAACATCTCGTTCCCTCCATCAGGGAACGGAGGTTACAGAAGTAACCAGGACATTCCCTATCTGTCACTCACTCGATGTTGTGTCGATATAGTGACACTAGTGGTCCCTATAAAAACACCACAACTAGCTGAACTGTGTTACGTGGATTGGCGGTGCGAGACGGGCAGACTTCTGTGTGCCGCAGAGCCACTGCACCACAACTTTCCCTGATGCTAGTATGAGTGTCGAACATCCCTTTGGTGACAGGGACAGGCTTGCCTCTTCTCTCAATTTTTTTTTTCTCCCCAGAAAAAGAAAGAAGTCGTTAACCGACTGGGACGCCAGTGTCTATGTCGGGGGGGGGGGGGGGGGGGGGTGTCACTCCCAAGGGGAGACACCACGGAGACCACACCCCACCCAGAGGTGTATTTTAAGTGGAGATACGCCGAGTCTAGTCGGAAGTATGTCATGTGGAGAAGTCCCATGGTAGGTCCTACCCAATGGAGTAGGTGGCTCTACGAGCATGGTAACTGGGGCAGAGGGGCCTCTTCCCAAGGAAGATGCAGTTTGCCAACAGGGAAAAGTACGTTACAAGGTGTTACCTATGGGGAACCAGCACATGTGGAGCACCTGTCCAATTACGGGGCTTAGTTAGCACAAGTACTGGGCTGGCGGCGAGTTTCACAGGGCTAGGAGGAAGTCAACCAGGGAATGCATTTGTGAATGCTGCTGGGAATCAACAACGCACATCTTCAACTCAAGGGAGGTGAAAGGTGCTATGTGCAAGCGAAATACCCGGCTGGATGACCCGGACTTACCTGTTTGTTCCGGCTAAGATACGGGACGAAAATGGCTCGACCCGAAGATTGTAGAATCTTGCAAATGTGTTGGGTGTAGCTACAGAGAGGTCCCACAAGGGAACGATGCAAGGTCTGGAGGGATTCAACCTCCTGGCACCTCTCAGGAACCTGATGATCAGGACAGCTGTGTGCCAATGCATCTATACCGAGGGGGTGCCTCGGTCAGGATGTACCAGAGCAGGCAATGGGAGGATTCTGGGGAGAGTAAACCGCCTTGACGGTTGATATATGATACCGTAGCCGTGTTTTCTGTTCGAAACAATGCATGCTTGCCCTGGATCAATGGCCGGAACCTCCACAGGGCAAGCAGTGTTGCCAACAACTCGAAGCAGTTGATGTGCCAACATAGCTGTGGGCCCGTCCAGTAACCGGCGGCTGCGTGCCCTTTGCCTACATGCCCCAGCCCATTTTGGATGTCGACGTGTCTGAAGACCTGTTTTAGGGGAACACCTGCCCATAGAAATGTGAGGTCGTTCCAAGGGCTGAAAAGGCAGTGACAGCCTTTGCAACCTTCTTGAAGATGAGAGGAGTCAAGGACAGGCCCAAAGTAAGGACTTTGTACTTGTAAGTCCAAGATTGGCTGCAACCTACCGCCTTTTTCGGTACAATGAAGTAGGGGCTGTAAAACCCCTTCTTCAATTCGGCCGGAGGGACAGGCTCTAATGCATGTTTCAGCAGAAGGGTGGCGATTTCAAAATAGCTTGTCCAGCAAAACAGTGGGCCCTGCACGTCAGGGACAACGTAAACCTACAGGCCTTGAATTGGAGCTTCGGGGACCCACGCCAGGTGACGGCGCTCCGAAGGCATAGGTGCACTGTGAGCACCTAGTCCTCTGGGGTATCACCGAGTAACCCCTAGCCGCTCCGCCATCGAGTGTAGTGAGAGCGGGGGAGCCAAAAGATTGAGACCGGGCAGTGACAGGTGCCTCCCATGATCTTGTCAGCTCCTCATGCACCTCCGGGAAGAAAGGCACTGGCGCGTGGCTATGAGCAATGCTGGGAGCCCAGATACCAATCATCGAGCTGCGAGGGTTCAGGGGAGAGCGGAGGGTTCCACTCCTGCCCGACACTCGCGGCGGCCTGGGAAAGCATGTCCATCATTTCGTCGTCCGCCTGTGACTGGGCGACCATTCCTGAGGAGGGAAGCAATCTGATGTGGTTTTCCGCATCAGATTGGACAATTCCGCTCTCCAGCGCTGTGCTCGAGAGCTCTTCACTTTCGTGGGCATTGAACAAGAGGTCAAACTCGCCCTGGGATGACCCGACGCACTCATCAGAGCACCTAACTGGAGCAAACAAGCATGCCGTGGAATAGGAGGTCCGTGGGGATTT
This sequence comes from Moxostoma hubbsi, assembly GCA_032164185.1. Lineage (NCBI taxonomy): Eukaryota > Metazoa > Chordata > Actinopteri > Cypriniformes > Catostomidae > Moxostoma > Moxostoma hubbsi. The sequence goes on from JAVLUX010000215.1 coordinate 9,615,346, forward strand.
AGCTGGCAGAGGTGGTCCCATTGTGATCCCCGAATCGCCCCCAGTGCTTGCCATGCCGGCCTCATACCCATAGGTAGAAGGAAGGGAGCAGCTGGGTGGTGTGCTTTCTAATGAAAACGAGCCACGACCGCAACATTGCCATGGTCATGTCCTCGCAGTGGACGCATCCCCGAAAGATGTCTCGTCGTGGGCAGCACCCAGACACGATAGACAGCAATCGTGGCCGTCTGAATGCAAGTGATATCGACCACACAATCAGAAGGGCATCTTTAAAAAGACACGTCTTTAAAAAGACGTTCCGATGTGTGCAGCTCTTTTAGAATATACTTTTTAGAAAGAAAAGTGATCTGCCGAATCGTCCAGGGGTGATCTCTGCAGTGCTCCCATGCAGAGAGGGGAGAAAGCCGCTATAATGCACCGTAAGGATCCAGCAGAGGTGAGGACTGGAAGCCGTGGGAAATTCTGCTTACTGAACCATCAACCACTTGGCTCCGAAGAGAAAATCTGAATGAGCGGTATGCACATTCCCTCCTTTATACCCGTATGTCCTGGGAGTGCAAATACCACTCGGCAATCCTCATTGACCTTTTATCAAAGATCAGAGGTGTCTCTGGCTCTCAAGAGCAACCCCTGGTATCACTACATTGACTCAACGTTAAGTGAGTGACAGATAGGGAACTGTCAATTGCCCAATTGTGATCTGCCCACATTTTTGATCATGTACATGTATTTTTATGCCTTGTAAATTTTACGATTTATTTTTATGTGATGTATTGTTGTTGTGAATTCTGCTGGCTTAAATATGTCATCAAGTTACCTTTGTCTAGATTGTTGCCATAGTAATCGTGAAAATGTCTTGCAATAGTCTTGGATGCATCAAACGTTTTGGATTTGATTTTGTTTCCTAAAAGTGCATGTATAAATTCATAGAGTTAAATTATAGTTGTATAATTATTGCAAAGTAAAAACCTAATAAATGATTTGTAATTAGCAAGCGTATATATATATATATATATATATATATATATATATATATATATATATATATATATATATATATATATATATATATACTACCGTTCAAATGTTTAGGGTCACTTACTCATTCTTTTATTTTTATTTTTTTTTTCTTCCACATTTTTGAACAATAGTAAAGTCATCAATACTATGGAATAACATAAATGGAACTATGGGAATTATGTTTTGACTAAACAAAATCCAAAATAAAATAAAAAATATCTATAAATATATTTTAGCATCTTCAAAGTAGTCACCCTTTGCCTAGAATTTGCAAAAATGTACTCTTTACATTTTCTCAACCAACTTCTTGAGTTATCACCCTGGGATGCTTTTTAAACAGTATTGAAGGAGTTCCTTGGTCACTTATTGGCTGCATTTCTTTATTATTTGGTCCAAGTCATCCATTTCAAAAAAAAAAAAAATTTTAAATACAATTTTTGATTTATAATTAAATAAATTAATATTGTGGCACAATTATATTTTTGTCTACAAAACTCTTTCTTCCTCACATTTTTGAGTCTGTCACCATCTTCTCTGACCCCATCACTGAACACATTTTATTTTTAGCAACAGATTTTGATGTGTCAGGGAAAAAATGTTTAAGAAAAACTAACAAGTTTAATTTATTTCATTTGGAAAAATAGCTGGAAAATATTCTATAATCGAACCGCTGCATTCAAGTAAAATTATAAAACTATTGTAGGAAAATATAACTTTTACATTTTTGGTTTTTACATTTCGATTTAATTATTTTTGGTAAAAACAAAATTCACCTTTTTTGTAATGGGGCCAGTGACAATATTGGCAGGGCAAGTTAAAATTAGAACTATTGACCCAACTGGGCCAGCAGAAAAAAATCTTACTGTTGAGCCCTTACATTGTTGTTGTGATTGTGATTTAATGATGTATTTTCCCTGCTACCGAGGTAATGTAGATGGTTTTGTTGAAATTGCAAGAATTACCTGTGATAGTCTTGGAAGCATCAGTAAGAAAAAGATAAACATATTATTAATGTTTTGCACCATATCACATAATTTTCTTTATACATATATACATATACACTACCAGTCAAAAGTTTTGAAACACTTGAAATGTTTCTCATGATCTTAAAAATATTTTGATCTGAAGGCGTATGCTTAAACATTTGAAATTAGATTCCTTGAATCAGAAGTAAATGAGTGGACAGCATTTCATCTGTAGTCCATCTGTATGTATTGATTTTCAGTATGAAATTAAAGCTGTGAGAAATCTTGTGTGGAAAAACACAGCACTGATTAACTTGTAAGAAAAGCATCGCTTCCAAGGACAATACAGAAATTTCAGAGATAAAATTTTGTTTATCATATTTAATTTACAATAATTTTTATTAGGCAACTAATGACAGCTACACTTATATAGAGTCAACAGTATATAAAACGTCTCGGTTACGTATGTAACCTCCGTTCCCTGATGGAGGGAACGAGACGTCGTGTCGAAGAAGCGACACTAGGGGTCTCTCTTGAGCGCCGAAAGATACCTCTGATCTATGAAAAAAGGCCAATGAGAGTTGGCGAACAGTATTTGCATACTCCGCCTCCGGATACGGATATAAAGGCGAGAGAAATACGCTCGTTCATTCAGGATTTTTCTGAGGAGCCGGGAGTGTTCCGGGCATCTCAGCGGCTCGGCTCAGCGACGTGGCCGGGAAGACACGACGTCTCGTTCCCTCCATCAGGGAACGGAGGTTACATACGTAACGAGACGTTCCCCGTCTGTCGCTCACTTCGACGTCGTGTCGAAGAAGCGACACTAGGGGTCCACTTCAAAACTCGCCATGCGCTGAGCCGTGTACGTGTACTGCTAACACAGAAGCGGGCAGGTATTTTGCACGTGCACAAGCGACCAACTGTGTTCAGGCTGCACGTACTCTTCCCCAATGCCCCGAAAAAGCGTCAGCACCCTTTTGGTTACCCTAGGGGGGAACAAGGTGACGCTCCCAACTAGGGAACGGGCCAAGCCTGGCTGGGCCTCTTTTCTCTCTATGTTTTCTCGGCATAGAGCAAGAGCAGCCGGGGCCCTTACCGCATCGAGGGAAGGGGGTCTTATTCCGAAGTCCTATTCTTTTAGGGGGAAAAGACCCTGCGGAGGCCACACTCGCCCAGCAGGGGAGGTATAGGTGGCAAAATACACCACATGGCCACTTTGGGCATGTGGGAGGAAATGGCGCGGTGGTAGATCCAGCCTCGAGGAGGGGGGAGTTGCTACAACACGGCGACCGGAAGGCAGCGAAGGGCTGCCTAAGGGAGACGCGGGTCAGCTCGTAAGGTGACCGTACCGCGGAAATACACACAGGAGGAGTCCTGTAGGAGGCCTGATCTGTGGAGCACTTATTCCAGTAGGGGTAGCCGGAGGTACCCGTAGTGGACTGGACCAGCACGTTCCTCCGATGAACTGCTGAGGGTCCGAAGTGCTAGGGAGGAATCAACCAGGGACCTGGGTCCTCTGGGACAAAAAGCGCACTGTTTTGCCTCGGTAGAGGGAAACGGCGCTGGAACAAGCGGATCACCCGGTCAGATCGTCGACGTGTACCGAGTTCTACGGGCTCGGACCTGAGAGAACACGGGACGAAACTGACTCAACCCTGAGATTGTAGAATCTCGTGAAGGTGTTAGGTGCTGCCCAGCCCGCAGCTCTGCAAATGTCTGCTAGGGAGGTGCCCCTTGCCAGTGCCCATGAGGATGCCACGCTCCTAGTGGAGTGGGCCCGCACCCGTAAGGGGGGGCGGCACGGCCTGGGTGTGGTAGGCCAACTGAATGGCCTCCACCACCCAGTGAGACAACCTCTGTTTGGAGACAGCGTTCCCTTTCTGCTGTCCTCCAAAGCAGACAAAGAGCTGCTCAGAGCGCCTGAAGCTCTGGGTGCGTTCCAGGTAGGCACGCAAAGCACGTACTGGACACAATAGTGAGAGGGCTGGGTCTGCCTCCTCCCGGGGCAGCGCTTGTAGGTTCACTACCTGATCTCTAAAGGGCGTGGTAGGAACCTTGGGCACATAGCCCGGTCGAGGTCTTAGGATCACATGAGTGTCTGCCGGACCGAACTCCAGGCAAGTGTCGTTAGTAGAGAACGCTTGCAGGTCCCCGACCCTCTTGATGGAGGCGAGCGCGATCAGCAGGGCCGTCTTTAGAGAGAGAGCCCTGAGTCCGGCTGATTCTAGCGGCTCGAAAGGGGATCTCTGAAGACCGGCGAGGACCACCGAGAGATCCCAGGAGGGGAACAGGTTTGGCCGGGAGGGATTTAACCTCCGGGCACCTCTTAGGAACCTGACGATTAAGTCGTGCTTGCCCAGAGACTTGCCGTCTACTGGGTCATGGTGAGCTGCGATAGCAGCAACATACACCTTTAAGGTGGACGGGGACAGCCTCCCCTCCAACCTCTCCTGTAGAAACAGGAGCACTGACCTAACTGCGCACCTCTGTGGGTCTTCTGCCCGAGAAGAACACCAATTGACGAACAGACGCCACTTTAGGGCGTAGAGTTGCCTGGTAGAAGGGGCTCTGGCTTGGTTGATCGTGGCTACGACCGTGGGTGGTAGGCCAGCTAGATCTTCCGCGTCCCGTCCAGGGACCAGACATGGAGATTCCAGAGGTCTGGGTTCGGATGCCAGAGCGTGCCCCGTCCCTGAGAAAGAAGGTCCTTCCTCAGAGGAATTCGCCAGGGAGGGGCTGTCGCGAGGAGTACGAGGTCCGAGAACCAGGCCGGGTGGGCCAGTAGGGAGCCACGAGAGTGACTCGCTCCTCGTCCTCCCTGACCTTGCACAGCACCTGTGCAAGAAGGCTCACTGGGGGGAATGCGTACTTGCGCAGCCCCACCGGCCAGCTGTGTGCCAGTGCATCTGCCCCGAGGGGAGCCTCTGAACGGGCGTACCAGAGCGGGCAGTGGGAGGTCTCTCGGGAGGCAAACAGGTCTACCTGGGCCTTGCCGAACCGTTCCCAAATCAGCTGAACCGAGTGGGGGTGAAGCCTCCACTCTCCACCAGGCAAGCGTTGTCGTGACAGCGCGTCCGCTACCACATTGAGGTTGCCGGGGATGTGAGTGGCACGCAGCGACTTGAGTCGGTGCTGGCTCCAAAGGAGGAGACGACGGGCGAGTTGTGACATGTGACGGGAGCGTACGCCGCCTTGGCGATTTATGTACGCGACCGCAGTGGTGCTGTCCGACCTGACTAGGACATGTTCGTCCCGGATTAACGGGAGAAACCTCCGCAGGGAAAAGAGGACGGTCAACAACTCGAGGCAGTTGATGTGCCAACGCAGCTGGGCCCCTTTCCAACGGCCTGAGGCTGCGTGCCCGTTGCAAACGGCGCCCCAACCCAATCTGGAGGTGTCGGTTGTGACCAAGACGCGTCTGGACACCTGCTGTAGGGGTACTCCAGCCCGTAAGAAACAGAGGTCTGTCCAGGGGTTGAATGTTTGTCGGCAGGCGGGGGTGATTGTTACCCGGTGCGTGCCGCGGCGCCATGCTCGTCTCGGGACTCGGGTCCAAAGCCAGTGTTGGAGCGGTCTCATATGCATCAAGCCCAGCGGCGCGACCGCCGCGGCGGATGCCATATGCCCCAGGAGCCTCTGGAAAAGTTTTAAGGGGACCGCTGTGCCCGGCCTGAGGGCGGCGAGGCAGTTCAACACTGACTGAGCACGCTCCTTTGTGAGACGTGCGGACATTGAGACTGAGTCTAACTCCATCCCGAGAAAAGAGACGCTCTGAACTGGAGTGAGCTTGCTCTTTTCCCAGTTGACCTGAAGCCCCAGACGGCTGAGGTGCCTGAGCACCTGGTCTCTGTGAGCGCATAGTAATTCTCGCGAGTGGGCTAGGATGAGCCAGTCGTCGAGGTAGTTGAGTATGCGGATGCCGGCTTCTCGGAGCGGGGCAAGAGCTGCCTCTACGACTTTCGTGAAGACGCGAGGGGACAGAGACAGGCCGAAGGGGAGGACTTTGTACTGATACGCCTGGCCCTCGAACGCAAACCGCAGGTAGGGGCGGTGTCGGGGCAGGATAGAGACGTGGAAGTACGCGTCCTTCAGGTCTACCGCTGCGAACCAATCTAGATGCCGGACGCAGGTTAAAATATGCTTCTGCGTGAGCATTTTGAACGGGAGTTTGTGCAACGCTCGGTTGAGAACTCGCAGGTCCAAGATTGGTCGTAAGCCGCCGCTTTTCTTGGGTACGATGAAGTAGGGGCTGTAGAAACCCTTCTTCATCTCGGTTGGAGGGACAGGCTCTATCGCGTCTTTGGCCAGAAGAGTCGCGATTTCCGCGCGCAGAGAGTGGGCGTGTTCGCCGTGTACTGCGGAGAAGCGGACGCCCATGAAGGGGGGCGGGGGCCTGGCAAACTGAATTGCGTAACCGAGTCGGATGGTCCGTGCCAGCCAGCGAGACGGGTTGGGAAGTGAAAGCCACGCGTCCAACCTCTGCGCTAGGGGCACTAAAGGGACGATTAATTTTGACGTACCCGGCGGGGCTTCGCAGCGGGGCGGAGCAGGTAGGGCAGCGTTGGGCGGCGACGGGGCGACCCGCGGCTGAGGTGCTGAGAAAAGACTCAAAGCACTTACCTTGCTCCGCACACCCGGCAGGGGGCGGGTTAGCGACTGAGGAGGAGGTCCTGGGTAGGCGTCCTCTAGACTCGCATTTGCGGGCCAGGTGACCCAGAGACACAGGAAATAGCTCTTTTACTGAGAATGTGGGTACCGCAACCCCATCTAAGGGGGGGCGGCAAATTAAATTGTTTAGAAACAAAAGATTCTCCTCCCGGCCCTCCACCGGGGGACGGAGTGGTCTTACCACCTCCGGAGCTAACGTCTGCGTCGCTGGGTCGTCCGTCTCAGGACCGCCTGGGAGCCTTCCGGGTCCTCGAGGGAGTCCGGGAGACGGGGGGCGTCTGCTTCTTGCGGTGTGCTCGACGCAGGGGCTGAGAGCTGGGCCCGGGTTGAGGCGGAGCAGATTTCTTAGCCGCAGGAGGACGCCCTCGGCGAGCAGACGGGGCAGTGGCCCTGGCGGCAGGTTTGCGGCGAGGCAGGATGTGTGAGATGGCCTCCGTCTGTCTTTTCACCGCGGAGAACTGCTGGGCAAAGTCCTCGACGGTGTCGCCGAAGAGGCCAAGCTGGGAGACAGGGGCGTCGAGGAAGCGAACTTTGTCGGCCTCACGCATCTCGACCAGGTTGAGCCACAGATGACGTTCCTGGACCACTAGGGTGGCCATCGCCTGCCCGAGTGCCTGCGCGGTGACCTTCGTGGCCCTGAGGGCGAGGTCGGTCGCTGAGCGCAGTTCCTGCAACACGTCGGGATCAGGGCTACCCTCTTGCAGATCTCTGAGCGCCTTGGCCTGGTGGACTTGCAGGAGAGCCATGGCGTGCAGGGCGGAGGCGGCCTGTCCCGCGGCGCTGTAGGCTTTGTTGTTGAGGGAGGATGAAGTCCTACAGGCCTTGGAAGGGGGTACAGGGCGCCCGCGCCAGGTGGTAGGGTCACCGGGACAAAGATGGAGCGCAACTGCCCTATCCACCTGGGGAATCGCCGTGTACCCGTGGGCCTCTCCGCCGTCGAGGGTAGCGAGAGCGGACGAGCAGGGCTTTTGACGGACGGAGAGCGGGGCTCTCCATGACGACGTCAGCTCGTCATGCACTTCCGGGAAAAACGGGACCGGGGGGGGGGCGTGGCTGTGAGCGGCGCCCAGACCCCAGGAACCAGTCATCCAACCGTGACGGGTGTGGGGAGGGTGGAGGTTTCCAGTCCAACCCCACCCCGACGGCGGCCCGGGCAAGCATGTCGGACATCTGCGCATCCGCCTCAACCTGGGCCTGCTTGCCCGAAGGCGGCAGTCCAGGGGAGGAGTCAGCGTCAGACGCCGTGCTCTCCGATGGAGCGGCGAGCTCATCGGCTTCAGGCTCAAGAGGATAGGCAGACCGCCCCGGAGGTGAGTCGCCGTTACCTCGAGACTGGACGGAGGTAAACGAGCGTGCCGGGGGGCGGGTGGTCCGAGGGGACGTGCCCGGCGGAAGCGCACCCGCTGCCCTCCCCAAATCGCCTCCAGCGCCAACCGCATCGTCCTCAATCCCGTGGGAAGAAGGAGCGATACGGGGGGCGGCTGGAGTGGCGTGCTTTCTATTGAAAGCAAGCCGCGACCGCAACGTTACCATGGTCATGTTCTCGCAGTGAGAACATGAGCCATCCACAAACGCAGCCTCGGTGTGATCGGCGCCCAGACACACGAGACAGCGCCTGTGGCCGTCAGAAGCGGAGAGCACTCTACCGCATCCAGGAACTACACAGGGGTTGAATGGCATCTTTAAAAAGACGCACCCTGAAAAGGGCGTTCAACACCGCTATGTATTGCTCTTTTAGAGAAATAAACTCTTTATGAGAAATATAACTCTTTATATTGAGAAACTCTTTCAAACTCTGCACTGTCGAAGCGCCCAGGGGCAAACTGCACGCCGGCAGAGAAGAGAAAAACAGCCGCTGTAGTGCGCCGTAAATCCAACAGCAGCAGAGCGTCAGAGGATCAGAAGCAGGATCAGCAGTGTAATACGCAGCAGTCAGCATAAACACGACCTTCGGCTCCGAAGAAAATTACTGAATGAACGAGCGTATTTCTCTCGCCTTTATATCCGTATCCGGAGGCGGAGTATGCAAATACTGTTCGCCAACTCTCATTGGCCTTTTTTCATAGATCAGAGGTATCTTTCGGCGCTCAAGAGAGACCCCTAGTGTCGCTTCTTCGACACGATGTCGAAGTGAGTGACAGACGGGGAACTGCATTTCACAGATAAGACAACAAATATAAAATTCTGCCTTCAGAAACTTATTGTGAGTTATTAATGGAAAAAAATAACTGGATAAAAATATACAAAATGTCTATTTAAAGGTGCACTCAATAACTTGTCTTTGTATCATCTTGGACTTACACTGACACCTAGCGGCTTGGATGCAGCATATTTTAAAATAATTAGTTTTCAGTATCAGAGGCCATTGTAGAAATGTAGTATTCGCAGTCAGCCATGATTTATTAAATCAATGAGTGAAAGTTTCAAATAACAGGACAGTTACTGAGATTGAGCGAGTAGTATTCGGCAGGTCATGTGATTGTAACATGGCAACCCCCATGTGCAGACCCTCTCTGTGTAGAATTAAACGGCTTTTATAAAGTTACTGATATGATTGGAGTCTTCACTGTAATGTGAGTGGTCATGATTTTCTACATATATTGATGAATTACAATTTAGAAGTTAAACTAGTTTTAATGAAAAAAAAAACTACTGAGTGCACCTTTAAGGTCTAAAATCAACAAATTGCTTTACATTACTATTATTGCATTACATTAAAACATATGGCTGAATCTTGGGGATAAGATTTGAGTTTTAAATGGGAAAATAATTTGAACACAATTTGTCTTGTAATGTGAAACGTGCATGTAAAATGTTTGTCAGAATTTGCTTTGGATTTATCAAGCATGTGTCATAATAAGGTGTCTTCTGTGACAGATGAAGATTTGAAGTAGTGGGGGGAAGGGGGGTGTCATGTATTCAAGGATATGGCTTTTGGCGAGATGGAATTGTACATTTCCATAAGTGAAACAGATTGATTTTCCTAAAGTAATTTTGTAGTAAGAGGGATATTTAATAACGGTTTTATGGCTATAATGTTTCCTCCATTTCTTTCTCTCTCTCTCTCTCTCTCTCTCTCTCTCTTTCTCTCTTACACACACACACACACACTAACACGCATTATGTTTTGATAAGTTCGTCCTCTCTTAGTTTGTGTGCAGTATCTATTTGAGAGGGCTATGTATTCTGAGAGAGAATGCTGTAGGCAGAGAGAATGCCTTATACACCAAGGCTTGAGTTATAGAAATGTATTCTGACGTCTTCAGTGATATCAGTGTCATTCTAACATTTATGTGTGTGTGTGTGTGTGTGTGTGTGTGTTCGTGCTTGCATGCATGCCTCTTTCAGTCAAAGGTTTCTGCACTGGATTATGAGGGCCAAGCTCTGTTGCCATGGTGACCAGCCAGGTTAATGGTCCTTTGCTGTGTGTTCATGAGCATTTGTGTATGGGTGTGTGTGTGTTTGATCTCATATGTTAGTGTTTGCATGTGTCTGTTCATTGGGTGTGAATGTTGTGGTTTCTGTGTTTTGGTGTGTTTGTATAACAGTTTTAATGTTGTGTTAATGTTAATGTTGAGACCTGATACTGCTTTTCAAAAGACTGGTTTAAAGAAACAGCTGAGACACCATTGTACACCCACATCAGCATTGCAGCAGTGAAAGACTTTACAGTTTCCTGTCCATGTTTATAATTCTTGTTTAAAATTCAATATAGATAGACAGTTGTATACAGTATATTGTATATGTGAAAGGATAGATAGATAGATAGATAGATAGATAGATAGATAGAGCATGCTGGTGTATCATGAAGGGAAATGTCTCTGTGTTTTATTTGTTGCTGGATCAATGAGTGATGGTGCTTTGATTACATTATCTTCAGAGGTCTATTCCCATTCAAACCATTGTGCATTTACACTGTCTAAAACATCATACATTCTCATAGATCAGAGACAGCCTAATTTAATTTAGCAAACCCAATCTAAATCAATGCTGTTCGCTCTCAACTCCACAGCCAAGTGAAATACAATGTATTTCTAAGTGCATTAGATAATGGAGAAGTGATTTCAGGAGGAGAGCCATGTTTATGGGGCAAACTTAAATCCAATAGTGAGGTTTAGAATTGTGTATGTGTGTGGGGCTTCCCAAAGTTCTTTCATCAGGTATTTCGTGGCTATTTTTCCTGTGTAATGCAATCCCAGATCTTTAAGTGTGAGGTTTCCTAATTGAATTTGTTTGGGTGCTCTTTTTGTGTGTGGGTCCATTCATTGAGTTTGAAATTTAGGGCTTTGTGTGCATGTGTGTTTTTGTGTGTGTCATCTCCACATGCCCAAACAGAAAGTCTTCTTCTCAGATTAGGAAGTCATTTTGGGTCTCAGAGAAGATTAGATGAAAGGCATGAAGTGAAGGCAGAGAAATAGAAGGATGAAAATAATAATGAGAGAATCTCTACCTTTCTAAAACAGATAGATAACCCCGATCAGAGCCTAATGGAATTAGTAGGAAAGGATCAGACGCTATTGTGCGCTTGTGTGTGTATGTGTGTTGTGTGTGTACTGTCCTTTTTTCCAACAGGCTGAGTTTAGCAGTAGGTGGAAGCTTCATTTTAAATGGTAGAGAAGAGAAAATGATAGAAAACGCAGCATGTGTGCGGACATGCGATCTATCTGTGTTTCAGTGGAGTTGGATGCAGATGCTTTTGGCACTTTTACAGAGCATTCTGCTAGTCGTAGTTAAAGTAAAAGCTTTTATCATAAGCAACTTGTGCAATATATATGTGAATATAGAATGTGCAGTATTGATTGGCAAAAAGGGACTGTTGCAAATGTGTCGAGTGATAAAAAAGGTTTAGTGACACTTGAAGTCATTATGTTGGATATTCTTAATGCATTATATCTTTTCTAATATATATATTTGTACCACAGTTACTATAATGCAATTTAATATGTGACACTATCAATAAATCTAAAAAATAAGTTATCTTTTTTTTGTTGTTTTTCAACAAAGTTTCAGTGCAGTGGGATGCTTAACCTTCAGAAAATGCCCACAGGAGGTCAAACTAAATATTAAATACTGTGTTTTATTTTACATTTATGTTATACAATTTTTGCTGCCCCGTAAACAAAATTTGGGACTGAATATAGTTTAAAACCCTTATATGCAGTAGTGTAGTCTAGGGCATATGCAGGCATATGGGATTTTTTCATATATCCACCTGAAATAATTGATGATACGTATGGCCGCCAGAACAACGACTAATGCTGCAGCACCATTGTGTGAATATATATATAAGATCTAAGATCTGCATGTATCAAAATATCATGTCTGATGTACACAAATAATGTGACAAGGCATAATGTTTGGTATCATTTATAATGTCTCAGTGCGACTGGTATGTGGTCTCTTTCCCATGTTGATAAAGCTATTGGTAACAAAGTTATAAAGTGTATAATTCTGGAGGTCTGTCCCCATCCCTGCCTGTATGTTAATGAGGTATGTCCCCAGGACTTCCAATCCTAACCACTCCCAAAATTCCCTTTGTTCATGGTTTGGGTATTTAAGGAAATGTGACAGATTGTTCATGGTTCTCTGTAGTCAGACGATCTAACACATAATGTGTGTAATTTTAATAAAGGGAATCTGTTAGCCAGATCTCCCACACAGTTTACTATGTGTAGTTATCGGGTAATTGCAATTTGATTTTCTTACGTTTTGATAAAATGTCTAAATTTTGCTTATTATTTTCTAATTTGAATTGTTAAATGTATTATTTGACCTGGTAAATAAATTGATACATTTGAGATTATTCTGATTTACTCTGAAACTATTGTCTTTAGTAGATTACATTAAGTCCATGTTTCCGCAAATCTTCGACCATGTTAGCAGCGGACTAAAGCCCGGTTTTGAGTGGAGCATGGGGCACACCGACTGAGACTTTAGAGCTCCCACTAACTAACTGGCATTATTTCTAGTGTACTTAGTGTGTACAGGCTCGATAGGGAATTTCCGTTTAGTGTCGACCAAGCCTAAATAGGGTGAAGTCTAAACTTCTGGTTATTGTAAAATTTTCTAGCCAAGTGTACATAGGAAACTATGGCATGATCATATAAAACTATTTTAACATGGGTATGTTGGTCTATCTTTGTAAATTTAGTGGTCATGACCTCTGGGTAGAAATGTTACTCTTAATTAAGTGTTTACTATCTAAGGGGACTAAACAAAATACTTGTAGATAAAAGGGCAAGCAGGAGCAGCCATCTAATTAGTATTTAGTCAATTACTGTTTTAATGACCAATACTGGCATATTTGTGATTGTGAGATCCGCATACACGGCCGGTGCGAGACTCTCTAAGCGACAGGAATCTGAATGAACGAGTACAATATAAAATAGTGTTAAATACGATGATTAAATGTTAAATAAAATGTAATAATAATAACTAAGATTAGAACATTAACAAATCCTTAGAAAGTCAGATAAAATAAACGAGGATCTTAAAATTAATAATATAGTTATTTAACTGGAACAAAACAACTTAAACTGAACGTGCACGATAAGACAGAACACGCAGGAGATCTTCAGCCACGCCATTGGATTCCGTCCTTGGGCCAGTTGGGTGGCTTCCCTATTCCTCCTTTACCTTATCCCCTTTCCCCCCTACATTTTCTAGCATTAAATCATAAAAAAATAAACCTTAATAAAATACTATTGTAACCTCTGTTCCCTGATGGAGGGAACGAGACATTGTGTCGAAGAAGCGACACTAGGTGTCTCTCTTGAGAGCCTCGTGCATCTCTGAACTTGAGAAAAGGCCAATGAGAAATTGGCAGACAGAATTTCCATGCCCCTCCCCCGGACATACGGGTATAAAGGGAGGGAAATATGCGTCTGTCCATTCAGGGTTTTGCACCGAGGAGCTTAGAATGAGGTTCGGCCATAACAGTGACTCGGTTCAGCATTGTGGCCGGGAGGACACAGCATTTCATTCCCTCCATCAGGGAATGGAGGTTACATTAGTAACCTAGAGATTCCCCATCTATCGCTCACTTCGACGTTGTGTCAAAGAAGCAACACTAGGGGTCCATATTCAATCACGCCATGCGCTGAACCGCATACATGCGCTGCTGATGCAGGTGTGGGCAGGCAGTTGCATGCCAAAGCAACAGGCTGCGCCAGACTGCACGTACCATTTCCCAATGCCCTATAAAATCATCATAAATGTTTTAGGTTCTCAGAACCCCGAAGGGGGGACCAAGGCGATATGCCAAACATGGGAGCAGGCCACGCCAGCCGTGCCTTTTCTCTCTCTATGTTTTCTCTTTGATCAAAGATGACGGCGTGGTAGCATGCAGCGGCCGCTCCAGATCCAAAATGGTGCTATTTTTGATAAATAACCGACTTTTGCGGCACATGGACATCGGAGCAACCGGTGTTCGTGTCTACCATCGCCAGACACTGCTCAAATATAGGATTATAGGACAAAAACCAAGCTGCATGATGACCTGCAGGAGGCGCTACGCAAACTCAACTTGTTGCGGAGGCCAGGTCTCCAGTCCTCTGCGTCACCTGATGCCGGTGGCCAGGGGAGAGGACGTCGTAAGCGATGTGCGAGGAAGCCGAAGAGCGGCAAGAGGGCTGGGGTCAATGCTAGGCTAAAAAGAAACCCTAGTCGGCTGGCTTTCCCATCTATCCTGCTCTCAAATATTTGCTCCCTGGACAATAAACTGGACTACATCTGACTCCAGCAGGCTATGCAACGTGAGTTTTGAGACTGCTGCATCTTTGTTTTCACAGAGACGTGGCTCAGCGACAGAGTTTCGGAAGCCGCCATTCAGCTAGATGGGCTCGTCTCATTTTGTGCCGACAGAAATGCAGCTCTCTGCGGTAAGACTCGCGGTGGTGGCTTGTGTGTTTACATCAACAAGGAATGGTGCAAGAACTAAGGCTATGAGCGAACTGCAGAACATTCACCCTGACGGACTGTTTATTGTTGCCGGAGATTTCAACCATGCAAATCTCAAAATAGGGCTCCCTAAATTCCATCAGTATGTGGACTTTGCAACGAAAGGGGCGAACGTGATTGATCTCGTTTACACAAACATCCCAGGTGCGTACCGGGTGGAGCCCAGCCCCCACCTCGGCTACTCAGACCACCTCTCTGTTATGCTAATTCCAGCATACAGACTGCTCGTCGACGCACAAAAACCGCTTCAGAAGCAGGTGAAAACCTGGACAGCAAGAGCCATCTCTGCTCTTCAGGACTGTTTTGAGTGTACTGACTGGCACATGTTCAGGGAGGCTGCAACATATGGCTACTCTAACAACTTGGAGGAATACACAGCATCAGTGACCAGCTACATCAGCAAATGCATTGATGATGTCACTTTCTCCAAGACCATCACCACACGCTCCAACCAGAAGCCGTGGATGACTGCGGACGTGCGCGCGCTACTGAGGACCTGACACTCCGCCTTCAGAGCAGGCGACAAGGCAGCCCTAAGAACAGCGAGGGCCAAACTGTCCCGGGCCATCAGAGAGGCAAAGCACGCACACGCCCAGAGAATCCACAGTCAATTCCAGGACAGCAGTGACACACGTTGCATGTGGCAGGGCATCCAGGCCATCACCAACTACAGGATAACATCAGTTGCCTGTGACAAAGATGCCTCACTTCCAGATGCACTGAATGACTTCTACGCACAGTTTGAAATGCAGAACGACGTGGTAGTGAGGAAGACCACCCCTCCTCCCAACGACCAGGTGCTCTGTCTTACCATGGCTGATGTGAGGAAAACTCTACGTAGAGTCAACCCATGGATGGCTGCTGGACCAGACAACATTCCTGGCAGAGTGCTCAGAGGATGTGCAGACCAACTGGCAGATGTTCTTACCGACATCTTGAACATCTCTCTGAGCAGCACCGTCGTTCCAATGTGCTTCAAGGCCACCACCATTGCCCCCATGCCAAAGAAGTCTTCAGTGTCTTGCCTCAACGACTACCGTCCCGTCGCACTCACACCCATCATCATGAAGTGCTTCGAGAGGCTTGTCATGAGGCACGCTAAGACACAGCTGCCCCCCTCACTAGACCCACTGCAGTTTGCGTATCGTCCAAACCATTCAACAGATGATGCCATCGCCACCACCCTCCATCTGGCCCTCAGATAAACCTAGATAAAAAGGATTCATACGTTTGAATGCCGTTCATAGACTTTAGCTCAGCATTCAACACAATCATTCCCCAGCACCTGTTTGGAATGCTGAACCTGCTGGGCCTGGACACCTCCCTCTGCAACTGGATTCTGAACTTCCTGACTGGGAGACCTCAGTCAGTCCGGATCGGAAGCAGCATCTCAACCACACTGAGCACTGGGGCCCCCCAGGACTGTGTGCTCAGTCCACTGCTGTTCACTCTGCTGACTCACGACTGTGCAGCAAAGGCTCCTATGTGGAGATCGTCAAGAGCACCAAATTCCTTGGTGTTCACCTGGCGGAGAACCTCACCTGATCCCTCAACACCAGCTCTATTACCAAGAAAGCCCAGCAGCGTCTCTACTTTCTTCGAAGGCTGGGGAAAGCACATCTCCCAACTCCCATCCTCACTACATTCTATAGAGGGACTATTGAGAGCATCCTGAGTAGCTGCATCACTGCCTGGTTTGGACTTGCACAGTTTTGGACCGCAAAGCCCTGCAGAGGATTGTGAGGACAGCTGAGAAGATCATTGGGGTCTCTCTTCCTTCCATCAAAGACATTTACAAAAAACACTGCATCCGCAAAGCCACCAACATTGTGGACAACCCCACACACCCCTCACACAAACTCTTCACCCTCCTGCCGTCATTCGGGCCCTCACGGCCAGACTGTGTAACAGGTTCTTCCCCCAAAGCATCAGACTCCTCAATACTCAGAGACTGGTTTGACACACACACACATGTCCTGATTTGCACTTTAATTATTGTCACTTTATTACTGGCTGCTACCTCAATAACTGCTATGTCCATTGAACACTATCTCATAGTATTTTATGTTTACATTTGGCATTTTTAGAAACTGTCATCTTTTTGCACTACTGTGTACTGGTCGGTGCTGCACTGTCTCTTACTGTGTCTATTGTCCTGTTCATTGTTAGTAATTTATTGTACTGTTCTGTACTTTTTGCACACATTTGCACGTGCACTTTATATAGGTATTTTATTTAGTCTGTGTAGTCTCATGTGGTTCTGGGTTTGTCCTATGTTGTTTTATGTAGCACCATGGTCCTGGAGGAACGTTATCTCATTTCACTGTGTACTGTACTAACTGTATATGGTTGAATGACAATAAAAAACACTTGACTTGACTTGACTAGAGTCAAAGTGGCTGGGACCATCTTAATGCTATCACATGCATCAGGGAAGGCATTCTTTTCCAGCTCCTATTCTTTCAGGTGGAAAAGTCCCCGTGGAGACCACCACCTGCCCAAGCTGGGGGGAGGTAAAGCGTGGCAAGATACGTCATATGGGTTTTCAGGCCACATGTGGGGATGGCGCAGTGGTAGATCCTACCTGCTGCGAGGGAGGAGTTGCTACAACATGGCAACCAGGGGGCAGCGAGCACTGCCCAAGGGAGATGCGGGTCCAGCCGTAGGGGGTCCGTAACTCAGAAAATACACACAGGAGGATTAATCCACACAGGGGTCTTCACTTTTATAATTTTTTTTTATGTTACATGTGGTAGTCAAATAAATGAAAGCCTCCATCGCCATCATTAACTGCAGGGATGCTCATAGGTTTATGGAATGAGATCTACTTTTTCATCATGTTATTGCAGCAAGATCTACCATGTACAATAAATGCTATACATCATCACAATATCAACATTTCAGAAGTCGATAGTGAAATTTGACGATTCTCAATACCAGCTTCAAAACCACAACAAATAATAAAACTAATTATACCATGGTCTGGGTGAATACTCAATTCTGATTGGCTGCAGGGTGTCTGTTAAAAAGTGATAGAGGACACCTAGTAAAGTAGTTCTGGTGAAACTGCCTGTTTACCATTCGAAATTAATAAATAAATGCGCTGCCTACAACAGCTGTGAGTAACCATATCAACAGGCAGTCAAAGTATCCGTTAACAATTTGCTCTATCAAAACAAACATCTAACGTTAGTTAAATATTACATAGCCTACTAATACAACAATGAGCGACTTCGTTATTTCTTTTAACATTTATGGAGAATATGACAACTTTGACGACTGGGATGCTGCTGAAGAAAGAAAAAATGTAAATAAAATGGAGAAACGACACAAAGAGATAACACCGGGAGAATTGAATCAAATAGAAGACGAAAAAGATGAGATCAACACGAAAAAAAATACGAAATGGGCAGTAAATACACTCAGAGACTTTATTGTTCAAAAAGAAATGGACTCCAGCTTTGAAAATTACACCGCTGCTGCTCTGAATGAGACCCTGCGGGAGTTTTACGCAGCTGTCCAGACAACCAAGGCAGGAGGAGAGTACAGCGTTTCAAGCCTAAGGAGCCTGAGAGCCGGTATCAACCGCCATATAAGGGAATTCAATATTATAACTGACACCAGATTCATGACCTGTAATGCTGTGTTTAAAGCAATAATTAAGCGTTACAGAAAAAGCGGTAAAGATACCAGCGTTCACCATCCACATATTTCTGAGTCTGATCTTGAAATCATAAAGAATTCACCTGTACTGTCTCCCGATACGCCCCTTGGCCTGGTCAGAAAAGTCTGGTTTGACATCCAGCTGTGTTTGGCTCGGCGTGGCAGGGAGGGCAACCGGGAGCTCTCCATGCAGTCTTTTAAAGTCCAGAGAGACGAGGATGGGGTTGAGTTTGTCACCCTGGCTTACAATCCGCACACCAAAAACCACAACGATCCGAATGACCCAGATAAGGAAAACTTCCGAGGTTTTATGTTTGCCAGACCCGGGGATCCGCTGTGTCCGGTAAAAAGTTTCACGTCCTATGTGTCCAAATGTCCATCTGATGCAAAAGCTTTCTACCACCATCCGAAGCGCACCGTGACATCCGCTTCCGAAGTGTGGTACAGCCGGGAGCCGATGGGTATCCACTACCTCGGGAACATGATGAAAAAGATCAGCGAAGATGTATTTACAATTTATGTCAATATAAATGTATTATTAGGCCTAGTAGACCTACTTTTATTATAATTATAACTATTATTATCATCATCGTATTATCATAGGTGGTGGGTCTTTCGAAGGTCTACACTAACCACAGCCTCCGAAGCACCGCTGTAGGTCGACTCTCCGATGCTGGACTGGAGAGCCGTCAAATAATGTCGGTGACAGGCCATCGATGCGAGAGCAGTCTGCGGGCTTACTGGGCTCCGTCAGTCCGTGAGAGATGAAGCTGGAGCAACGTACTGTCTGCATCAAGTGCCCATCATGGGCAGTACCCAGCTTTTGTGGATCCTCCTTCAAAGGCCCCTATGTCTGACTGGCCGACTTTTTCAAATTGCACTATAAATGGAAACGTTGAAATTAATTGTAAATAAAAAAGCTAGCATGTAGGCAAATGACCCTCTCTTTGATCTGATTAATTTATTGCCCTCTATAAGCGCAAATCGCTGGAGCGCAGAACTAATTGTTTTTTTTTGTTTGATTGTTGTTTGATTAATTGTTTTATGTGTAATAAAAAAATAACTATGCCTACCTTTGTGTTTCATGAAAAAAAAAATGCATTTTTGAACCTGAAGGGTTCTACAAGCTGAGCGGACTATAAATATCTCCGGTTGCTAAATAAACCGTCAGGCAAGTTATTATTTGTAAAAACTAGCTTTAGCCTAATTAAAATATAAACTAATGTTTTAAAAATGTTTTATTTGGCAAGTGACCATGGTATAAGCGGGTTAATGCCCTCCGAGGTGTCCATTGTCAGGTTTTAGTGGACTTCGTCCACTGACAATGGACACCTCGTCGGGCATTAACCCTTACATAATATGTTAATTATGGTAGAATGGTTTCAAGTTCTTAAGTAATTATTCAAGACTAGTAAACAGTCAGTAATGAAATATCAATAAAAACAGCAATGAATAGAAATAGATTAAAAATAATATAACAAAAAGTACAAATTCAGAAAATTCTGGGCTTTTTCAAGTATTCAAGTAAACATTCAGAATGAAATGCAACATAAATGTTCTACTGGTCTTCACTGTATGATTATAATACATTAATAATTTTTAAAGCTACTAAAGTTATTCATCCAAGAGCAGTGAGTGTTTTCTTGTTATGGTTGTTTGATTATTATAAAGACACACTAGAGGGCAGCAGGTCTATTAGCTTACATTTATGCTTTATGTCACAAGTCTGACATTTTTTTTACGTTCACTTTAAACATCACTCTCTGTGTTTACATAAATACCTCACCAAGACGGGCATTTTGGCTAAATTATTAATGTATTTGACCGTTCAGGTGCACATTAGCATGAGCATTTTCAGCACACACACATATGCCACCTGTCAATCAAACAGGGCACTGCTGTTACTAGATCGATAGCGAATTATAAAATGATTTGATCTTCATTTCTTTCAACAGCAGAATATGTACTTTCTAATAAGTGACACAGGCCTAGGCTATCACAAATATAGCGGATTATTTTTTGTTATTGATGTTTTATAAATTGTCTTTCACTTGCCCCTTAAAAAATCCACATCCCAAACAAGCATTCATGTCGAGCCCTGTGAGCCACCAAAGAAATGAAGCAAAAGTTGTTACCTGTGTTTAACCTGCTCCTCAGATGCTGAAATAAGTTACGTTGTCAGAACCATTAGATAATTGATTCCTGTGTGTGTGTGTATATGTGCATGAATATTTTTTTTCTACATTTTCCTTTTTAAAATCTCTTGAAAGGGTTGCTTTAAGCTTAAACACTTAAAAAAGCTTTAAATACTCAAAAAGCTTTAAATGCAACAGACAAATCAACAGAAGTTATACATCCAGAACACATGCTATGACTTTCTCTCCTTTTGCACTGCTGTGTTAATAGACTCACATTTAAAAAATAAAAAATAATAATCTTTGGTAACAGTAAAAACTTTGGTTGAATGGTTGAGCTTGATATATAATATCAGCACTACAATTTGTGTAAACACTGAGAAAATGGAATGAGAGTATTTATTTTTTTCTCGTGATGCTGAAGAAATGGCCAAATTTATATTTTATGTAATTATAACTGTTTTTTTCATGCCACACAATCATTTTGTTTCACAACATAAAATAGTTGTGCTAACATAATAATAGAGACTATATTGCTTTTAAAAAGGTAATGAGTTGCCAGTGTGTGGACCCTGTTCATGGAAAGTTCAAGGATACATCTACAGAGTATTACACCTAACACATAACAATTTATATAACTGATGAAATTGGGCATTGATCATGTGTTTAAATGCATTTTTCTTTTATACACATGAACATACAAGTGATTAAACGTAGTGATGTCCTGATCAGCTTTTTTGGCCCCGATCCGATATTTAAATATTGCATATCTGCCGATACAGAGTCCCGATCCAATACTTGTACTTGCCTAGATAATAGAGCTGCATTTAACTTAGTGCAACTAGCATTTTTATAAAATTCACATATAAAATCAAATTCTACTTAGAATGGTGTAATAGCTTATTTTAACTTTAATATTCAGGTACAAAAATAAATCACAAATCCACTGAGTTCTGTATGGATGAATATAATCTTACATACACTTACAAATGGTGTAAACAGCTTAACTTGAACAGTCACAACAAAACATTTATTCTATTAAAACTAATTCAAAATTTCGCAATTACTCAAAATGACTAAAAGTGGTGTAAACACATACATTTGAACAGGCCCAAGTTCAACAATAATGAATTCAATAAAATTAAAAACATATTCCTTGCGTTGTCATGCAAAATAACAATTACTTGTTTATTTCCGATGTGTTCAGCATCTCCTCGATTGCCTGTTTTACATGATTGGCTTTATGAGACCCACGAAACTGGTGTACATTTAATCCTGCATGCTTAATCAAATGGAGGAATCAATCCAGTGTGCAGTGAGGCTGAGCAATGACATGGGGCAAACGTCAGAGCTCCATATGTCCATTGTAAAACTAACAGCAGTCACATTATGTTTTAAATCACCTCATATGTTGTCACAAACCTTACTGTACAGCTCTGGCAAGGCGGTGTCTGGAATGTACTGTCGAGACGGCAGGGCATAGCGCAGAACCAAAAACCTGCATTCTCTACCACAGAGATGGGCTGGTTGTCCAAAGCTATGAATTCAACCACTTTCTCTGTAATCTTTTTGGCCTTTTTGCTCTCTCGATGATATTTTCCCTTCCTTTTAAAAGTTTTATCCAGTGTTTGTTGCTTCGGCACAGCAGCCTTTTCCTGTGTTGTTTTAGTGAACTTGCTGTATTCCCTTGCATGCTTAGTTTTAAGATGTCGTATCAAATTGGTCGTATTGAACGCATCTCTATTGCTACCACCTTGCTAAATGATCGGATTGCAGATATTGGAAGTGTGTGTTGGACAGTCTTCGCTTTCTTGTTTAAAATATTTATACAGCTGCTGACATTTTAGCCACGGGGTTACTAATTCTAATTTATTTGTCAGTTTAGGCTTTGCCGCAAATTGTGCTCAGCTGGTGTAAATGATCGGAGTAAGGTGATCAGGCTTACTCGATACTTCCATATCGGCTCCGGTCCGATACTTGCAATCTGGATTGGGACATCCCTAAATAAAGCTGTCCTACATGGCATTTATAATGATACAAAATACTTTTTTAATTCATAATGCATAAAGACTTCAGGTTTTACAAAAGGTTCCTTTGGGTTTGACAAATAAATAGAAGGTTGTAAAAGAAACATGGGGAAAGGAAATAGAGACTTAAAAGACTATCATTAAATATTATAATTAATCTAATTTGCTAATTTTCTTTCCCACTTTCTCTCTTATCTTATCTTTCTCTTTCAAGATCTTCCTTCCAGTCCTGTAGCCCAGTTCAGCTTCCGACCCTTGCCCCCTCCTCCTCCTCCACCCCACGCCTGCACCTGTGCCCGTCCAGCACCAGCTCCCCTTCCGGAGGTAGTGCAGAGGAGCACACTTCCTGCTCGATGCCAACCATTGGACTCTGGAAATAAAGCTGGACAGGATGACAACGGGCAGACACAAAATACCTGGGCACTGAACAGCAACATACCTCTAGAGACAAGGTGAGATATAAAGTTACACACACATTGTTTTCTATCATGGTGAAGACTTTCCTTTATTTTCTGTTGTGTTGATACTGAGCTAATGATAATTTTTTATCAATTACCCTTAAATCTAACCCTCACACAAACTTTCCTGCAATTTTAGATTTTAATTAAGACATTAATTACGATGTTTATTAAGCCATTTTCCTCATGGAGACCATTGGCTGGTCCCCACAATGCAGGTGATTTCAGGTTTTACACAACTTGAGGAGACAATTAGTGCACACAATGTTGGCAAAACCTGACCCAATCACACGTTTAATTAGCTATTTAAATGGGGACAGACTTCTATTGGTTTAATATAAAGCTTACTATTCTTATTATAGACAAACCCTAATCTGAACCCTACACTAATACGCTAGGGAGCTAGGGAAATTTAAGGCATCATAGGCACGTTCCCAATGCGAAAAAGTAGGTATCTTAATTATGCTGCCTTCTCAGATATCTAATTTTGGCCAAATTCTGAGGTTGCATTTTATGTATCCTTGAGCAGGTTGTCAATCCCAGAATGCAATGTGATTAGCTTGGTTGAAAAATAAATCCAAGATGGCGGACAAAGCGAGATACATCTTGATTATAAATATACTTATAATCTATTCAGTATGGAAAACTGTCTATAAAAAAAGTTTAAAATTATAGAAAACTGACTATTTTACCCACAATGTGTGTGTGCTATGTACACTCACTGAGCACCTTTATTAGAAACACTATGGCCATAAGTGTGTATGTATGTATATGTATAATTATTTATTTTTATTATTCTTTTTTTTTATTATTATTGTTGTGCACTGGAAGCTCCTCTCCAAGACAAATTTCTTGTATGTGTAAGCATACTTGGCATTAAAGCTGATTCTGATAATAAAGTGCCCAACGTGGTCTTTTGCGGTTGACGCCCATCCACCTCAAGGTTCGAGGTGTTGTGCATTCTGAGATGCTATTCCGCTCACTACAATTGTACAGAGTTGTTATCTGAGTTACCATAGCCTTTCTGTCAGCTCGAACCAGTCTGGCCATTCTCGGCTGACCTCTCTCATAAACAAGGCGTTTCCATTTGCCAAACTGCCGCTCACTAGATGTTTTTTGTTTTGGGCAAAATTCTGAGTAAACTCTAGAGACTGTTGTGCATGAAGATCCCAGAAGATCAGCAGTTACAGAAATACTCAAACCAGCCCATCTGGCACCAACAATCATTCCACGGTCGAAATCACTGAGAAAACATTTTTCCACCATTCTGATGGTTGATGTGAACATTAACTGAATCTCCAGACATGTATCTGCATGATTTTATGAAATATGCTGCTGCCATACGATTGGCTGAGCGGCTTTTCTCCTTCTCTGCATGGCAGTGCAGCTTGCCCCTGGGTGCTTCGACAGTGCAGAAAGCTTAAAAGAGTTTATTTAAAAGAGTGATTTTCTCTATAAAAGAGTATTTTCCTCTAAAAGAGCTTTTACACAGCGGCGTTTAACGTCCTTTTCAGGACGTGTCTTTATAAAGATGCCATTCCGCCCTGTGTAGTTCCTGGATGCGGTAGAGTGCTCTCCGCTTCAGACGGCCACAGGCATTGTCTCGTGTGTCTGGGCAGCGATCACACCGAGGCAGCGTTTGTGGATGGTTCATGCTCTCACTGTGACGGCATGGCCATGGCAACGTTGCGTTCGTGGCACACCGCAGGAAGCAGACGCCCCCCGTCTCACGGACCCCCTCGAGGACCCGCAAGGCTCCCAGGTGCTCCTGAGACATTTGACCCAGGGACCAAGACGTTAGCTCCGGAGGTGGTAAACAGACCACTCCGTCCCCCGGTGGAGGGCTGGGAGGAGAATCTTTTGTTGAATTTATTTCATTTGCCACAGCCCCAAACCCACATTCTCAGTAAAAGAGCTATTTCCTTTGTCTTTGGGTCCCCTGACCCGCAAATGCCGTTCTCACAGCACTTCCACCAGATCTCAACAGTCCCAGCATGCTGGACGTGGACCCCCCAACTTCGTTCCCACGACTGTTCCCCGGCCGTCCGGTCCTGGCAAGTCTAGAGGATGCCTCCACTAGACCTCCTCCTCAGTCACTAACCCGCCCCCTGCCGGGTTTGTGGAGCAAGGTAAGTGCTTTGAGTCTTCTGTCAGCACCAGAGCCTCGGGACGCATCTTCGCCTCCCGACACTGTATTACCTGCTCCGCCCTGCTGTGAAGCCCCGCCGGGTACGTCAAAAATATTCATCCCCTTGGTGCCCCTAGCACAGAGTTTGGATGCGTGGCTTTCACTTCCTAACCCGTCTCGCTGGCTGGCCCGGACCATCCAACTCGGTTACGCTTACAGTTTGCCAGGCCTCCGCCCCCCTGCGGGCGTCCGCTTTTCCGCAGTACACGGCGAGCACGCCAAATCCCTGCGAGCAGAAATCGCTACTCTCTTACTCAAAGATGCGATAGAGCCTGTCCTTCCAACCGAGATAAAGAAGGGTTTCTACAGCTCTTCATCGTACACAAGATAGGCGGCAACTTGCGACCGATCTTGGACTTGCGAGTTTTCAACCAGGCTTTGCACAAACTCCCGTTCAAAATGCTCACGCAAAAACACATCTTAACTTGTGTCCGGCATCTAGATCGGTTCGCAGTGGTAGACCTGAAGGACGCGTACTTCCATGTCTCAATTCTGCCTCAACACCGACCCTTCCTATGGTTCGACGGCCAGGCATATCAGTACAAGGTCCTCCCCTTCGGCGTGTCTCTGTCTCCTCGCATCTTCACGAAGGTCACAGAGGCAGCCCTTGCCCCGCTCTGAGAAGCCGGCATTCGCATACTCAATACCTCGACGACTGGCTTATCTTGGCCCACTCCCAAAAGTTACTATGCGCTCACAGAAACCAGGTCGCATAAGAGTTTTGCAACAGAAAATTCTGTACCGCATTCAAACGGGGTTCACAAGCGCATTTAAAATAGTCTGTTGGGTTTAGACCAGTCCGCGAATTACCGCACCTGCTCTGTCCTCGTACTGCTATGATTAAGCCGTGTTGAAGCACTGTTTCATTACTTTTTGAAGTGAGCAAAATGTGTTCCAAAGCATACAGGTGACAGGGGAAGGCTAATTTATATTCCCAAGGAAAGCGCTAACTGACTGTTCAGTGAAACGTTGTGATCCCCTGCCATCCTACATTCCACAATTGAGCTTGCGGGACACTTGAATTGAAGCAAGTTTGGCACTAGTTGTTATGCGGTTACATCACTGTGAGTAAGTGTATGTATTTGTGTGTGATGGTGTCTCTTTCACAGTGTTCAAAACTCACTGATAACTGGGGCAGGAAAGCATTATGTTGCATCAAGAATGTTTAAATAACCTTGTGAAATACCAACAGTGGTGCTCATAATTCAGTGGCACAGCACCACTGCAAAGTGCATATAGGGGAAACACTGCTTACTGTATGCTCAACAGAGTATCGCATTGTTCCTCTTGTGTCAACTGTATTGAAATCAGTTGTGAGTCAAGTTTCCCATGCACTGTACTTGAGGAGCACCATTTGAATGATGCGCTGAGTTGCCACCGGTCACTTATAAAGCTCCAGTTCCTTTAGGATGCTGCCATAGAAGGCAGCTACATACTGTATGTATGTAGGAGACAGCGAGGCAGCTCACTAGGCTTTGGAACATACCCCACTGTATGAATCGACTTTGCAATTCAAGATGTCCCCAAAGTGAGCTTTTATCAGATATAGTTAACTTTTGTGGATAATTTTGTTCCCATAGCCCCAGCACCGGCAAGATACCACTGTTGGGCCCTTGAGCAAGGCCCTTGACCCTATCTGCTCCAGGGGTGTTGTTTCATGGCTGACACTGCGCTATGACCCCAGCTTAGTTGGGATATTCGAAAACAACTGCATTTCATTGGCACTGCACAATGACAGTAAAGTTGAATATTAATCTTAAATCTTAATATACACAGAGTACAGAACATACGTAGAAATGATTGTATGTGTCTTCAAGAGAATGAGAAAATATACATATGTGTGTCGGAGG
The DNA here is from genome assembly GCA_032164185.1 of Moxostoma hubbsi. Classification (NCBI taxonomy): domain Eukaryota; kingdom Metazoa; phylum Chordata; class Actinopteri; order Cypriniformes; family Catostomidae; genus Moxostoma; species Moxostoma hubbsi. The sequence continues at coordinate 9,642,279 of JAVLUX010000215.1, forward strand.
TAATATGAAAGACAGATGGAGCAATATGACAATGATGATGATGAAGATGAAGATTGAGAGTTGACCTATTCTTGTGAAAGAGAGAAATGGAAGAGTAAATAAATGATGAAGGATAGACCTGTCCGCTTTGAGGGAGGAAATAAAGCTGTCTGCTTAGGATAATTGTTTTACTCACAAACCCCAAAGATTTTGATGAAAATGAAAGCTGCGTGTGTGGGCATACAGATGAGTGTTTGTGTGTTGGTGTTACTCTTTTATCGAGATTTCCAGTAAGGTGAATTTATTGATAGTGGTCAGAATTTTATTTTCAATAGCCTAGTTTCCATCCACCTTTTGTACACCACCAGAAGTACATCAAAACTAATTGAAACACCCATTTATTTGGTGTTACTCTTGCACTTATATTTTCTGTTAATAAAATATGCTTTGTATATGCTTTTTCATAATAATAGCCTAATAATAATAATTAAATTATAAAATTTCAAGCACACATTTTGCAGTAAATAATAAATACAAATTCAAACCTTAAAATAAAATCAATATAGCCGACCAACAGGTGAAAGTCCCTTAAATTTATCAGGAATTTTTATGATATAGGACACCATTATTTTGTAAAATAATATTAATAATAATAATGTTAAATTTATATAGTAAATTACCAGTTCAAGAACACTTAACATTTTCAAATTTCAAGAAGAAGAAAAAAAAAAAAAAGACAGAGCATGTTTCAGTTTCTTCATTTTATATTAAGAGGAATATTCCTAATAGATGAATACTCTATGGAATATTTAACCCTTTATGTAGCATTTAAACTTTTTTGGGAATAAAGTCTTAACCAGTTAATAACCTTAATATGATATGGATATAAATGTGGTCAACTTAAAGAGACGGAAAGATGAGCTCTGATGTGAAATCACTTCAGGTCAGGAATTTAACATTGTGCTCAGGTTTAGGCTATACATGAATACATGGGAATCATTACGTGTGAATTGTGTGATACATTAACATAGACATTTCAAGAAGTGGAAAATGTATATTGTATATATAAATGTATATCTTAGTTAATGTTACACTTGATAAGATCCAGACGTGAACAATTAAAGGAGACAGCAAACAGAGTTGAGAGCACGCCTATCCGGTCTGAAATCACACTGCGCATTTTCATTCATAAGGTTTACACTTTAGAAATTTTGGTTGCACAGATTCATTAATTTGTTGTAATTTTGGATTTGTTTATTTAAAATGTCACTTTAACCTTGTGTTTTTGGAATAATCAGTCAATAATAATATATTCTATATTATTTAGATGAATCCGTTAATCATTTTGAAGACATTGTTCTTGCTTTTCCGAATAAGGTATTCGGCTTTGGGCACATCCCTATTATCAAGTCAGAATTTATTCCTTTATGCTTACAAGCAAAGCATGATGGCTGTTTCACAAATCGCATGCTGAAGCGGCACATGAGTTTGAGCTCCTCCCCTAATAGTAAATTAGGCTTGTTTGAGCATTCAGTGTTGGTTCAAGTTTTGAAAAGTAACCATGTACTCTGACGAAACAAAATGTATTGCAAGCAACATTTAAATCACAAATATTATTAAATAGTTTTTCCAGGTATTATAGACATCCTTAATAGATTTATATGAAAATTATGATTTTTTTCAATGCCAGTTAGGGAGACATTCATTTCACAAAACAGTCATGCTGTATATATCCACTGAACAGAGGATAACTGACAAGTACCTGGAGTTATTGTTTTAGGAAGATTTCTCATATTGTTCAACAGTTTATTGTTCTTTGTGTTTTATTTATTCAATAAAGCCACCACTACATGAATCCAGCTGTCCGCAAACAACAACCAATAACAGATTCCAAGTATTGTGAACTATGCTTGGCACGGCAGGACTTTTTCTAAACTCACCACTAGCAGCAGGCAGCAATAGAATGTTTGTGTTGGTGGCTATTAGAGGAATGCTGGGTAATTGAGCCCTTATGTATTTTCCATCAGCTTCAGTCCTGTTTTTCAAACATAATTTCCTGCAGTTCAAACAGAATAACGTATCTGAAAGAATCTAACAGCAGAACTGGAAGAATGTAACCTCGCTTGCTTAAAGGGTTAGTTCACCCAAAATTGAAAATTATCCCACAATTTACTCACCCTCAAGACATCCTAGTTTTATATGACTTTCTTCTTTCAGCCAAACACAATCTGAGTTATATTGAAAAAATATCCTGTCTCTTCCAAGCTTTATAATCGGAATGAATGGTACCTTAGATTTTGAAGCAAAAAAAGCGCATCCATCCATCAAAAAAGTAATCCATACGGCTCCATGGGGTTAATAAAGGCCTTCTGAAGCGAAGCAATGCATTTTTTTAAAGAAAAATATCCATATTTAGAACTTTATAAACTATAATAACTGGCTTCTGGTAACGGCCGTCCACATGTTCATGAGAGAGTCCAGGTCCGGTGTAAGAAGTAGGCGTAGTGTAAGCTCCAGTGAGCAGTGACAAACGTGGAAGTGCAGAGGATAGAGGAAGCCAGTGAACGGCCAGATGGCCGGTACCGGAAGCCAGTGATTATAGTTTATAAAGTTAAAAATATGGATATTTTTCCTACAAAAATACATTGCTTCACTTCAGAAAGCCTTTATTAACCCCCTGGAGCTGTATGGATTACTTTTTTGATGGATGGTTGTGCTTGTTTGGGCTTCAAAATCTAAGGTACCGTTCACTCCGATTATAAAGCTTGGAAGAGCCAGGATATTTTTTTTTTGTGTTTGGCTGAAAGAAGAAAGTCATATACACCTAGGATGGCTTGAGTGTAAGTACATTTTGGGATAATTTTAATTTTTGTGTGAACTAACTCTTTAAAAGTTTAAATAAACACACACAGTATCTTGGCTCGTAATAGAGCGCAGAGCAAATGTTACCCATTCAGACATTATTGTTGAAATTTGGGGGTTAAAGAAAAGCAGATTTACCAATTTTGTAGAGTGCTTTTTGTAAAATCCAGCTAATTGCACTGGAAAGTCCTTAGATTAAAGGGCTGCTTAAGTGATTCTGGGCCATTTCTGAACAGCAGGCTTGAGCTGAGTGCGGGATGACATTTGCGTTGTATCGTGAACGTGTCAACGTCATGGTGATGTCTATATCTGCTGACATGTTGCGCTTACCCAAATTAACTTTCTCAATTAAATCTGGATCAATGGAACAACATTAATGCACAGTGGAGAATCACCCTGCATCAACCCAATCATAAACATATAATTCAGAACACTCACCGATTCAGTTGACATACTGTAGATTATATATACAGTACATATTTTGTAGCCAAGAATTTAAAGGAATATTCCAGGTTCAATACAAGTTAAGCTCAATCGACAGCATGCGATTTGGCATAGCAAAATATGTATGATTGTTTACGTCTTGTGGCTATACTTATAAGTAAACTATACTTATTGGCTTACTTTGCAAGTGTGTCACTTTAACCTTGATTTTCCTATTTGCCCAATGAAATATTCACTGGAGTTAAAAGTGTGACAACTAGCCCAGGTCATTACCATATATTGGAATGTATAGACATATTTTCTAATATGTGATTTTAATAAAATGTGTATAATATTAAAAACATTTATTTAAATCATTTATATAAATTAAAATGATTTATATTGGGGGCCAAACAGGAAATAATTATAGTTAAATTCAGAATATATAGTTGTAATTCCGAATATATAAATACAAATAAGAATATATACTTGTAAATCTGAATATATAGTTTTAAATCCTGAACATATAAATATAAATCTGAATTTATAGTTGTAAATCCTGAATATGTAAATATAAATCTGAATACATAGTTGTAAATCCTGATTATATTGTTGTAAGTCTGAATTTATAAATCTAAATTTGTATATATAGATGTAAATCCTGATAAATACATTTAAATCTGAATATATAGTTGTAAATCCTGAAGATATAGTTGTAAATCTCTATATATATAATATATATAATCAGTGGCGGCTGCTGGTCTTTCAAAGAGGGGAAGCTCATTTGTGTGAAATGTATTATGCAAATTGACTAGCAATTTCGCCAAACAAATATCAAGAAATAGGTTGCAGCAGCTTTTTTTTATTTATTATTCAATGCAACAAGAACAAGAGGTATCACATATTAACAATATTACATTAACTGCCAGGAAATAAAAAAATAAAAAATAATAATAATAATTTCATAAAATCTAGTGCTTTCAAAGCATTACATGTTTTCATTGCTTTTTTTTTTAGTTTGTTCCAAAAGATGTACATATAATGTAAATTCATTTATAAAATGTGGAAAATTTGGTTTACCTTGAGCCCACTTCTTTTTATGTAGGCCTATATGGTATTTTCCTAATAAAATCAATAACTGTATAATATGCTGTTCTTTACGTTCCAAATTGTCTTTCTGAGTATAAAAAAGCACATCAAAAACACAAATTTCCATCATACACTTCAGTTTTCTAATAATAAAGGTTTCTAAATCTTTCCAAAATAATCTTGAGTAAATACAGTGAAAAACAGATGCAAAATTGTTTCTTTCTCTAGTGCACAAAATTCACAAGCTTTCGACTACACTTGAGAAATCCGCGATGGGACTGAGTGCGATTAGCTTCAGCGACTTCTTATAGTACAGATTCGCTGTCAGTCAAAAGGAGATGCAGTCTTTCGACAGATCCTCCAATCATTACGCGGAAGCCCGGAGTCTGGGCCAGCCCACTCCTCATTCACCCCCCAGAGACGCTGAGCGTCCGTGGGAGGGACATAATCGCAGCATTTATCCAATGACCGTCTAGTTTCGGAGCACTGAAAAAAACTGTTCAAAGCAGCCCCATTGAAGTCAATGGACGCTCGGCTTCAACAGGGAAATGCACTGTGACGCTACGGGAATGTATGTGAATGAAATCGAGTCAGCCGACCTGCTATATGTAGCTGATTCTGAACGAACTCGTTTTCGAGATGAACATGTTCTAACGCATTTTTAGTCATTCATAAGTCATTAAATTGTTTACACAATAGTACATATTTGACCATAATTTTTTTGACATTATAGGGGAAGCCGAGCTTCCCTTGCAGTCTTAAAGAAATCCCCACTGTATATAATATATAATATATAAATATTAATCTGAATAAATACTCGATAAATCTGAACATATTTTTATAAAAATCACTTTTATCAGGCTTATTGATGGAAAAGCTCTAATTTTCCATATCTGACTAAAACAGTTATATAACATGCTTAATATCATTATTAATATAATTATTTGTTTTGCACCATAATTGTCATAATCAGCCAACATAAGAAGTTACAATTCTTTTTGGATTGCTAGCTGCAAATGGAAATGTGCTAGATCTCTTAACAACTCCATGTTGCGGACAGCCTTAGATTTTGTAATGCAGAAAAAGTCTCCATTGGTCTGGATAGCTGATTTGGATAATCATTGTACAAAACTGAATTATTTAGACATACAATCTTCTTTTAATTAATCTTTTGGTTTAAGAACATCTGTCTATGATTATGCCTGATCATAAAGTTATAACTTCATATTTATATATTCAGATTTATAACTATATATTCAGATTTATATTTATATATTTGGACTTACAAGTATAAATTCGGATTTAAATTTACATATTCTGGATTACAACTATATATTTGGATTTACAAGTAAATATTCAGATTTATATTTATGCATTCAAATTACAACAGTATATTCTGGATATATTCAGATTTTATATAATTATTTCATATTTGGCCCCCCATAGATTTATATACATTCAAATATACAAAATCATACAAATTAATATAAATTATTTAAAAAAAATTTAATTGTTAATTATAATTGTTTACTTTCAAATGTGCCAAATTTCACAGTTTATCAGAAGTGCTTGTTATAAAATCGAGATGCAGTGAATTAGACATGTTCCATCATAATGCAAGGTGATTTGAGTTGAGAAACACAGTCTGTGCAATAGAACATTTTCAGACTGTAGAAATTTGATTTGTAAAACTGTGATCTCCTGTGTTCCCACATGCAATTTTCTTTCTCTCTTTGCGTCTCTCTCTCTCCCTACATCTCAGCCTTTCTCTGTTTTTCTGAGTGTTAATTTTTATTTATTTATTCTACAGGATTAGTTCTGCGTGTCTAAGTGTGAAATTAAGTTTCTCTTTTTTTATGGTGGTGATAAACTGTAATTTTTCTCAGTCTCAGTTTCTCAGTCTCAAGCCTCATTCTACCATTGCATGCTCATTTAAACGCTCTTTTCTGGCCTTTGTATAGTAACCCTATAAGACACTGTAAATAAATAAGCATTTAGTACATGTCTTTTTAGCACTCTGCAACAGTACCTGCACTATGAGTTTTTCTTTACATTTCAACGTCTTTCTCTATTTACCTACTTTTGGTAGGAGATCATTTGCCAGGAATATAATATAAATATGATTATTTTAATAATTTTTTTTTTGGGGGGGGGCGGGGGGTATTTTGCATACACTATGTACTTTTGCTGTAGTCTTTGTGTAAGCAGAATGAGGTTTTGCTAAATTAGTGGGGCCCAAATGTCCCCAGAAATATCGTAAAATCTGTAACAACCTATTTTGTTTTGAAATAAACAATAAAGACAATTTTAAAAATGTGTAAAACAATGTTTTAATAAGAACTGTTAGCCTAAAAACGTCTGTATGGTTATGTAATGGTATAGTAATTATAATTAGCTCAGTTTAAAGATCAATAGAAGTCAGTGGTGCCTGCTATTGTATAAAAAGAAACCTGTGATGTGTGTGTGCATGTTCAGATTTTCCTGTCGTCTTCAATCAATATTGATGTCATGATGCCTTTTTCTACTCATCAGCATATAAATATGTAAATATGTTAAGACTGATCTATCTTTCAATGATTTGGGGGCCTTATTGATTGACTCTTTTGTCTCTTTGGAAGAGTTACACACAGATTTGTCCTTTTATATTCCAGCACATAGTAAATCCAGATTATCTGATTTTGCAGCGTGATCAATTGCTGTTGAGAATCCATGTGTATCTTGGGAATTTGAAGGTCTTCCATCTGTTGCCTTTGGGCTTTTATCCTAAAAGCTTTAACCAATTTCCCCTTGGCTATCTGTCTATCTGTTTATCTTTTCCACAGGTTAAATATCTGTGTATGTGTGTCTCATACACTTGCAGATTATGGTTTATATCATGATAAAAAAATCACAACTTTGATTAATCTTGATTAATCTGATTAGTCTTGGTGTTACAAGATGTTCTTCATCTACAACTAATTTAAACATAATTAATTAATAAATTAAACAAGTATTTTTACTGTGTATGCTGTTTTTATTATCTAATTTAAGAGACTACATCTATTTGTATTTTTAAAAACGAATTTGTCACTTCAGGACTTTTTAAGTTAACTAAAAACTTTTGATTAATAATGTTGAAAAACTTCTCTGAATTTTGACTAGATACAGTACTAAAATATACACTTTTCCGTATACATTTATTTGCATTTTAACCTAAAATCATAGACATCCATACGTTAGTTGGCATTACAGCACAAGGCTGGAGTAAATTAGTTTTAAAGTAGGCACCTTTTAATTACTCTAAGAATGGACTCCTCTGTGTAATTAATATCATAATTAATCTAAGGGATGTTATCTATTAATAATAGCTCATTAATCTCTGGTACTAAATATCTGTAATTAAAGAGAGCAAATTACTCCAATTAGTAACCAAAGCAAGTGAGAGAGATTTCACAGTCTGATTGCACCTCTTTCTTTCTCTCTCTGCCTTACTCTGTTTTCCAGATATAATAATGTGTTATGTTGAGCTATTAAATAATAAATTGATTGACAGGTCAGGCATTATGTAACATGTTGTTACCTATTTACAGACACTTCCTGTTCAAGCATGGCTCTGGTTCGTCTGCCATTTTCAACGCGGCCAATCAAAATTACCCTCTCACGTCCAGCACGGTGTATTCCCCGCCCCCAAGGCCACTACCCAGAACCACCCTTTCCAGACCACTCTTCTCGTTCAGTAAACCGTACCGTTGCTGCAACTGGAAATGTACAGCTCTGAGCGCAAGCGCAATTACACTGACTCTGGCCCTACTGCTGACATATATCATTGGTAAGTAATCTCTCTGCTCTTTATGTCTCTATATGTCTGTGTCTACTGTCATGCTGGTTGGTGTCCTATGATGAAAATTACTTGCACCTTTAAAGGGTTAGTTCACCCAAAAATTATTCTTTCAACATTTACTCATCCTCATGTCATTCCCATATGACTTTCTTTCATCTGAAGACCATAATCAGAAATATTTAGCAATTAGTGCTCTCAGTCGATTAAAACTGTAATCATGATTAATTGCATAATTTTTAGTAGTTAATCACGATTAAATGCAGATTTTGAAAGTGCTGAAATTTGACTCTAAAAATATTACATTCATGTCAAAATGCATTTTTTTCCTTCATAGGAGAGAAAACAAAACAATATGTAACAATATAATGCTTTATTAAAATTTTCCAAGCAAAGCCTTCCACAGTATAAAAATGTACACCTATTCAAGTAACATTAAACAAAAAGTGTAGGAACATGGGAGACCGGAAACATAATCTCGTGCAAAGGAATTTCAAACGACTCTGTGAATCAAAGTTCAAGCTTGGTGAACTCTGAACCGTGAATTCATACGACGAGAGGACACATGACCAATAGAAGATCGAAATGTCACATGCTGACCTCTTTGCTCAATACAAAGAATACATATTTTAAAGCTGCATGTTTTATTGTTGCAGGAAAATGAGTAGACGGTATATTTTAACATTTTTAATATTTGTGATGTATTATTTACTTACATCAGAATCCCTTGTGACATCATATCCTGGTCCGTTGCATTGTACGAGAAAAAAAATGGTGTGCTCAAAGCCTAGGGTTACCGCCCCTTAAAATGTAATAAACTGTCATCCTCCACTGTATTAATCTCCTGGTAGACTGAGGCAATCTGCTTTCTTACAGCAATCATGCTGTAATCAAGCTGCGTTCATGATTCGCGTGAGGGTGTTAATGTCAGGGTCAAGTGCCGTTTTGAACTCCACATGAAAAGTCTCATTCTGCATTTTGGTGATAGTTAGTACTTGACATGCTTCTGTGGTAATTAAAATGCACCTTACTTAGGCTGAAAAATACTTTCTTTCTGTCACAAGTTCCATCTGGGCTTGTTTTTTACAACAAAAAGCATTAAGAGCTCTTTCTCCATCACTTTATCACTGACACTTTATTATTGCTATGTGCATCAGTGTAATGACTCAGTGCGGACACATCGCAAAGGTTCCTCCCTTCCAATTAGTGTTTATGCTAGTTTATGTTTTAAATTAAACATAAACTAGCATAAATTAAATTATTAACTGTAAATGCTTTTATTGCGATTCTGAAAAATGTATGTATTTCCAGATCTGTCACTCACTCGACGTTGTGTCGATGTAGATAGGAGCCCTAACTTGGGAGCCCGAGACACATCTGATCTTTGATAAAAGGCCAATGGGAATTGGCGAGTGGTATTTGCATGCCACTCCCCCGAACATACGGGTATAAAGGGAGCTGGCGTGCAAACCGCTCATTCTGATTTTCTCTTCGGAGCCGAGCGGTCGATGTTCACTGAGCTGAATTCCCACGGCTTTCTATTCACCTCTGCTGAATGTGACGGCGCATTTCAGCGGAAGCAGACAGCACCCGTCTCACGGACGACCGCCAAGAACATGAGGAAGGCTTCAAAGCGCCCCTGAGACGGGCGAACCATTGACAAGGAGATCCACTGTTCTGGAGCTGGTAACCAGACCACTCAATCCCCGGTGGAGGGCCGGAAGGAGAAACTTTTGATTCTTTTTCATTTAATTTTGCCGCACCCTCAAGTAGCTGCGGTATCCAAAAGTTCAACAAAAGAGCAGTTTCCTCATTCCCTGGGTCACATATCCGGCCGTCAGTACGACCACCGTCCACCATTCCATTTTGGCAGGCTCGGTGCTCCAGTGGCGCCGCGCACCCAGCTGTGGCACAAACACGCCCACAACTGGACGGTTTTGATGGACTGTGGGGATGATGTACCTCCTCCCCCCTCCCCGACCGATCCTCTGGTGGGTATCAGGAGCCAGGTAAGTGCTCACACTCAGCACGGCCACAGGGCTCAAGCCCCTTCAACGTGGCGCCTCAAGCTACGCCCCACCCCGAGGTCCCACTCGCTGGTACGTCCAACGAGATTGTCCCCTTGGTCCCCCTCGCCCGGAGCTTGGATGGATGTCTTGCGCTCTCCACCGTCCGACTTGGCTACAGGCTACCTGGCCGACCAGGTTCAGCGGCGTCCATTTAACCTCGGTGAAGGGCGAGAACTTGGTGAAGTAGCTCCCTATTGGCCCACCCAGACTTGGTTCTCGGACCTCACGTTCCTGGCACCATCTGGCACCCACGAACCAACCCGATATCACGCCGAGGCGTGAAATAGACACGCCGGTCCACTCGCGGATGCGTGTCGGTGTCACGCTTTGCCTCCTCCAGGCGTGTACATGACACGCGCGCGTCTACGTAGAATACCGGCAGGGGGCGATCGTTTCCTCAACGCCAACAACTCTCCGCGCACCAAAGAGGAAGCGATACCGTTGTCGTCGCGTTGCACGTTCGTGCGGGCGGGATGCCGGCCAATTTCGCCGGTTACTTTCACTTGTGACCATATGTGACAAATAAAGGTTCATTACAGTGCTGCTTTCATGAAGAAATCCTAACGTTGCTGTAGCCTAACGTTGTTATATGTGTGTGTGTGTGTGTGTGTGTGTGTGTGGGCTGTCGAGTATCTTGTGCTGATGTAAATAAATAAATATATATATATATATATATATATATATATATATATATATACATTTTTTTTTTTTTTTTTATTTAAAAAGTGTATTTATGTACAAAAATATATATCCTGCTAACCGGAACTGGAGAACGCGATATATCGCTTCCTCTTTGGTGCGCGGACAGTTGTTGGCGTCGAGGAAACGATCGCCCCCTGCCGGTATTCTACGTAGACGCGCGCGTGTCATGTACACGCCTGGAGGAGGCAAAGCGTGAAATAGACACGCATCCGCGAGTGGACCGGCGTGTCTATTTCACGCCTCGGCGTGATACCGGGTTGCACGAACAGACCTCTGGAATCTCCAAGTCTGACCCCTGTACGGGATGCGGAAGACCTAAGCCATGATAGACACAATCACTCAGGCTAGGGCTCCCACTACGAGGAGCCTGAAAATAATTAAATGAGTTATTTACTGATAATATTTCCCCTCTGCTTTGGCTCATAAAGCCCATTCAGATCACGTCAAGAGACGTCACCAAGTTTGAACCTATGATGTTTGAAATCATTGAGGAATATTTGAATTGAATAAAAGCGCAAATGAGGTTTGAGGGCCATTTTCGAATTTTATCATTTTAATTGCAGCCAATCAAAATAACCCACTCATGTCCAGCACAGTGCATTTCTCACCCTTGAGCCCACTATCCTCAAATCACCCTCTCCAGACTGCTCCGTTGTTGCAACTGGAAATGTATGGCTCTGTACATAAATGCAATTACGCTGACTCTTATTATAATCTTTACATACACTATTGGTGTGTCTTATTTCTTCACCTCTGTGTCTCTCTCGCTCTCAGTCCATGTCTTCTGTCATGCTGGTTGGGGTCATATGGAATTAGCTGAACTCACACTGTGAAAAACTCTATTAGAGAGATGAATATTTATGAACAAGGGATGAGGGAGAACGAGAGATGAAAGAGTAAATATCCCACAAGGCCGTTCAGAGGTTAATGGTGTTAAAGTTTTGTTTAGCCAAGTCACCTTGTGTGTTTGTGTGTGTGTGTGTGTGTGTGTATGTGTGAGAGATAGAGAGAGAGAGAGACTGGGGTGCTTATTTATCTTAGTGTACTGACTTAATTTTCTCAGGCTTTCACCCTCTCACAGGCATTTCTCTTGAAAATCTCCCTAAAAAGAATGTGTGTTTTAGAGAAAAACATTAGGGTAAAAGGTTTCATCCATTAGCGCTTGAAACGCTGTGGATAATAAAGTTTCTGGTCAGAAGTTCACATGGCAGCCTCCTAAACACTAATCATGTGTCTGGGAGTGTGTATTCTCGTTAGTGAAAAAAGGACCTGTTCAATTCCCAAATACGTTATAATGATTTCTTGAGAATCTGACATTCATGTTGTTCATTTCTGTTCTACTTTGTGTATATTGCTTCTGAACACATACTATTTAGATTTGCACCTTATTAGAACAACCTAAAACAGAACAACCTTTTACTTCATGCTAGAACAGAGAACTTAAAGATGGCTGTGCCGCAGTTTTACTCACATTCACAAGTAAAAATGACATTTTTTAACTCATTTGCTCATGTGCGATGAGTGTCATTTGGTATAAGAAACATGGACAATGAGTCTGATGTCTTTGCTCTTACTTTAGTGGGCTGCCATGGACTTGGTGTCCATTACCTCTGTTACCTCTATGCTGCACACTGGTCGTACAGCTGCGTTCGAGAGTCATGCATCATTCTGCGTGCAAGAAAGAGACCTATAGAATCTGATGCAATCAATAAAACTGCAAAATATTATTTGGTTTGCCCTTAAAGGTTATTACTGTTTGCCCTCACAGTCTGTTAGCATAGCTGCTTGATTTCCTGAAGACCAGCTTAAACAGTGGTGCTTTTGATGGAGAAACGCTGGATTTTTTTTCGATTCAGAGAAACACTATAGTGGGATGTATTTCTCTAATAGGCAATACAAATTAGTGTTCAGTTGAAATGGGTTTAACAGGGGTCTATTCTTAATCCATCATAATTAATATGTTAAAAAATGATTAAAATAAGAGCATTATTTTTTAGTAATTAATTACATGGTGTTGCAGCAATTTAATTTCCTCTTGTAGTATAGTATAGTAGTAGTAGTAATAGAATGAAAAATATTTTTTTATATAAATAATTTAAAAAATAACAATAAAACAATTTGGAATGCTAGTGAATTTTTTTTAGTTCACTGGCACGCATTCTAAAACCTAAAAAATAGTATGTGAACAGCCCTGCAGTAGCGTGACAAAACAAAATGGCAAAAAATTATATCAGGGTCCCCCAAACATTCCACCAACCCAGTGGCATAGCCAGAAACAAGACTCTGGGTTTGCAAGAAAAAACGTAATTGTTTCTGTTGTAACTTCCGTTCCCCGATGGAAGGAACGAGATGTTGTGTCGATTGTAGTGACACAAGGGGTCTCTTCTGAGAGCCTTGCGTACCTCTGAACTTGAGAAAAGGCCAATGTCAAAGGCAGACAGAATTCTCATGTCCCGCCCCCGGACATACGGGTATATAGTGGAGCGGGCGAGCGTCTGTCAGACAGGTTTTCACAGAGGAGCCGAGAGTAAGGTTACGGCGCATTACAGTGGTAGGGATATTTATGTGACAAGGGGAACACAACCTCTCATTCCTTCCATCGGGGAATGGAGGTTACAACAGTAACCATGACGTTCACCTTCTGTCACTCACTCGACATGGGGTCCCACTTCAAAACACCATGCACTACCCGTGTTACGTGACTGCCAAGCCAGGTGCAAGAAAGCTGCTGTGTGCTAGAAGCAGCTGGGTCGGCTGCACGTAACCATCCCCAACGCCCCCAATAAAAGGTGTCATATACCGTTCTTAGGTTCCCAGTACCCGTACGGGAACAGGCGACATGACTTGTATGGGATCCAGCCGTGGCCTTTTCTCTCTCTATGTTTCTCGTCATAAAGTTAAAAAGTGTCTGGGGCTACCTTAACGCTATAGATGCGTCGGGGAATGTGTCCTTTCCCGTTCCTATTCTTTCAGAGGGAAAAGGTCCTGCGGAGACCGTGACCTGCCCAGACTGGGGGGAAGTAACTTGTGGCTATTGAGAGAGACACTGCCCAAGAGAGACACGGGTCCTGCCAGCAGGGGGACCGTACCGCGGAAAATACGTCACAGGGAGTTGCCTGAAGCGGAAACTATGCCTGTGGAGCTCAAGCCCAACACGGAGCACTTGACACGTGGTGGGTCTAGTGGCGAATTCCTCTGTTGAATCTACGGCCAGAGGGCTAGGGAGGAAGAGCATCCAGGAAGCGAGAGCTTACTGGCTAACCTGGGAAAGAAGGCACACTAGATCAGCTTGGTAAAGGGCGCAAGATGCAAGCGGAACACCCGGTCAGCTGTTCCGTATTACTGAGTTCTACTGGCTCGGACCTGACAAAACACGGGACGAGACCGACTCAACCCTGAGGTTGTAGAACCTAGCAAAGGTGTTGGGTGTTGCCCAGCCCGCCCCTCTGCAGATGTCTGCTAAGGAGGTGCCATGGGCCAGTGCCCACAAGGATGCCACACTTCTCATAGAGTGTGCTCAAACCCGCAGGGGGGGGGGGGGGGGGGGCACGGCCTGGGTGTGATAGGCTATGGAAATAGCATCAACAACCCCATGAGCTAACCTCTGTTTGGAGACGGTGTTCCCTTTCCGCCGTCCGCCAAAGCAGACAAAGAGCTGCTCAGAACATCTAAAGCTCTGCGTGCGGTCCATGGTAGATACGCAAAGCACATACCGGACACAGCAACTAAGAGGCTGGGTCTGCCTCCTCCCAGGGCAGCGCTTGCAGGTTCACGACCTGGTCCCTGATGGGGGTCGTAGGAACCTTGGGCACGTAGCCCGGTCGCGGTCTTAGGATGACGTGAGCATCTGCCAGACCGGACTCCAGGCAAGAGTCGCTGGCAGAGAACAGAAGTGAGCGCGATCAGGAGGGCCATCTTCAAGGAGAGGGCTTTGAGCTCTACTGAATCAACCGGCTCGAAGGGGGGTCTCTGAAAGCCTGAGAGGACCACTGAGAGATCCCAGGAGTGGAACAGGCTTTGCCAGGAAGGGATCAACCTCCGGGCACCTCTACGAAACCTGAGAATCAAGTCGTGCTTACCAAGGGACTTTACACCTTCAAGGTGGAGGGGGACAGCCTCAACCCCAACCTCTCCTGCAGGAATGAAAGCACTGACCAAAAATGCGCATCTCTACGGGTCTTCAGATCTGGAAAAACACCAATTTACGAATAGATCCCATTTGAGGTCATAAAGCTAGTGGGAGATACCTCCGCAGGGCTAGGAGTACAGCCAACAACTGAAGGCAGTTGATGTGCCAATGCAGACGGGGCCCCATCCAGGAGCCAGTGGCTGCTTGCCTGTAAAACACGGCGCCCCAACCCAGTTTAGAGGTGTTTGTGGTGGCCACGACACTTCTGGACACCTGCTGTAGGGGGACTCCTGTCCGCAGAAAACAAGAGGTCTGTCCAAGGGTTGAAAGTGTGATGGCAGGAAGGGGTGATAAACACACGGTATGTGCTGTGGCGCCATGCCCATCTAGGGACTCGTGTCTGAAGCCAGTGCTGGAGTCTCATATGCATCAACCCGAGTGGCTGGCCGAGGATGCCATATGCCCCAGGAGCCTCTGGAACCATTTGAGAGGAACCGCTGTGCCTGCCTTGAATGCCCACTTCCCGCAACGGGGTAAGGGCTGCTTCTTCGTCCTTGGTGAAGACGCAAGGGGACAGTGACAGGCCGAAGGGGAGGACCTTGTACTGATATGTCTGGCCATCGAACGTGAACCGTAAGAAGTGTCGGTTTCGAGGCAGAATGGAGACGTGGAAGTACGCGTCCTTCAGGTCTACCGCTGTGAACCAATCTTGATGCCAAACGCAGGTTAGAATTTGCCTCTGCGTGAGCATTTTGAACGGGAGTCTGTGTAAAGTCCGGTTGAGAACTCGAAATTTCAAGATTGGCTGCCATCCACCACCTTTCTTGGGTACAATGAAGTAAGGGCTGTAGAATCCCTTTTCAGTCTCAGCTGGAGGGACAGGCTCTATCGCGTCCTTGCGCAGAAAGGTAGAGATCTCCACATGCAGGTTGGAGGCCTTTTTGCCCTGCACCTAGGTGAAGTGGGCGCCAATGAAGCGTGGGGACCGCCTGGTGAACTGAATTGCACGGCCGAGTCAAATGGTCCTGGCCAGCCACCGCGACAGGTTGGAATGCGTAAGCCATGCGTCCAAGCTCCAGGCGAGGGGCACTAAGGGGACAATCACGTGTGACATACCTGGAGGTGAGGCCTTGCATCGGGGGGGAGCAGGCGACGTCACGTTACGGAGTGTTGTTTTGCCCCAAGATGGTTGTGCTGAGGAGAAGCTCGAAGCACTTACCTTGCTCCGTGTACACGGCCTGGGGTGACTGCAAGTGCTCGGTGTCTGATCGCCATGAGAACGTGGGTTGTGGGCACCGGCTAAGTGACCCAGGGATTGAGGAAACTGCTTCCTTTGTTACAACGTGGGTACCACAGCCCATTGGGGGTTGAATAGATACAAACCTCTAAATCTCTACCCTGCCCTCCACCGGGGGATGGAGTGGTCTGGATACCATCTCTGTGGCAGAAATCTATATCCCTGAATTGCCTGTCTCTGGAGTGCTTGGAAGCCTTCTGGGTCCAGGAGGTGGTTTGTGAGACAGGGGGCATCCGCTTCCTGCGGGGAGCTCTACGCTGCGGCTGAGAACTTGGCCTGGGCTGGGGCGGAGCTGCCTCACCGCCACCGGGGGACGCCCTCAGCGAGCAGACAGAATGTGGGATCTTGAGCTGCGGCAGGGCAAGATGTGTTGAATGGCCTCCATTAGTGTCTTCACTGATGAGAACTTCTGGGCAAAGTCCGGTCTGGGAGATGGGGGTGTTGAGAAAGCGATCCTTGTCGAAGTCCCGCATCTCGACCAAATTCAGCCACAGGTGCCGTTCCTGGAGCACGAGGATGGCCGTCGCCTGTCCGAGAGCACGTTTTGTGACCTTTGTGGTCCAGAGGACGAGGTTGGTCGTCGAGCGCAGTTCCTGCAGCACTTCAGGATCAGGACTACCCAGGTGCAGATCTTTTGATGCCTTGGCCTGGTGGACTTGCAGGAGGGCCATGGCATGCAGGGTGGAGGCAGCTACCCTGCATGCCATGGCCCTCCTGCAAGTCCCAGTCGATCCATCCAGGTGGAGGCATTTTGCGGGCACAGGTGCACCGCAACTGCCTTATCCAGCTGGTGGAGTTCCGTGGACCGCCCCCACCATCAAGGGTAGTGAGAGAAGACGAGCGAGGAAGTCGGTTTCGGGTAGTGAAAGTGTCGTCTACGACTTTGTCAGCTCATCATGCACGTCTGGGTATAAAGGAACCGGGGTGGGGTGTCTTGTATGTGAGCGGCCACCACGGCCGTTAAATGTCCAAAATCGGCTCCACACCAGCTGGAGGCCCTATACCCATGAGAACATGAGCCGTCCAGAGACACTGCCTCTGTGTGATCTCTGCCCAGACACGAGAGGCAGCGCCCGTGGCTGGAGAGGTAATGACCGCATCCAGGAATGACACAATGACGGAAAGGCATCTTAAAAAAGACGCTCAACATCAATGTGTTTGCTCTTTTGGAGAAATGTATATATACTCTTTTAGAGGGCTGTCGAAGCGCTCAGGGGTGTAGTCTGCACTGGCATGCAGAAGAAGTGAAAAGCAGCTGAAATGTGCCATATTTCCAACAGCATATGCTCTGTAGAGGTGAGTGGAACAGCAGTGGGTTTTACTCAGCTCGCTGAAACACAACCGCTCGGCTCCAAAGGAACTATCTGTCTGAACAGATGCACGCTTCCCTCCATACCTGTATGTCCGGGGGAAGGGCATGATAATTCCTTTTTTCAAAGATAAGAGTCTCGAGACAACGTCGAGTGAGTGACAGAAGGGGAACAATAATCTATGCATCAAAGTTTCTACATACAACATACTATTATTAAGCATAAAAAACCAGTCATTTAATTTGGGTGTGCAAGCTTGTGTTTTGGGTAGCATTTGCTTGAGCCTATGTTGATTGGTCGGGCTGGTCAGAATGCTTATGTTTCAATAGTGTCACAGTGTTTACACTTTTGCAGGAGAATCAATCTACAAATGGATTACTTATAGTTTTCTCTGAATATTTTGCTGGGATAGGCGAAATAATTTTAACATGGAAAAAAATCACGCACAAACACATCTCCTTTTAAAGGGTTAGCCTACCCCAAAATGAAAACTCATTCATCATTTACTTTTGGTTTGGGTACCTCAGCCAATAAGTAAACAGACGAGTGGTGGTGGCGTAGTGGGCTAAAGCACATAACTGTTAATCAGAAGGTTGAAGGTTCGATCCCCACAGCCACCACCATTGTGTCGTTGAGCAAGGCACTTAACTCCAGGTTGCTCCAGGGGGATTGTCCCTGTAATAAGTGCACGGTAAGTCGCTTTGTATAAAAGCGTCTGCCAAATGCATAAATGTAAATGTCATTGATTCGGGTAATTGATAAAATAGGTAGGGCTGTCAATAGATTTTATAATTCTTAATTAATCTATTTTTTTTAGTTATTGCATTAATTTTCCTTTGTAAGGAAAGAAAACAAAATTATGTGTAAGTGTTGTTTTGTTTTTATAGAGTTTGCTTGATGTGTTTGTGTGTCATGCAATGTGCAGTTAATGATCATATGGTCATATTTCAACCCATCATTAGTGGCACCCTGTCCAAACAGATTCAATCCATCTGCATTGTCTTTTGTCTTTCATTCTTATCTTGCAATCTTAATGTGTTCTTGGTTCATTTTCTGGGCAAATGAAGGGAAGCGAAGGGATAAAGCGAATAAAGATAAAGAAGAATGTAAAGAAAGAATGAACCTACATTATCTGCAAATACTGAACAAAAACTTTTGGCCTGCCAAGTAAAAGTGTCACTGATGAGAAGAAAAGGGCCCATAAAACATGTTAACTGTGTTGTATGCTGGTTCTGAAGTCTATTTTAATTGGCATATTGTAAACTTCCCACTGACTTTTAGGTTTAAAGTTAGGGTAGTTTTAAGGAAAAGATAGGGGCAGTGCAAGGGTCCAGGAGAACTTAAATTTATGTGTAGACCCTCACCTATTCTGCACACAATTTTCATATTTTATGTACTGATTATTCAGTATAGTTAGGTTTTTTTGAACTAGGAACTTTTGAGTTCAGAAAGTTTCAATATGTTTTCATAAGACAATAAAATCTTGTTTCAAAAGATCAAAGGAAATTAGATTTCTCGTGATATGACCCCTTTAAACCTGCTTCACTTAACAGTAGACTTATGCTTTATTAAAGGGAAGAGTCAAAATTATTTTCTGTGGTAATCGACTGCATGCCACAGACGCTATCAGCAGAGCTTAAATGGTTATTTCACCCAATTCTGTCACAATTTACTTTCTTTTAAGTCTTTACTGTCTTTACTTTCTTTTAAGTATTTTTTAAGTCTTTTGTCCTTCAAAAGACTTTCTTGTGTTGAATACAAGAGGAGAAATTCAGAAGAATGTTGAAGCTGCTCTTTTTTTCCACACAATGAAAAAGACTGAGTATGTCAGTCCTTAACATTGTGCTTAAAATCTATTGTATTTTACAGAAGAAGAAAAAAGCCAATAGGTTTGGAACTACATAAGGGTGACTAAATGATTACAGAATTGACATTTTTGGTTGAACTATACCTTTTAGTTGTAACATTTCTCTAAATATGGTATAAATGGTTTAATGGTTTAGATTAAGGTTGGAGGTTTAATAGATTGTTTATCCTTAGAGAAGAGTTTTATTGAGATGTGTGTATATTCAAATAAATGAATTTAATGAGGCTATATCATCCAGCCTAACTGCAATTTTGACTATAACTAGCATACATTAGCTTCCACACACACACGATGAAGACATTAAGTGGGGTGTGAATGTGTGTGCGTGTTTTGTTATGTCCTTATTGAGTCAAGGACCCTGCAGGGACAGAGAGAGAGGTAATCAATAATTGTTGATGAAAATGTATCAACGGCACTGAGTGACTCTGTGCGTGCGTGTGTGTGTGTGTGTGTGTGTGTGTGTGTTACAGAGAAAGAGTCGGACTTCTAGATATTACACTTATTTTCTGAACATCTTGACATGTTGCCCTAAAATAACACAGTACAACACCAAACATTTTATTACAAGTGTGTGTTTTTAAGGGTGTGTGTATAGGGAGTGTGTTAAATGTCAGTGTCTGTTGAGTGTGTATTGTAGGAGGATAGATGTGCGGTGTGTGTGTATTAGTATATTTTTGTGTAGTGTGCTATAACCCAGATAGCTGACAGTATCCAGGGGACTAAGTAAGATTGTTTCAGCAAGACAAACTTCCTTCCAGCCAAGCCAAAAATGACAGCACAAAAGAGAAAATCTCCAGCCAGGTTGTTATTATCTTGATCGATGCTATAATGGCTTCAAAATTCTTCCACAGAGATGCCACAATTGATAATGTGAATGAAAACTAAAGGGGTCATATCATGCATTTTTTTTATTTTTTTTATTTCAACACCCAATGTTAATTTATATGTGTGGCAGCAGGGGCGTGGTCAAGCACCCGTCCGAAGGGAGAAAGCGGTAAGGGCGCTTTCACCTGAGCTAATTCATGTCTAACACCTGTCTCTAGTTCCCACAGTTCCGCCAGTAGAGAGAGAGAGTCGCCAGTCCAGTGTTGGCAACATAGTGAGACGTTTATTTGTTCTGTGTGAATAATCTGGAATTAAAAAGCCTCGAACCCTGTTCCCCTGTCCTCCTTCCCGTCCTGTGAACCCAAACTGTTTACACTGGTGCCGAAACCCGGGACCGAAAATTGGATCCTGTACGTCCAAACATGGAAAGAGGTCGTCCCATAGAGTCCTCCCAGCTGGCCGAAGTCCTCCTGTCCCTCGCTACGTTACATCAGAGCCACCAACAGTCCCTGCTTGAGCTCAGGCAAGACCAAGATCGGCGGTTCTGCGTGATCGTGCGGGTCCAAGCAGAGGATCAACAGGTCATCCTCAGCCAGGAGGCCGCGACCCCGGACACCTGTGCCACTTTACCCCCGCCCACGTTACAGAAGATGGGGGCAGCGGATGATGCAGAAGTATTTTTAGATTTTTCCAGTGAACCGCTGAAATTTGGAGCTGGCCACAGGATCAGTGGGCATCCCGCCTTGTTCCTCTTCTGTCCGGGGAAGCCCAACTCGCGGCCCAACAGTTTGGGTTCACAGGACAGGAAGGAGGACACGGGAACAGGGTTCGACTCACAGGTAAGGCTTTTTAATTCCAGATTATTCACACAGAACAAATAAACGTCTCTCTATGTTGCCAACACTGGACTGGCGACTCTCTCTCTCTCTACTGGCGGAACTGTGGCCCTTTTATCCGCTCTCCCCGTGCTCACTGAAATTAGAGACAGGTGTTTGACATGAATTAGCTCAGGTGCAAGCGCCCTTACCGCTTTCTCCCTTCAGACGGGCGCTTGACCACGCCCCCGCTGCCACAATATGTTAGTCATTGCCTCACCAAAAACAGTTACAATTTTGTTTTTCAAACTAATCAAGACATTTTTGCTGCTGTGCCTGTCTGACTTCTGTGTAAATGCCCTCTTTGCATGTGAAATGAGATGCATTGCTTTTTTGCACTTTGCTACACTGGTTTGATGTCTTGTCCAATATAGTTGCCACTTCCCAATCATTCAATAATAACCTTTTTGCAAAATCTCAGTTACATTGTTACAAAACAATCTGCCCTGAAATATGCCACTCACGCTGTTAAAGTTGGACTGAAAAGATCACAGAGATTGTCAGAAAAAAACTTCAGTAGCTTGTTTCTAACATTGGTATCCTTCGGAAGGACATGTCATGCAGCAAGTTAACACAGCCAGGAACAGTGTTTGACAAGCATCCCCACATTTCACTCTTATTGATAGTTTAGGAATAATAGGATCTATCCTTCTTGCTTTTTGATTTATTATGATTAGCCAGGCCATGTTTCTGAACACTAAATATGCGTTAATTATGTGTAAAGCCGAGCTGTCGTGTGTTATTGAAGTCAGGATTCTGACGTCCCAGTTCCAAGGATTTTTGAATGAGTCATTTTTCGCAGCTAAGTTTCAATATAGGGCTGGGCGATGTGCAAGAAATATGTTGTTTGATTACATCATCAACCCCCCGGCCGAGGGATCGGTGAATATTTTTGCTTATATTGATTTTGCTTTTAAAATTAAATTGATTTATTTAAAAACTTTAATTTCAACGAAAAAGCCATTAAAATAATGAAGAGGTCAAAAAATAATATATAACAACCCTTCCATTTGCCATCACACAAGTATCCATCTGGATGAAAAAATAACGAATACAAATTAAGATCTCAAAACAATTATAAATGTACACATAATTATAATAATGATGATGAAAATAATAATAATTTGAAATAATGAAACAATAAAACAATGCATGTTAAGTGTGAACTACTCTGTGGAAATAAAGTGAACAAAACTTCGAAGACATCATGAGATGGTTCAGATGCAGCATTTTCATAGACAACATTATTCTTGCAAATAGTTTTCAGATGATATGAAGTGCATCAGAGACACGAATCGACGGCTTTCGTCTGTTCTTCAAAATATAATAAAATGTGTTTCTTCAAGCATGTGTCTTTGTATATAACAGCATTGCTTGTCATTTGCCATTCCAAGACGTCTTACGTCCTGCCACAGTGACAGGTAAACAAGCAAAATGACCCACCATGTGCATGATATGGGCTACACATATTTGGTGGATGCTAATTTCAATACCTGGGCTACTATTTAATATATTTGCCAACTTCCCAGCTCCATAGTTTTGTAATTTTCGAATAAAGTCGATTATCATCTGTCAATGCGGCATCCAGACATTTTGTCTGATATTGTCGGAATATCCAACATCCCTTTTTCAGTAGATGTCTCTTTAGACTGTTTAGGAAGTTTGGGGTTCTGAAAGTCTCATGTTTATATAGCACAGTGAACTCTTATCTCAAAAGATCAAGAAAATGTGATTTATTGTGGTATGACCCTGTGGCAGGGCGGAGGGCGGGGCCGGGTCGTGACGATACACACCCGGTCCCGAATCAGGCTAATCAAGCCCCCGAGAGGGATAAAGGCTGATGGCAGATAGTGGTGCGAGGAAAGAGAGATTTACGGACATGTCCGTCATGTGTGTGTGTTTTGTCTTTTAAGTTTATCATTAAAATATTATTTATATCGTCCAGCCAGTTCTCGCCTCCTCCTTGCCCTTGAACTACGTTACAAAGCCATTTAAACCTACTTCACTAAACAAACCATGAAGAATTAAAGGGGACCTCTCCTCCATTGGATTCTAATCAACGGATTCATTGAGCTGTGATTGCCTAAAAGAATATGACGGCTTATGTGACTCAACAACTGGCTGGAAAAGTTTAACCTGACAACCTAATTTAGTCCAGACTTTACTTTTATTGGGTCTGAATTTACTGAATCTGGCAAACAGCGGTGGCAACAATCCACTGGTAAATGATGAAATTATTCAGGAATGGAGGATACAGAGCAGGGCAGGGCAGGGCAGGATGTGGGCTGAGACTGGGTGCGGCAGTACAGGAAAAGACAGGATATGGCAAGATGTAGCAGCAGTAGTGTAGTCTAGGGCATACTCGGGCATATGCCGAATGCCCACCTGTCTTTCTTAGGATTTTGTGTAGGCCTATGCCCACCTGAAGTAAGTGATGATACGTATGGCCGAAAGAACAATGAGTAGGCTTTTGACCCGGAATTTTTTAATCTATTAAAGTGAAATGTTTTTTTTTTTTAAGTGTACAGAGATTCTCTCTAATCATGCACTTAGCTTCGGGAGGTGGGAGCGCAACTGTTAGAACAGGCAGGACAGACAGTCCGACTTAGCTAATCCACCAAACAGAATGTTCATTTCAGATGTGATTAAATATTTGCTAACCAATCACATTTTCTTTTTCAGTAAGGGGCGGGCATTTACATCATCTAATGCTGATGCACAAGCATTCCTGGAGTAACCATAATTTGCGCTGTATCTTTATTTCCCTTGCTAAACGTAAATATGTATATACACTCACCTAAAGGATTATTAGGAACACCTGTTCAATTTCTCATTAATGCAATTATCTAATCAACTAATCACATGGCAGTTGCTTCAATGCATTTAGGGGTGTGGTCCTGGTCAAGACAATCTCCTGAACTCCAAACTGAATGTCAGAATGGGAAAGAAAGGTGATTTAAGCAATTTTGAGCGTGGCATGGTTGTTGGTGCCAGACGGGCCGGTCTGAGTATTTCACAATCTGCTCAGTTACTGGGATTTTCATGCACAACCATTTCTAGGGTTTACCATGAATGGTGTGAAAAGGGAAAAACATCCAGTATGTGGCAGTCCTGTGGGCGAAAATGCCTTGTTGATGCTAGAGGTCAGAGGAGAATGGGCCGACTGATTCAAGCTGATAGAAGAGCAACTTTGACTGAAATAACCACTCGTTACAACCGAGGTATGCAGCAAAGCATTTGTGAAGCCACAACACGCACAACCTTGAGGCGGATGGGCTACAACAGCAGAAGACCCCACCGGGTACCACTCATCTCCACTACAAATAGGAAAAAGAGGCTACAATTTGCAAGAGCTCACCAAAATTGGACAGTTGAAGACTGGAAAAATGTTGCCTGGTCTGATGAGTCTCGATTTCTGTTGAGACATTCAGATGGTAGAGTCAGAATTTGGCATAAACAGAATGAGAACATGGATCCATCATGCCTTGTTACCACTTTGCAGGCTGGTGGTGGTGGTGTAATGGTGTGGGGTATGTTTTCTTGGCACACTTTAGGCCCCTTAGTGCCAATTGGGCATCGTTTAAATGCCATGGCCTACCTGAGCATTGTTTCTGACCATGTCCATCCCTTTATGGCCACCGTGTACCCATCCTCTGATGGCTACTTCCAGCAGGATAATGCACCATGTCACAAAGCTCGAATCATTTCAAATTGGTTTCTTGAACATGACAATGAGTTCACTGTACTAAAATGGCCCCCACAGTCACCAGATCTCAACCCAATAGAGCATCTTTGGGATGTGGTGGAACGGGAGCTTCGTGCCCTGGATGTGCATCCCACAAATCTCCATCAACTGCAAGATGCTATCCTATCAATATGGGCCAACATTTCTAAAGAATGCTTTCAGCACCTTGTTGAATCAATGCCACGTAGAATTAAGGCAGTTCTGAAGGCGAAAGGGGGTCAAACACAGTATTAGTATGGTGTTCCTAATAATCCTTTAGGTGAGTGTGTGTATATATATATATATATATATATATATAAACACATTTAAATTAAACTTTGTGAAAACACTGCATGTTTGTAACTTTTTAGCTGGCAATGGCAATGGCGATGACACGATGATGACGACGATGATGATGACGTGAATTGAAGAACCCAAGTGCAGTTTATTTACAATCGTGAAAACCCTAACTCAACACATGATCTAAACTATGACTAGACTTAAACATGGCTTGACTTAAACTTGGCTACATATACATACATCAATACTAGACAAGAGACAATGGCAAACATGAGGGCTTAAATACTCAGACATGGGGGAACATAAACCAATGATCAAACAGAACACTAAACAAGATAACAAGAGTAATAACCTAAAACCAATTACAAACTAGAACTAATAACAAGGTAATCAAACAACGAATCAATGAAAACAAGACACATGAACATGGAGGGAAAACAGGACATCACATGACTAGGGAAATACATGACATGAACTTATATAATACAAAATAAGAGACATGAAAAACAGGAACCAACTGAATAAACATGACATAACCCCCCCCCCCCCCCCACCCCCACCCACCCCACCTCTAAGGGGCGGCTCCTGACGCCCCAACACATGAAAAAACACACTTAAAACATGTCTTAAGGACTTAAGAGTTCTGTAGGGTGCTGGGGGGGGTGGGTGAAGCCATGAGAGGCTCGAGGGGCAGAGCCGATGGAGCTGAGGACCAAGGTGGAATAGGGGGCCTGGACCATGGAGCAGAGGCGGGCCCGGACCGTGGAGCAGAGGCGGGCCTAAGACATGGCATGGAGAAGTCTGGGGCCTGACATGGCATGGAGCAGGCTGAGGCGCAGCTGTGACATATCATAGAGCAGGCTGATGCGTGGCTGTGACATGGCATAGAGCAGGCTAAGGCGCGGCTGTGACATGGCATGGAGCAGGCTGAGGCGCGGCTGTGAAATGGCATGGAGCAGGCTGAGGCGCGGCTGTGACATGGCATGGAGCAGGCTGAGGCGTGGCTGTGACATGGCCTGGAGCTGACTCTGGCTTGGCTGTGACATGGCCTGGAGCTGACTCTGGCTTGGCTGTGACATGGTCTGGAGCTGACTCTGGCTTGGCTGTGACATGGCCTGGAGCTGACTCTGGCTTGGCTGTGACATGGCCTGGAGCAGACTCTGGCTTGGCTGTGACATGGCCTGGTGCTGACTCTGGCTTGGCTGTGACATGGTCTGGAGCTGACTCTGGCTTGGATGTGACATGGCCTGGAGCTGACTCTGGCTTGGCTGTGACATGGCCTGGAGCTGATTCTGGCTTGGCTGTGACATGGCCTGGAGCAGAATCTGGCTTGGCTGTGACATGGAAGGCAGAGCCGTGGATAACTGGGAAATGACCTCTGTGGTCTTGGGCATGGGCAGAGTCTCGGGAGTGACCCTTGTGGTCGTGGACATGGACTGAGTCTCGAGAGCGACCTCTGTGGTCGTAAGCATGGACATAGTCTCGGGTATGACCTCTGTGGCTGTGAACATGGGCTGAGACTCAAGAGACGAAATCCCTTCTCCTCCTCCAAAGTTGGCAGTGCAGGCTCTGGGACAGATGAGGCTGGCAATGTTGGCTCATTGGCTGTAGCAGACATGGGCATTGGCTCATTGGCTATGGCAGTGAAACTCTGGCTCGGCGGCGGCCACGACGTGGAACTCTGGCTCGGCGGTGGCCACGACATGGAACTCTGGCTTGGAGGCGACCATGTCGAGGAACTCTGGCTCGGCAGCGGCCATGTCGAGGAACTCTGGCTTGGAGGCGGCCGTGTCGAGGAACTCTAGTTCGGCGGCGGCCGTGTCGAGGAACTCTGGCTAGGCGGCGGCCATTTTGAGGAACTCTGGCTCGGCGGCGGCCATGTTGAGGAACTCTGGCTCGGCGGTGGCCATGTCCAGGAACTCTGGCTCGCCGTGGCCATGTCGAGGAACTCTGGCTCGGCGATGGCCATGTCAAGGAACTCTGGCTCGGTGTCTGCCTCCCTCACAGTGAACAGGACATCACATGACTAGGGAAACACATGACATGAACTTTACAAAATAAGAGACATGGAAAACAGGAAACAACAGAATAAACATGACAATGTTATTGCACCTATACTAGTTTTTGATGCTCTTCGCAGATGCTGGACAACTGTGTCCCGAAAAAGCACATTAGAGTACAGAAATAAAACAAATAACCATTAATTCTTATGTAGGCTATGGTAATACATTAACATAAACATTACTACACTTATATTAGCTATACAATGCTTAACAGTTTATTTTGTATTATATGTATTTGTTTATTAATTATAGTAATTATAAAGTATTAACAATTTCCATAGTAGCCTAATGAAAGGAACATTAATGACACCTATTAATTTAAATACATATTTAACATCAAGTTGACATACCATGGTTCTTAGTAGTGTACTGTACACCATTCCAGCAAGAAACTTACCCTGATATACATTTTGTAAGTTCATGTGAGATTATAATTACAACACCCAATTTTTATTTATTTTGTTTTAATGGAAAAAATAAATTCTTACGAATTTAAATTCTAATATGAATTTTAGAGACCGGGTTAATGTTTTATTATTTGTATTTTATAAAGAAAAAAATAATAATGTGTGTGTGTGTTGGGGGGCGGGGGGGTGGGGGGGTAGGGTTGCTTCATAAATTCACAGTATGCCCACCTCTTCAGACACTACTACACTACTGTGTAACAGGAGGAGGCAGGACTGGTCACATACAATATTAAAAGCAAAAAAAAGGGGGGGCATGAAGCACTACAGGAAACGTATGGGTGTGAGTGTGGGTGAATCTGGTGAATCTAGCATGCACTACTATATTATTCATTTTAATTTTATGCACACATGCTGTTCCTCATGTTTCCTTTTAAATAACATATACATTATACAACAACCATAGATGTGATCTATCTGTGCCACACACGCACATACACTCACTCACTAATGATTTTTCTATACTAATGTGAGCTTGTGATAAAGATTTCATAGCTTCAGAAGAAGGTGAACATTATTGTTTATTTATGAATCATAATGTGTTTTTTCATGATCAAACCACTGCATCAATGAAAGAAAAAAAAAATTATAGATTCTCCCAATCCCTACAGTAGATCAGTTTTCAGCCATTTTTCTTAAAAGAAAATAAATCAAACAGTTGCTTTTTAGTGCATCTTTGTGTGCATTTGCATTTTTGTTTCCAAAGCATAAAAACACACCCTAAGGCTAGGCATGTTGTTCAGAGAACAGCACAGATATAGACACACACATTTACCCCCTTATTTGTATATGAGGTTTTCTTTGTGAGAACAGTTAAATGACAGTGATCAGAAAGATGCATCTAGATAAATAGCCGCTTCTAAAGCCTGTAATAAAGACAATTAAAGAGGCCTGAGAGGTAAAGCTGTTTTAGATCATTTGGTTACTGCTCATTCAGGTCGATTAGACCACTTTATTAACCATGTTAGTTTGCCTCGTGAGAGAGGTTAGGGAAAAGCAGAGGCTTATTCACTCTTTAAAGCTTCATATCCAATTATTTTTTCCTGCTTTGGGATGCTTTTAGATCTCAAATGTCAGATTTATTAAACTTTGCCCTTTTTTTATGCATTTCATCTAGCATGCAGATATTCATATTGTAACAAGGCTGCTGTAGGTGGGGATCTAACCCAGGTCTGTAGTGCTTGAGTGTTTGGTGTTCTACAGTATAGTTGAATGCAAGAGCAGAAGAGCAATGAGTCTGGAAACTTGCGTTTCTTCCAAAAATATTATCTTGTTGAAGTGAGCAAAGTACAAATAAACTAGGAAAACTTCCACAAAACTGAAAAACAAAAGAGACACAAGGGTCAAAAAGTACAACAAGGATGAGACTTAACTTGAGCGCTAGTCATGGGAGGAACACGGTACAAATGCTCAAGACTGAACACATTGGTGAAAAACAAGCAGGCTTATATAGGCCTATGCACAGGTGAAGGGAATGAGGGTTAATGAGCGGAGGATTGAACTGGGTTAGGGGCGTTGGTGCCACCTGCAAGAGTGGAGAGGAACATGGCACGAGAGGTCCAAGGAGAGTGCCCTCTGCTGGTCTGGAGGGGAACAGCACCCCAAAGAGTAGATCCTTACACATATAAATAAGACAAAATTCCCTCTGAAATTAATCTGAAAGTAAAGACTAAGAAGAAAGGTTTATTTTTCACTGGTTTCTCTGTCATTTCTCAAGAGACCTAATATATTTCTTAGTTGTGCTTTATTTAATGATTAACATTGTTTCACATGTTTCTCTAACAGTATTCCTCTTTGGACACAAATAAGACAATTTTTGACATACAGTTAGACCTGTGGTTTTCAAACAAGCCTGTGGAAAGTGCATTTTCAAATACATTTGAAAATGTTTCTCTTCTGGTTTAAACATTTTATATTGCTATAATAGAAAAACTATTCTGTCAACTTAATAAAAGTAAAATTTTTCTATTAAAAAGTTCTAATATTTTTTTAACAATTTTGCTTTAGTACAATGGAACTATAAAAGCCAATTATTTAATTTTGCAAAAACATGTCTTAAAACCCCTGATTTAGAGTATAGAGCTGTAAAATTCATGTTGATTTCGTACCTCAGATAATTTGGTTCATTTGATGAGATTTTTTTTTTTACTGGAATCTCTGACATTTGATTGCAGACTTTGGGTAACTGGCATATCTGAGCATAGTGTGAGATGTTGTTGAGGTGTTTTCTGAAATTCTAGAGCATGCACATTTAAGATTACTAGTGTCTTTGTCTTACAAGGAGCAAGAGACTTTAAGGAATAGTTCACCCAAAATGAAAATTCTCTCATCATTTACTCAACCTCATGCCATCCCAGATGTGTATGACTTTCTCTGTAGGTCCATACAATGCAAGTGAATGGTGACCAGAATTCCAAAAGCTCTAAAAAGGAGATAAAGGCAGTATAAAAGTAATCCATAAGACTCCAGTGGTTTAACTAATGTCTTCTGAAGCGATCCAGTTGGTTTTTGGGTGAGAACTAACCAAAGTTTTACTCCTTTTTCACTCTACATCTTGACAGCAGTCTCCTTGATGATCATGATTTCAAGGTTACAAGGTAATCCTTCTAGCGCATGTGTCAAACAGTAGGAAGTTTAATCAAGCTTGAAATCATGATCGTGCCTAGAGACTGCAATGGTAAGATGTACAGTGAAAAAGTTGTTACATTTTGGTCTGTTCTCACCCAAAACCAACTGGATTGCTTCAGAAGAAATTGATTAAACTACTGAAGTCTTAAGGATTACTTTTATACTGAATTTATCTCCAAGCTTTGGAGATATTCTTCTAAAGATCTTTGCTTGTGTTCTGCAGAAAGAAAGAAAGTAATAAACATCTGGGATGGCATGAGGGTGAGTAAATTATGAAAAAAAGTTTCATTTTGGGGTGAACTAACCCTTTAAGTAAAAGCCTCTATTTGTTTACCATTTAATATGCTGTCTTGGATAAATAATTGAGATTTGTGATGGAGATTTTTCTTTCATTGGGGTGATTTTACTTATTTATTTATTTATTTTTATTTTTTCAATTTTTGTATCAGCCAGTTTCTAGTTTTTACGAAAAAAGAAAACAAACATACAAGTGAAATAAACGTGTATGCAGATTAATTCCACTTCATTTGCACTCGTCATTTCATACTTCGCTTTTCTCAGCACTAATAACTTCTCATTTAGCTTGTGCCTTTGAACCAAAGTGATATACAGTGTTCAGTGGGCTGAAACAGTCCTGCTCGAGTAACCCAGAGTTCTGGATCTCTTCAGTTCTTTAGTTTATCCTCACCTTGGGTTTAAATCTTTGTGTTTCTGGCTCAGATCATTAAACACAAATCTTTCACCAACCCTGGTGAAGCCATTAGTTTTTATCAATAGAAGAGTCTGTTGCCAGACAACTTGTATTATGAAATATGGATAACAATGATTTACTGCTATTATTATTATATATAGAGAGTATTGTCAAGGAGTGTGAATAGTCAATCTTATTGCTTGACAGGTTTCACTCAGTCTGGGGTCATCAGTGTACGGTCGTTAAAAATCAGTCTGTGACACACACACACACATACACACACACACACACAGTGACAAATCCAGTCAGAGCTGTCAAAATCTGGAAACAAGGCTGCCTTGCACAGGGCAAGGAAGAGGGGTGCAATCTGATTGACAGACCTAACAGTCATCAAAGTCCATCCCTTCCATAGTGGATTTCTTTGCATTCAGTCACCTCAAGGAATACTTCGAAGAAACTGACAGATTTATACTGGCAATCATAATAATAATAATAATAATTCCTTACATTTATATAGAGCTTTTCTGGGCGCTCAAAGCGCTTTACATAGTATAGGACAGACATGGGCAATATATGGCCCCAGGGCTGGAACTGGCCCATGGACCATCTCAAACCTGCCCGCAACTTCCTCAAAGAAAAATAAAACAACCCCCCAAAAAAATCAATAAAAGCCATCACTATGTTAATGAATCTCAAGGTGAATGATTACAATGAGTCTGTACTGCTATATTAGTCGATTTTTACAGAGGGCGCTCTCTTTAGATTGGACTAAAGGCCTCAATTTGACTCTTGCTCACCTCAAGTTGGCGGTTGTGATGACAGATTCAGTTAGGATGAATGCTTCAAAAAAGAGAAAATTTGACTCTGAATGTCACATTTTTAACCAAGAATGGACATATAAATATTTAGTCACAAGTGTTGTTTCAAAGGCAGTATGTTTGATATGCCAAGAGAGTATCGCGTTGTTCAAGGAATACAACATCAAGAGACATTTTTCGACCAAGCATGCTAACTATGCCACAAACTTTTCATCGTGGGAAAGAGATGAAAAATAAATTGTCTTCCAACTTAATTGCAAGGCAGAATATTTTTACAAAGCGGTTGACCATCCAAGAATCAGAAACTAAATTTATCTAAATGCTGTCACACAAGCTTGTGAAACAGAGCAAGCCTTTCTCTGATGGTGAATTTTTGAAAGACTGTATGGTAGAGGCGGCTAGCATACTGTGCCCTGACAATAAAGGTCAATTAGAAGTGTGGAAGTAATTGATGAAGAGTTGTCTGCTGAATTGTCAAAAAGGGCAGCTGATTTCACATATTTTTCCATCGCGCTGTATGAGAGAACGGATATCAAAGATACTGCTCAGCTACTTATTTTCATTCAAGGGATCAATGATAGGTTTGAAATTGTGGAGGAATTTCTTACCATGGAGTTGATGAAGGGGATAACAAGGGGATCGGACCTCTACGACAGAGTGTCGAGATGTTTTGAGAGACTGAACCTCTCATGGGCTAAATTGCTGAACGTGACCACTGATGGATCTCCAAACCTCACCGGGAAGAACGTCAGGCTCCTGCGGAGGATAGAGGACCAGGTAAGAGAGGACAACCCCTACTCAGATTTGATCTTCTTACACAACATCATTCACCAGGCATCCCTTTGTAAATCTGTGTCGCAGCTTGATTATGTCGCTAAAACGGTGGTGGAACTCATGAAATTTATCCGGGCCCGAGGGCTTAACCATCGCCAGTTCATCCAGCTACTGGAGGATAGTGACACTGAACACACAGACATGCTGTACCACTCGAATGTTCCCTGGCTGAGCCTGTGTTTCGCCATGTGTGGGGTTGAGAGGAGAGATAGGGACATTTCTGGTTACTGTCGGTAAAGCTGACGAGTTTGCAGAGTTGCAAGACCCGGACTGGGTCTGTGACTTTGCATTCGAAGTGGATGTAAAGTTGCAGGGGAAGAATGTGTTCGTGCACGAGCTGTATTCGTATGTGCGAGCGTTCAAAGCCAAGCTGACCCTGTTTTCCCAGAAAATGACTAACAAGTGCTTCACACATTTCCCATCACAAGCTACCTTGGATGTGCCACCCTGCCACACCGACAGATACACCACTACTCTCACAGACCTCGACACCAAGTTCAACCGGAATTTCTCTGACTTTGTTAAGATTGAACGAGAGCTAGAGCTGGTGTCCTCTCCCCTTTCATTTGATAGCGAGAAAGCATCCCCAGATGTGCAGCTAGAACTGATTGACATCCAGTGTGACCCTGATCTAAAAAAATTGTTCACTACATCCACACTGGACATCTTCTATGGCTCACTGAAGGAAACAGTTTCCGAACCTGTACAGGCACGCACAGAGGATGCTTGTTTTGTTTGGCTCCACTTAACTTTTTTCTGTGATGAACTACAACAAGTCACGTTACAGATCCTGGCTGACGGATAAATATTTTTGCTCTGTGCTGCGTATTTCTACATAAGACAGGACGCCAGACTTTTATGGTCTTGCAAAGAGAGGTGACCATCTCAGTTGTTCCCATTAGGCAAGAAAATGACATGGGTAGACAATGCTTTTCATGACACACAGTGTCATTCATAAATATCTCAGTTATAATTCATTCTTATAGGTTAGTTACAGTTACACGAGTAAAACAGAACCGAAAATGAATTAATGTGTTTATGTATAAGACAATGTGTTTGTTCACAAATAGTAAATATTAGCCTAATCTTTTCTTCATTCAGTGAAGCAAGTCTGTACTGCAATAGTATTAACGTTTGAGTTAGATAAACAAGTAAAAAAACAAGTCTCACACAGTTACACAAGTAATAACAGAACAAAAAATTATTTGAGTTAAGTAACTACTTTACAGATGTAAGAAAGTTATTTAAAGTTCTTATTTTTTTAAACAATGACCCATGCTTTCTGGGCTGGCAAATAGCGTATTTTAAAGCAATCTGTCATTTCTACCAAATTCATGTAGTTTAACATGATTAAAACATTTTTCAATTCAGTTGTCCTATGTGTGACCCTTTGCTTATTTTATATTTTAAAACAATGTTGCCCACCCCTGGTATAGGATGACTCTCCTCAAATACCACCAGTGTGCAGCATCTACCTGGATGACGCGACAGCAGCCATAGTGCGCTATTACGCTTACCACACACCAGCTATTCATGGAGAGGAGAGTGATGTTGCTAATTCAGGGATGGAGATTATTATATTATGGAGGCCATGATAGATAAGGGCCAATGGGGGAATTGGGCTGGTCACCGGGTTATACCCCTACTCTTTAACAGAAGTGCCTGGGATTTTTAATGACCACAGAGAGTCAGGACCTTGGTTTAACGTCTCATCCATAGGACGTGCCTTTTACAGTATAGTGTCTGCATCACTATACTGGGGCATTAGGACCCACATAGACCACAGGGTGAGCACCCCCTGCTGGCCTCATTAATACCTCTTCCAGCAGCAAACATAGTTTTCCCCATGAGGTCTCCCATCCAGGTACTGGCCAGGCTATACACTGCTTAGCTTTGGTGGGCAACCAGGCAAGAGCAATAGGGTGATTTGTCCCCCCATGAATCATCTCACTCCTTAAAGATAGGTTGTATTCTCTGTAAAGAGGAGGGACGTATCTTCTCTCCTCCCTAAAAGGGAGGGTTTATCTTCCCTTTCCTTGATGAGAAAGGGCTTATCTCTTCCTTAAAGGAGAAAACATTCGTCTTCTGTCTTTATTAAAGTCAAGGTGTTATCTTAGTTGGCAAAGTGGCGAGGTCAGGCAAAGATGCTGTCCTCTGGAAATACGACCTTACCAAACATTCGTGAGAAGCATTTTTACTTAATCTCAACAAACGGCAATCAATTCACACAACTCTCCTGTCACTGGCTCATAGCCCCTCCCACAGAGGCTGTCCGCCCAGCCTTATAACCACTCTATTAATTAAACTTTAAGTACCCTGCCACAGCATCTCTCGTCCAAACAACATTTCCATCATCTCACAGCAGCAGCTGGAAGCAAATGCGTCCGCCTCCTGCCTGTTTCCTCTTTTAATTCATTCTCTTCCAAACCATTCTGTGTAGATGTCCTGCAGGGGATCGGTTTTGCCCAGATCCTGAGTCTGTGCCTTTTTAAACATTGTCTCTCCACTACAATGTCCAACACCACAAAAGCTCATTGTTCGCTTTGACCAATAGCCAGGGCACACAATAAACGAATCCATTTCTTTTATCTGGGTTTCGGAGACGAGGATATTAACAAACTGTGGTGCGACAGTAAACTCATGAAGCTTAACCATTTCTCAGTCTCAGAAGAGTCTGCTATTCAGCCACAAGGTTACAGCCAGCTTTGATGTATGTGGGCTTTTTGTCTGGCATACAGCTTTCAGTCCTTCCCCCGTGAAATGCTTCTCCTTTAGCGACTGTCCCCTCTTTGTTTCTCTTTTTATCTCTCTCTGTTTCGCCTGGTACAGCCGCACACACATGCAACAAATCCTCTAGCCAGTGTTATATGTTTCTAGCTCTGTTCTACACTCTACAAATCATGTTAAAATCTGTTGATTTAACAAAGAACTTGATGGATGGTGTCCTTCTCGCTTTCTATTTCTCGCCCCCTTTCAACAGTGCTTATTCCTTCCCAGTAGTCCATCTTGTCGAAAGAGAGAGAGCGGAAAAGAGGAAACAGAGGGTCAAAGAGAAAAAGGGGAGAAAGAGAGATTTTTCTCTTCATTAGCGGTTGTAAAGAGAGAACTAGAGGAGAGGTTAGAGGTTTTAAAGGATCGATGTTTGCCGTTCAAGGCTCTGAGAAATATCCAGCTGAGGAGAGAAATGCGGCCTCCATGGAATTTATGAGACCTTCCAGATGCACACCTTTAAAGCACTTTGTTATCCCATACACACACATACACACAGATTTTGGTTACATACACACCTATAGAAAGCTTTGTGATGTCATCGATCTGCTCGGTCCATATATCAATTTCTCTTCTCTGTCAATCTTGCCCTCCTCCTTTCTCTGGTCCTGCCTGAAGCTCTTTTCATACCTATTTTTCAAAATGATGACTCAAATTGTGTTCCAAAACCTATGAGCTGCCTTGTGACTTAAGAAGCTACTAGGACTGTAGCAAATATGAAATAATCATCTGATATTGGTTATTTAATCTAAACGCGATTTTTATTCACTTCATTTCCAATTATATTTTACTGTCAAAATAAGGGAATTTTAAGTGAATATGTAAATACCATGGACGGTTTTTCTGTCTCATTTCCAGGTGTTTTCATTATGCGAGTACTCCATCCTAACTCCGACTGTCTCACTGACCTGCACCGCATGCCGCATTTAGAGCAGCTCCTAAAAAGCACATGAAGATTAAACGGTTATAAAATTATTGGTTGCTTTATTTCTATGCTTGGCCCCGTCCATCTGTAATTAAATTATTTAATTTTTTTTATTTATATATTTTATGTATTTAAATAACTTTGGACCATTACATCAAATCCAGCTCCAGATCTTTGAGTCTTGTGTGTACTCCGAGATGGAATCCTTTAAACAGCCCTGATAGAAAAGCACCTTGTGTCCAGTGCTGAACTGGACTCTTGACTCTGTTTGGTTCTGTGATGAAGCTGAACTGCAGTGCTTGGGGGGATTTCTCATTTAACCAATGACAGCCACTGTGTGTGTGTGTGTGTGTGTGTGTGTGTGTGTGTGTGTGTGAATGTGAGGGGTAGAGTGAGAATGGAGTAAGATAAAGGAGAGGATCATTCAGATCCAGCTCCCCGCTGAGGCACCAATCCCTCTTTATGGCTCGTAAAGACACCTCACAGCAGAGCCTGACTTGCACACGTGCTGGAACCCACGCGCAAATTCCTTTGTGCCTATGGAACGGGAGGGAACGAGAGCGAAACTAGCTTGGAGAATGACCTGATTTCACTCGCTGTTCTGGGACTTGTCAGTATATCTTTTTACCTCTTTTCCCTGATCAACTGAAATCCCACACACACATAGGAGAGAGAAAGAGAAAGAGAGACTGCATGATGAGATAGTTGGTATCGGGGGGCCCTGAGGTGAGCAGAATGAGAGTTTGTCCTTTTTATTGGCTGTAATTAGGATGAGGTCATTACCATGCGCCAAAGGCCTTTCACTGCTGGGAGATCATAAAATGCCACCTGAGCAATTTATACTTCTCTAACAGAATCATCTGCAGCCTTTCACACACACTCAGGAGATGAGGGAGAACCTTAAATATTTGTGTGCACATACATGTTCATACTGTATATATGAAAAATGTGCACACATTTAGCTGGAAATTAGTGTTAATAGTAACAATTTATGTTTTACAGAATGATTTAATACAACATTTGAATCCTATTTTCACTGTTTAATTAAAACGTAATTATGTGGTTGACGGCTTTCATTCATCGAGATTATTATGGAAATTCAGATACATTCTTCCAGACAACACTTTTTCTAATTACATTGCAAAGAAAATTTCAGAACATAATTACTATGTAATAACATATTAATTACAATGTTATAAATACTTAATAAAACGTCTTCTGTCTCTCGCTCACACTCTCTCACTCTCTGCAGTGGTTCATCTGCTGGGCTTGCCGTGGCATCTGAAGAGAGTGGAAGGTGAGCTTTATGAGAATGGAATGAGTAAAGATGATCAGCCGCTACAGGGAGCAGATTTCACCTTCACTCCCATCCACCTGCCAGGACTCAACAACACGCAGCCAGGTATATTTGTATGTTACTGAAGTCTTATACAGTAACATGATAAAATTTCTATTAACTTTTCTCTCAACTCAATAATTTACACACAGCTGCACAGATGTCAAACATACAGCAGGAGAGTGTCTTTTATTTTTTATTACAAGAGTTTGATTGGCGTTTAATTCATGTCTTGTCACTAAACAACAGTAAATTGGTCTCTCTCAGATGACCCCCAATATCATAAGGTAATATTTTAAAAAGCATGAGATGTGTTTCTAACTCTTCAGACATGTAGAGTTTGTTAGTACAAACTGTGCGTGCCTGTACAAATTATCCTTATTTGTCAATTTTTGTTTTGTCATGTGAATAGAATAGAATAGAATAGAAACTTTATCATGACCTTGGTAAAACAGAGCAAAAGATTTGATGTGAAGTATGCCCAAATTGACTCTTCCAATCATAATGGAGATTCCATTGTAAAATATGCCTGAATTAAATGGATAGTTCACCAAAAAATGAAAATTCTCTCAACATTTACTCACCCTTATGCAAGTCTTCAGAAGCGATATGATAGCTGTGTGTGAGTAACAGATTAAGTTAAGTCCTTTTTTACTATAAATTCTCCTCTCTGCCCAGTAGGTGGCGATATGCAGTAAGAAAGCAAATCGCCAAAAAAAAATATTTTTATTATCTTATATAATAAATATTATCATATATATATATATATATATATATATATATATATATATATATATATATATATATATATACACACTCACCTAAAGGATTATTAGGAACACCATACTAATACTGTGTTTGACCCCCTTTCGCCTTCAGAACTGCCTTAATTCTACGTGGCATTGATTCAACAAGGTGCTGAAAGCATTCTTTAGAAATGTTGGCCCATATTGATAGGATAGCATCTTGCAGTTGATGGAGATTTGTGGGATGCACATCCAGGGCACGAAGCTCCCGTTCCACCACATCCCAAAGATGCTCTATTGGGTTGAGATCTGGTGACTGTGGGGGCCATTTTAGTACAGTGAACTCATGTCATGTTCAAGAAACCAATTTGAAATGATTCGAGCTTTGTGACATGGTGCATTATCCTGCTGGAAGTAGCCATCAGAGGATGGGTACATGGTGGCCATAAAGGGATGGACATGGTCAGAAACAATGCTCAGGTAGGCCGTGGCATTTAAACAATGCCCAATTGGCACTAAGGGGCCTAAAGTGTGCCATGAAAACATCCCCCACACCATTACACCACCACCACCAGCCAAATTGATATATATATAAGAAAGTGAATGTGGAGATTTATAGGAAAAAAGGACTTTAATATTGATCTGTTTCTCACCCACACCAATTACATCGCTCCTGAATATATAGATTTAACCACTGTAATTGTATAGATTACTTTTATGCTCCATTTGTGTGCTTTTTGGATTTAACCCTGGCAACTATTCACTTGCATTGCATGGACCTACAGAGCTGAGATATTGTTTATAAAAATCTTAATTTGTGTTTAGCAGAAGACAGAAAGTCATACACATCTGGGATGGCATATGAGTGAGTAAATGATGAGAGAATTTTAATTTTTTGGTGAACTAATTCTTCAATGTTGTATCTTTAAGATATAACTCAAAGAAAAATAATACAGAAGTTTTATAAAATAACTTATTTTAAATTATTTTAATAAGTATGTACTAGGGCTGCAACAAATGATTATTTTGATAATTGATTAATCTAACGATTATTAGAATGATTATTCGACTATTTGGGCAATTATTGCAACAATTAATAATTTGCTCTTAACCGAATATTCAGCTTGTTCCTCAATTTTAAAGGTTGTATTAAACATAATTACTAAGAATAAAGAGGACAAAATCATCTTTAAAAAAATATCTAAATGACATTCACTGAATTAAAGGGAAAAACTTTGTTTAATTCTGTAAAAAAAAAAAATAAAGAAGAGTTTTCTTGTTTTCTATTTAAAATGATCTAAAATCCTTAAAGATACATTTTCTTGAGAAGCTATTAAGATATGTAGACTTGCTTTCAGAGATTGTATCTTGAATATAAGTGTATTTTTTAAGTGTATTTTTTCACTTGTTCATAAAGATGTATCTATACATGTATAAATGTATCTTGTTTTAAGGATTTTTAGATAATTTTAAATATTTAAATATTAAATAATAAACATTCTTTGCTAACAATTTTTCTTCTGCAATATAGATCTTAAAGAAAATGTACATTGTTTTAAAGGTGTTTTGGAAAATGTTGTTCCCCGTCTGTTGCTCACTTCGATGTTGTGTTGAAGAAGCAACACTAGGGGTCTCTCTTGAGCGCCGGATATGCCTCTGATGTATGAAAAAAGGCCAATGAGAAGTTGGCAGCCAGTATTTGCATACCCCGCCCCCGGACATACCGGGTATAAAAGCGGGGAAATACACTGAGTTCATTCAGAAATTTTCTTTGGGGCCGATAGTTGTACTGCGGCGAGCTGCGAGTCACACACCCGTTCCTGTTCCTCTGACGCTCTCTGCTGTTGGATCTATGGCGCTCTACAGCGGCTTTCTCCTTCCTTTGCACAGCAGTGCAGTTGCCCCTAGGCGCTTCGACAGCGCAGAGCATAATTAAAAGAGTGATATTTCTTTTAAAAGAGTGTTTTTCCTCTATTAGAGCAATACACAGCGGTGTTGAACGTCCTTTTCAGGGCGCATATTAATAAGGATGCCATTCCGCCCCTGTGTAGTTCCTGGATGCGGTAAAGTGCTCTCCGCTTCAGATGGCCACAGGCGTTGTCTCGTGTGTCTGGGCAGCGATCACACCGAGGCAGGGTTTGTGGATGGTTCATGCTCTCACTGTGAGGGCATGACCATGGCAACGTTGCGGTCATGGCTCGTTTTCAATAGAAAGCACGCCACTCCAGCCGGCCCCTGCATTGTTCTTTCTTCCCACGGGATTGAGGACGATGTGGTTGGCGACGGAGGTGACCTGGGGATGGCAGCGGGTGCAGCTCTGCCGGGTACAAAAGCGTCATCTGTGGCCCCCTCAAACCACCTGTCCCCCAGCACGCTCGTTGACTTCTGTCCGTGCTTGAGGCAATAGCGGCTCACCTCACAGCTAGCCTGCTTATCCTCTAGAGCTCAAAGTGGATGAGCTCACTGCTGCATCGGAGAGCGCTGCGTCTGATGCGGCTGTCTCCCCTGGGCTGCTGCCTTCGGGCCAGCACGCCCAGGCTGAGGCTGACGCTCAGATGACCGACATGCTTTCCCGGGCCGCCACAAGCGTGGGCATGGATTGGAACCCTCGGTCCACCCCACAGCCATCACAGTTGGATGACTGGTTCCTTGCGTCCGGGCGCCGCTCACGGCCCGTTTTTCCCGGAGGTGCATGAAGAGCTGACGTCATCGTGGAGAGCACCGCTCTCACAAACACTCATCACAAAGCCACTCGCTACCCTCGACAGCGGAGCGGCCCACGGGTACACGGCGATTCCCCAGGCGGGTAGGGTTTCCGGGGCATAAGTGCAGCGCAACAGCCCTATCCACCTGAGGAATCGCCGTGTACCTGTGGGCCACTCTGTGCTCCCCTCCAAGGCCTGTAGGACAACATCCTTGCTGACCGCGAAGGCCTACAGTGCCTTACCATAAAAGTGACATACCATAAAAGATCAAATAAGAAAAGATCATAAGGCGCTCAAAGATCTGCACGGGGGTAGCCCTGCAGGAACTGCGCTCAGCGACCGACCTCGCTCTTAGAGCCACGAAGGTCACAGCGCAGTCACTCGGGCAAGCAATGGCCACGCTCGTGGTCCATGAACGTCATCTGTGGCTGAAATTGGTCGAGGGGCTGTCTCCCAGTTCGGCCTCTTCGGCAACACCGCCAAGGACTTCATCCTCCTGCGGCTAAGAAGCACCCTGCTCCGCCTCAACCCGGGCCCAGCTCTTAGCCCCAGTGTCGAGCAACCCGCAGGAAGAAAACGCCCCCCCATCTCACGGACCCCCTCGAGGACCCGAAAGGCTCCAAGGTGCTCCTGAGACGTTCGACCCAGAGCCTGAGATGTTAGCTAACTTTCATTTGTTGCCACCTAGGGGCATCTCCAGAAGGGTTCACTATTACACTATGTATAGAATTTTCTTGGGTTTTAAGTGTTATTTCCTAATTGCTTATGCCTCAAAAGTATAGAAAATGCCTATTATTCCCTACAAAATTTGCTTTTGTGACCAGGACATTGATATTTTGAAATGTACCTATTTCCAATGAGAAAACGGTGAATTTGTGGCTTTTCGTTCACATAAAGTCAGAAAAAACTATGCCATTGAGCATACTGCTTATCTGGACATGATAAACTTCTGTCAAAATCACACAGAAACAGCAAAATAAAAGCTTGATTTAAATGGACACGCATTTTTGCATAAATATCCTGGAAAATTGTGGCTTGTAAAGAGTGGCAACCCTGTTATAGAATATGAGAAGTGTTTCAGGTCCTGGCAGACCAAACTAATGCAGCATAGCTATGAGATGATGGTTAAATTAGGTGTTTTCCTTGCTGAAAAGATTAGTCTTTAGTCTAGACTTAAACTGAGAGAGTGTGTCTGAGTCCCGAACAATATTCAGAAGACTATTCCATAGTTTAGGATCCAAAAAGGAAAAGCATCTTCTTCCTTTTGTGGATTTTTATATTCTAGGTATTATTAACTTGCCAGAATTTTGCAATCTTAGTGATCGTGATGGAATATAATGTTATAGAATGTCACATAAGTACTGTGGAGCCGGATGTTTGCTGGATTCCATCTCTAAGATTATGTTACCTAGTGTTGTAGACTGTCTGTTTAAGCAGAAGAGAAGCTATTACTGTGACAAGGCTCTCGGGACTGCGCATAAACGTCACATCCTTTGGATTTTCCCATTCATATTTTAAGTTGCGTCACAAGCCGTTCACACATTGGCAAAAAAAGATGAATGTTACATGAAAATTGTTACATATTGCACTTTTAATAACGGATGCATTAAAGATATAATGCCACGGTGTTTCCTTTTTAACTGCGCTGACATGCAAGTTCTCCTTAAGCAGAATGCTTATTTTGTATTTTTACATTAGAATTCCTTTATACTTTGTAATCTACATCACCTTTTAGGCTGTTTGGGTTCATCAGGACTGTGAACTGTTTTCTTCGTCTCTTCAATCAGGCACAAGCTGCATTGCTTCTCTCATGTGCCATCATTAGAGTTTCATATGATGTCATTTTAGAGTATATGAGATCAAACGACTATTCGACAATAAAAATGTTTGTTGACAATTTCTTATTGTCAATGTTGTTGATAACGTCGACTAATTGTTTCAGCCCTAGTATTTACTTAAATGCTAAACATTTTTATTCTTAGTAAAGATTTACTTCCAATGATTTTTAATCAATACACTCTTCTTTTACCATTTCTATTGACACAAATTATGTTGCTCCATTAATATTTAATACAAATAATAAATGTTTGCGATCATGTTTCATTTACTTCCTCCTGCATGTTATGTTATAGGGATGCTCCCCCGGAGCAACCCACCTAATGTGTTAAATGCCTTGCTCAAGGGAAAAAACGATGATAGTTCAAGGATTGCCCTTGTTAGGTTCCAACCTACAATCCTTTGTTTTCTGGTCCATGTCTTTGACCACTAGGCTAGACTTCCCCAACTTATGTGTGCATGTATGTTTCAATGCACAGGTGTGTTTGATCTATCAATAGTAATGTAAATCGCTTCACACCTGAGAGCCCATCACAGTTTTGGTCCCGCTTCTGAAGGGGTGTCTCACCGTGGCAGGTGCTGTTTCATCTTTGCCGTCACTTGAGCTTTTCAAAGAATCCTGCAGATGATCACTTTTGATTCACATCAACTGATCATCTGAAAAATACATAATTCTTTCTGACACTAAAGAAGACGCAGAGGCGTCTGTGTTGATAGCATCAGAGGCAGGATTCATACAATTGCCCGGAGGCACAGTTCTTATTTTTCACATTTACAACCTTTCTGTGGCAGCCCATCATAGAATCTGAGCTCGGTTGCATAATTTCAATCTTCAATAACTAACGTCCTAAACCTATAAGTATACGCTGCATTTTTTTGTGTAAAGATCTCATGAAAAACAAAATGTGAGTTTTGTAGCTTTTAGTCCATTTATGTTAGCTTTGAGGCCATCTCTTTGCAAGTGTACTTCTAAATGTTGGCAAAATGAATTTTTAGCAGATCTACACATTAAAATGTAAAAACAATTATTTCAGGAAAACAGACCAAATATATTGATGACTCGTCTTGCACTACACACATTTTGGTCCCACTTCATATTAAGCATCTTTAACTTCGATGTACTAACATTAAAATACATACAATACAATATGTATTGTGTAACGACAAAATTCACATTTGCTACTACTGAGGTTTAAGTACAAGCAGGTTAAAGGTTTAGTTCACCCAAATAT
Organism: Moxostoma hubbsi; assembly: GCA_032164185.1. Lineage (NCBI taxonomy): Eukaryota > Metazoa > Chordata > Actinopteri > Cypriniformes > Catostomidae > Moxostoma > Moxostoma hubbsi. Next base: position 9,686,594 of record JAVLUX010000215.1, read on the forward strand.
GAAAATGATCTCATCCAGGAGTGTATAACTTTCTTTCCTCTGCTGAACACATTTAAAAAAAAAAAAAAAACACAGAAAAATATCAGTTGAATGTGATTTGACCTTTGAATCTCCAAAAAAAAAAACAGACAGTCAGCAAACATGTCATCCTTACGACGCCACTGGTTAATGTCTTCTAAAGCGAAATGTTCACTTCCAGTCAGCAGCAGTATGCGCGTGTGACTTCAACACATTGACATGTTCACGCAAGAACAAACGCACGTGCACAAACCTGGAAGAGTAGCGCTGTTTACAACTAAGTAGGAGAAATGCTGTACAGAAGCCTTTTGCTTTATCTTTTTGTTTACGCACAATGGTGCATTTGTGTGCTCATCCTGGATGTCTCAAGCGAGAGAAAAACATGAATACCCCTAATAATTAAAACAAGCAAGTACAACCCCCTCCAATATTTATACCATGATCAATGGAAACATGTAAATGCTTCACGCTGCAACCCCCCAAATGTCCAAGACAAATCTTCACCCTTGGTTCATGGTTTAACCAAAGCCTAGTGGTGATTTTTTTTTTAAAACCAAAGGGACATGCCTTTCGATATGTCCAACTCGATATGTCTCCACTTTCTTTTTCAATAAGAAAATATGTTCACTCAGGAAAGAAAACTGCACTTGTCAAACATTTTGTGTTTTTGACTGATCTAACTGTCTCTGAACAAATTGTACCTACAGTATATGATATTCTACATTTCGTCTATCTTGACAGATAAAGAGGTAATTCAGCGAGGCAGGGTTATAGAGAGGGGAGAGGTTGCTGTCGGGACACAGCTGGTTCAGGTGATTCCTCCTGGACTTTTCTGGAGGTTTCACATCACGGTTCACCACCCTGAGTATGTCAAGTTCAACATCTCGCTCACGCGGGACGCCCTCCTGGGCATCTATGGCAGGAGGAATATACCACCTACTCACACACAGGTAATAACATGCAAACACACACACACACACACACACACACACGCACACACGCAAATAACATTACACTGGTTATTTAATTAAGAAAATTAGGCTTGTTATTTCATGTTATATTTCATGTTTAACTGCATAAACAATGTGTCTGTTTGCGTTCTAGAATGTGTTTGCATGCAAGTTTGTGTGTGTGAGATATTGTATGTTTGAAATGGAATGTGTGCATTTGCATGCATATACTGTAAATTTGTCTATCTTGAAAACATCCTTACAAATATAGCGAAACGTGAAAAGCAACTTGAAAGGACATTTGAAGTGATCCCCATTATTTGTCTTATAAACTGGCTTATAAACTGGCTAAATTATGACATCAAATCTATTGTCAACACATTTCTGTGAGGGTTAGGTTTAGAAGGATTAGTGTAAGTATGAAAAGCATTGTTTCTATTAGAGGTCCTTAATAATACGTCATCAAAAGTCTGTATGTGTGTGTATTTATGTTTCAGACTGTTGTATCTGTGAGTATCAGGATGTGTAATGATTGCAGTTATTGGTAAACATTGTCTAAATGCATATTGTTATGACTGTCAGATAACGAGGAGGATCAGGAGCGTATCTAACAAGGTGCTTCAGTCAACCCCAACATGCTAATTACATCTCATTATTCAGGATATCATATAAGATTAACTGTTCACTTTGCTCAAGAAATTAGAGCCCGGTGTAATTCAATTTAAGGCTTCGTGTTTGCACCTCATTTGCATATATGTTTGCAAATGTAGGCGGAGGCAAAGCAAGACTAATGGTTAATCGTTCTGCTTAATGAAAAGGTTTCTTTTGAGCATGTGTGTGTGTCAGAATAGAGATGTTTACACTGCCAGTGTTCATGAGTATGTGTGTATGTGTGTTCACTGAGGCCTGACAGATCTCTACTGTGCTGAGACTGTCAACTCCATTGCGGATCCCACCATCGTTCCATAGTTGCTCTAGATGTCATTAAAAGCAGTGGGGCTCTGGTGCGACTGCTGCCCTGCTGGCTCCTGCCTGTCAGCTTGAGAGTCATTACAGTCGATAGGGCTTTAGTGCCTCCACTGCTTCCAGAGTGACTCCGGAGGAGAAGAGGGACTCATTATAGCCAGAGGGTTCTGTAGTGCCTTGGAGAACACAGCTCATTGATGTTTCTGATGTTTGTAACAGCTCTGTCTAAACAGTGGCAATCCCCCCAAAATACAGACAGACTTACACATGTGCATCTTTTCCGGTTTTCTTGGAGATAGATTTATCCCAGTAACAGGATGGAAGTGACACAGTAGTGTAGGTGATGAGGTAGTATGCTGACTCAAACAAATGCATATGGTGCACTGTAAACCCCTAGATATAAACAAATCCTGTTTGCAGTGAGTGCAGACTTCATATGGACTTTGTATGGGTAAATATGAGTGCGTGAGTGTGTTTCACTGAGTTTGCTCCAGCTGAAGGCCTGTTTCATTGGTGGATGAATTTCAAAGCATGTGTAGCTGAACGGTCCCTGTTTATGCCCCGAAATAAGCTGTGTTAGTCACAATGGGGGCAAAGAGTGATGCAAATAGAAAAGGAGGATGGATTATATGAATTAAACGTAATTTGTTGTCAAATAAGAGATTTTAGCATGTATGTAATTAGGTATTTTTTAAATAATTATACATCAATGTTTATATTTGTTATACTGCCTTTTAAAATACATTACAATCAGGACCACTTCCGTCAAATTAATACGTTATTCATTTATAGACAAGTGAAGCATCTGTTGGTGTTGGGGGATATGGCTCTAATCTGGGCAATTTCTCCAGACAATGTAGAGTGCAGCAAATAACCCCCCACCCCCCAGTGGTAACAACAGATCCAGCAGAATTATTACATTGTTAAAAAAAAAAATGTTTTTACATTCTGACAGTGCTACATGATACAATTGTTCATTTGCATAACTCTTACTAGAACCAGGCATGAAAACTCCTAAACTTTCTGCGAAATTCGCTATTTTTAAACTAAAATGGGTCACCTACGTGATTTGTGCAGATTGTGGCCAGCATTTACCTGCTATATCTGCATAGTTACCAGAAACTTTGCAACTTTAAGCTATGCCTAACCAATCCCTAATCCCCAACCAATGGCCTTAACTGAGTGGCAACTCAGTCCTTAGACAGTTGAATCCAGCCATATCTATAAACCGTAAGTGCACTGAAAAAGGGCTAGCAGTGGATGCCACAAGTGAAGAGATGTAGGATGCCATTTTGGCCAGTGCTACTGATTTTATAGGTAAGGGTCTGGGCTTCCCTGTTCCACTGGCCAGCAGCCTGTTAGGCGTGATTGCATAGGGCTTCATGGATGACCACGCAAGAGGTGTATCCAATAGTGATATGTTGAACGAGTTGACCAAAAAAGAGCTTCAAATACCGTATATCAAGTAGGCAATGAAGAGCAAGGCAGAATAACACATTGAAGATAGGAATTCCAAACTGGCAATTAACTGTAGTCTTAGAGCACAAAGTAAGACAGATATAGAGAAACTAAAGGCAAGCTGCCATACATAGGTTGAGCTGGGGATGGTGTTAATTGCAGCTAGAATGCAATTGAAAGACAGATAAGCAATTAATGAATGAATGGAGGACTTAAATAGAACCGCTCTGATAAGCATATGAATTGTATTGGTATACATCATGATCATCATGAGCATCAGCTGATTGCGAGCTTGACTCACGTGACCTGACAGAACTAATGCTACACTCAATAATTATATTACAGTATTCTTTATATTTTAATACTGCAAAATAGCACTGAGAATCTATTGACAATCACCATTAAGAACAATGGTAACTACAAAAAAGTTAAAACGCCCAGGCACCAATAATAATTAAGGGGGAAATGTAGGCCTCCTCTCTCGCACACACTTATTCAGTTCTGCGCACACATTTTCTATTGGACTGAGGTAAGGGCATTGTGATGGCCTCTCCAGTACCTTGACTTTGTTGTCCTTAAGCAATTTTGCCACAACTTTGGAGTATGTTTCGGGTCATTGTCCATTTAGAAAACCCATTTGCGACAAGCTTTAACTTCCTGGCTGATGTCTTGAGATGTTGCTTCACTATATCCATATAATTGTCCTTCCTCATGTTGCCATCAATTTTGTATCCCTCCTGCAGCAAAGCACCCCCACAACATGATGCTGCCAACCCCATGCTTCACAGTTGGGGTGGTGTTCTACGGCTTGCAACCCTTACACTTTTTCCTCCAAACATAATGATAGTCATTATGGCCAAACAGTTAATAATTTGTTTCATTAGACCACAGGAAATTTCTCCAAAAAAAGATATTTGTCCCCATGTGCACATGCAAACTGCAGTTTGGCTTTTTATGGTGCTTTTGGAGTAGTGGCTTCTTGCTTGCAGCCTTTCAGGTTATGTCGATATAGGACTCGTTTTACTGTGGATATAGATACTTGTCTACCTGTTTCCTACAGCATCGTCACAAGGTTCTTTGCTGTTGTTTTGGGATTGATTTGCACTTTTCACATCAAACTACGTTTATCTGTAAGAGACAAAATGTGTCTCCTTCCTGAGAGGTATGATGGCTGCGTGGGCCGAAAGGTGTTTAAACTTGTGTAATATTGTTTGTACTGATGGACATGGTACCTTCAGGCATTTGAAAATTGACCCAGACTTGTGGAGGTCCACAATTGTTTTTCTGAGGTCTTGGCTGATTTATTTTGATTTTCCCATGATGTCAAGCAAAGAGGCGCTGAGTTTCAAGGTAGGCCTTAAAATACAGGTACACCTCCAATTCCGTGCTCCTCCTATCAGAAGATAATTGGCTAATTCTAAAGGATTTACATACTTTTCTGGAATTTTCCAAGCTTCTTAAAGGCACAGTTAACTTACTGATCCACTTGAATTGTGATATAGTCAATTAAAAGTGAAATAATCTGTCTGTAAGCAATTGTTGGACAAATTACTTGTGTCACAAGTAGATGTCTTAAACGATTGCCAAAACTATACTTTACTAATATTAAATCTGTGGAGTGGTTAAAAAATTAGTTTTATTGACTTAACCTAAGTGTATGTAAACTTCTGACTTCAACTGTATATATCACAGTCCAATAAACATAAAAAGCTAAATCCATATTTGGTGTGACCACCTTTGCCTTCAAAACAACACCAATAATCCTAGGTTCAACTGGACACAGTTTTTCTTCATTGTTGGCAGTTAGGATGTTCCAAGCTTCTTGGAGAATCCACCACAGTTCTTCAATCTATTGAGGCTGTATCAGTTGATTCTGTATCTTCATGTAATCCCAGACTAACTTGAGGTTAGTGAGGGGCTCTGTTGGGGCCATGCCATCTGTTGCAGGGCTCCCTGTTCTTCTGTTCTATCTTTCAAAATGTTTGTGCTACATGATATAAGAAAAGAAAAACAAGAAAAGTGTCAATGAGGTCTTACATACTGAGACCAGCCAATCCTAAGGAAAAACTATCCCACCAAGAGTCTCTCTCCCCAAATAACCCACCGCATTCTTATACTTTTCCTAATTCTAAATTAATATGGGGAGAACCAATCAAATACTCCCACGCTCTGCATCAATAGATTCAGGAGGATACTCAGGGTCGTCACACCTCCCACTCCTAAAGGAGGTTCCCTAATAACCGACAAAAGAAAACAAAAACATTACACACACAAAACAACTTTTTAAATATGAATGTATAATAGCATTGATACTTATCTCCATAAATCCCACTCCATTTTGCTCTCAGAATCCTGGGCCCTAGGACATCAGAGAGAGAGAAAAAAGAGAGAAAGGAGAAATGGGAAAAAAGAAAATATGCCCAACACTAATGGGACATCTTACACCCGTGAGAGAGCATCAGCAATTATGTTATCCTTGCCACGTATGTGTTTAATCTGCAAGTGGAAAGGCTGTAAAACAAGGATTCGTCTCAAAATTTTTGGATTCTTACCACTCATTCGATCTAAGAATGTCAACGGATTATGGTCAGAATATACAATATTAGGACCACAGACCAAACTCAAAATAGACCTCAAAATGTTGAACGACTAAGCCTCTTTTTCCACCGTAGAATACACTTGCTGGATAAGATTTAATTTTTTTGAAAAATAACTGACCAGATGTTCAATTCCATTAGAATCCTCTTGTAAAAGAACAGCGCCAGCACCATAAGCACTAGCATCAACTGCAAGTAGAAAAAGTTTCTCAAAATTAGAAGTAACCAATACAGGAGCATTAGCCAACAGAGATTTGGCATTATCAAAAGAACTTGCCAATAACCTTTCAGGAGGTCAAATTTGCTGTCGAAATGTGCAGAGCCAACACGGTCAACACAATCATCAATTCTAGGCAAAGGGTAACAATCGGGTTTTGTCAAGGAATTGAGCTTCCTGTAGTCGTTGCAAAAACTATACGAATTTTCAGGTTTACTCGCTAAAATACATGGAGAGCTCCAAGAACTAAAACTGGGTTCTGCCAAGTTATGAGCAAGAAAGTACACTTCATTCTGAAGTAATTTTCTTTTTATAGGGTTTACTCGATATGCATGTTGTTTCACTGGTTGAGCCACATCAACATCAATGTCATGCTCAATTGATAGAAACAAACTTACCAACTTAATTATATCGGTCTTCTCTGACTCAGACAGATGAGACAAATGGTGAGCCAAGTTAGCAACGCCCTTCCACTTCTCCTTGAGAATGACCTTTCATCTTCTCTTGATTGTCAGCAATCTTTGGAGATACTTCTGAAACACGTTGATCTACTATTTCAGTAGTTGTCACAACATCAACAGACAAATAAGGTACAGGAGTCACATAAGGTTTCAGTAAATTAACATGACATACCTGTACTTTCTTTCGACGATCAGGTGTGTTGTACAAATAGTTATTATTAGAAAGATATTTTGCAATCATATAAGGTCCAGAAAACCTAGCCTGAGCCAGCACTTGATCACTAATTTGAAAATTTCTAGACTTTACTATGTGATCAAACAACCTCTGCATCTTTCCTTGAGACTTACCTAATTTTCATAGAGCAATAGCTCTGGCTTCATAGAGTCGATAATGGAAAATACTTATGTAGTCTAAAACATTCTCAAGAGTGTCAGAAGCTGTCCACTCACCTGCCAAGACAGCAACAGGGCCTCTAACAGTGTGTCCAAACACCAACTCGTTAGGGCTAAAACCTATGCTGTCTTGTACAACCTCATGAATAACTAGCAACAACCAAGGAAGTCCTTCCTCCCAGTCACAATCAAGTTTAACACAATAAGACCTCAAAAGTGACTTAAGAGTCCAAGAGTACATAGTTAATCACATCTCGCTTGATTCTAGGCCAATAAAATTTCCTCAGAACTCTATCATATGTTTTTCGTACCCCCATATGACCAGCAATGCCCTGGTGTGATACCTGTAAGATGGCTTTATGAAAATTAAGAGGAACCACAATTTGGATCCTAGGATCAAGTTAAAAGTCAGAGCTCATAGGTTGTTGTTTATAAAGCAATCCATCTTGGAGGAAGTAGAAGGGAGATGAAGTCTTGTCTCCCACTTCACGAGCTAAAGAGAACAATTCTTGAAGAGTATCATCTGCATGCTGTGCTATAATAAGGTCATCTCGAGTCACTCGAGTCATGACTTTCAGACATGGAATCAGACTTATCCGTCTTATGATCATCAACAGATTGTAACTCATGCACAAGGATCGCATCTTCAAATTCAGTACACACAGTTCTAGGTTCTGGCAGGGAGTAATTTTCAGAAGCAATAAAAGTATCACAAAGAACACTTTTGGTTTCATCTGGCATATTTTTCACAGCAATCGCTCAAGTTATTGCACATGCAGGAAATAAAATAGGACAGTCAGAAGACCCATCCAATTTCTCTACGGCAGAAACTACTATAGGTGGAACACTACCGTCGGACTTTTCCCAGACATTTCCCACGGCTAAATCATTGCCGAGTATTTGCCAAGGACAGGAAGCATAACACAAACTCCAACTACATCATCGCCAAACAAGTTTGGAATTAAGCTGAATGCGGTGTAGAGGCACTTCCATGAACCTCATCTCAAGCCCTCTGACCAGTACATGTGTTCCCATAGCAGTGTGTTCAGACAAGGGCAAAAGTCCTTTCAACAAAAAGGATTGCCCCGCACAAGTTTCTCGAAGAAAACCTACTGGCACAGTCTCCTCCATAAGAATGATTAATACTTGATGTAGAAATTAAACTAACAGGTTTAACAACTTTCTCTTTCTTTTTGAGAACAATACAGTCTGAAATTTTATGTCCTGGCCTTCTACAATAAAAGTAAACCATCTCACCTTTTGTGTGTGTAACAGAGGTATTGTCAGCAGAATTTGACACAACATTCTGGCATACAACCATCCTTTTATTTTTAACAGAGACACTCAATTTAGACCTACTCAGACCATTTGAATGACTAACAAATACTTGATGAGTAAGAATAAATTAATCTGCCATATGAGCAGCATCTGGCATTTAACTTACTTAATGCAGTGTTCATCAAACCATCTTAAGACAAATGTTTTTGTGAAACGTCTTAGGAGCCTAAAACTTTTGCACAGTGCTATATACAGTATATACATATTAGTACTGTCAGTCAATTAAAATGTTTAATCACGATTTATCTTATAATTCTTTGTAGTTAATCACGTTTAATTGCAGATTTGAAAAGTGTTCAAATTTTACTATATATGTATACTTCTTTTCTTTGTCAGAAGTCAATAATTTCCATCTTCTGAAAGAAAACAAAACAATATGTAGCAATATAATGCTTTATACATATTTAAATATAAACATTTACCTTTATTGGAGGTATGTTGGATTGGAGACAAATTCAAAAAATGCAAAGTCTTTTGACTCTTTTCTCTTTAAATTTAGATTAGATCTACACATTCTTTTGTCTTTTATGTTGCTTGTTGGTTATATTCTTGTACATATTAGTGGTTAGTTTTGGGCTTACCGGGGTTGGTTCTAAAATATATATATAATGGTATGTTGTAATACAACTAAACATATTAATCACTCACGATAAATCAGAAGATTGCAGAGCCTGTTATGGAATGGTCCAAACTGAGGTGAGAAAGGCATGACAATGACATTTTGATGATGCAGGCAAAATAAGGTATGGTGACAATTTGGTCATGAGACTGCTCTGATCAGATAAAAATAAGTTTTTCTCCTTTTTCTCCAGTTCGACTTTGTGAAGCTACTGGATGGGAGACAGCTGATAAAGCAAGATTCCCAGAATACCAAAATCCTAAACTCTCCTCCACGGAGTCTTCTTTTGCCCGCTTTGCAAGAGACTGGCTTTGTGGAATACCTAGATGTAGGCACCTGGTATCTGGCCTTCTATAATGATGGCCGAAAGATGGAGCAGGTGGTAGTGTACAGTACACCCATAGGTGAGACCATGCTTGAGAGTTATTATTCATTTTATTTGCTGTATTTTGATTATTTAAATAATTATATTTTTGACTCAGAGTTTAATTATTGTATCTTTATTGAATTTGGTTGTAAAAAAAGGTTTTACTACTGATTCACAAAGTGTTTATGGTTGTAAGAATTATTAAACTGTTTAGTGAATTTTATTGTGTTTGTGTGCTTAGAAACAATAGATGGTTGTTCCACTAACTGTAATGGTAACGGAGAGTGCGTAGCCGGACACTGTCATTGCTTTACTGGTTTCCTGGGGCCAGACTGTTCTAAAGGTACAACTGCAAGCAAATATACACAACATAATCACAAACTAATACAATATAAATACTTGAGCAGTGCTGATAAAATCATATATTGATATATTGTGATTTTTTAAAATTACTTTTAATACTAGTTGATTGCATCAGTATCCTTTTATCTATTTATTTATTTTTATTTACGTGCATTCTCGGGATGGATCACAATGGTCGACTAATCAAATTACCATCAAGTCTTGATGGTCAATCAAGACCAAGACCTTGGGTTGAGGGTCAATAGTGACCCCTGGTTACTAGTTTATCTACAGTAGATTTTTATTTGATTTGATTGTTTTTGTAGTTTTTATATTTTAGCAATGATTGCAATGTATTGAAGCATGACATATTTAGTGCAGTGTGGATCATATCGTGAGGAAGTTGTAGATACCCAGCCCTAATAAACACAATACAAATTTGTTTAATTACACAAAATGTCACATGTACGCTAGTTCTATACACAACATATACATAACATCTCTAACATTTTACTTTCACACAGTATTAAAGTCTTACAATAACACAACGTTATAAAGATACAATGTAACTAACAAACATATGGCCTGATAATAAAAACAGTATATGTGTATGTATTTCAGACTCTTGTCCAGTGCTGTGTAGTGGAAATGGAGACTACGAGAAAGGTGTGTGTGTGTGTCACACTGGATGGAAAGGGTCGGAGTGTGAGGTAGAGGAAGGCCAGTGTATTGATCCCACCTGTTCCAACAACGGAGAGTGTGTCAACGGAATCTGTTTGTGTGCTCCTGCATTCAAGGGCGATAACTGTGAGCAAGGTATGGGTATCACACACTTACATACACACAAACACCAAAAATGCTACACACTTAAAGGGATGGTTCCCCCCCCCAAAATGAAAATTCTGTCACCATTTACTCTCTGTCACATTATTCCATACTCATATGACTTTTTTTTCTTCTTCAATGAAACACAAAATGAGATGTTAGGTGGAATGACAGTCTCAGTCACCATTCACTTGCATTTTATGGAAAAAAGAAAGTAAGTCAAAGAGGTTTGGAACCACATGAGGTGGAGTAAACTATGACAGATTTTTCATTTTTGGCTGAACTATCACTTTAAATGATTTCAGTTTTTGATTGAAGGATTCATATTTTGGTGGAAAGATTACGTTTTATGCACAAATAGCGTACATGACCATCAAGCTGAGTGTTTGTGTGTGTGTGTGTGTGTGTGTGTGTGTGTGCGCGCGGTTTGGGTGGTTTATAAGGATTTTTTTTTAGGTTACAAACTGGTAATTACAAAGATATTATGCTATAAATGTGGTTTATGAGGACATTACAAATGTCCCAATAATTCAAATCGCTTAAAAAACATACTAATTTATGTTTTTTTTGAAAATGTAAAAATGAAGAAAGTTTTTTGTGAGGGTAAAAAGTAATTATGTCTATGGAGAGTCCTCATAAGGATAACTGCACCAACGTGTGTGTGTGTGTGTGTGTGCGTGCGTGCGTGCGTGCGTGCGTGCATGCGTGTGTGTGCGTGTGTGTGCACATGCATAAGTGTGCAGAGCCCCTAGTCTATCTTCACGGCTTGTTTATGATGAATGTTCTGTAATTGGATTTTAAACACACTTTCTCCTCTAACCATTAAGCTGAAAATGCATTGCCGCCATTTCAGTGATAGAGAGAGACGGAGAGAGTGAGAGAGACTCAATTTAATCCCATGTAGATCCATCCACCAAATTAGCTTTTCCACCAGCCACCTTCCCGATCTACACACACACACACACACACACACACACACATACACACACACACACACAGTCTGAAGTGAACATAATGTTGCTGTGTAATTGAAGTTACTTGTATACTTTTTAGCTGCTGTGTGTAAGAGAGACACTTTGATATACAAACAGTTTGTGTCTCACCCATGTTTTACATGCAACTGTAACTAAACCTTCACATTAAATGTTTATGGAGAGTTTTTTTCGATCTGTGTGTGTGTGTGTGTGTGCATGTCTGTAGTGGATTGCGTCGACCCCTTGTGTTCAGGTCAAGGTGTATGTGTGCGCGGTGAGTGTGTGTGTTCTACAGGGTGGGGAGGTGAGAGCTGCGAGACACCACTTCCTGCCTGTAAAGAACAATGTTCAGGCCATGGAATGTACCAACCCCAGACAAGGGGGTGTGTGTGTGAGCAGGGCTGGACTGGGGACGACTGCTCCGTTGGTGAGTTACCATCATTAAACACACACACACTAATGTGCCAGTAGTGGGAAACAGCCGGCTCCTGGTGATACGATATTATATCTGGGTTGTGATTCAATAATATTGTGATTCACAATTGTGATGTATTACAATCTTTTAACAACTTGTCATTGTACAGGTGCAACAAAATAATTTTTTTCTCTCAATTAAATTGAAATGAAGTATTTAGAGATAAACAAATAGAGATATCTAAAAACACTGTAAATTAAAGAGATATTTGTAATATATGTATAACGTATGTATACAATGTATACAACTTTAGTTTTAAAAATGTATTAGTATATGTAGAAATTAATATTAACAAAGATTAATAATTCCTGTAAAAGTGTTCTTTTTATGGTGGTTCCTGTTAACTTATTTTATTAACTAATTTTAATGAATTTAGCCTTATTGTTGTTTTTTGCTGAATTATGTAACTAAAAAGTATTGATTCTTTCCATTTGAATATCAGTAATCGTGAGATAAAATATTGCCAAACTTTAAAATATTTTTTTTTACCGTCTTTTTAATATGCACAAAGAAAATTTCATCTTTCCATTTGCAATTCTAGTTTTAAAAGTGTTTTTTCATCATTTGGTAAAGTGTCTCTTGTTGAAAAGTTTGTTTTGAGTGATTTTGGTTTAATTCGGTTATTATTGACCCCAAAACTCTTGATCCAGTTCCGCTTCTGTCTGACAGAGTAAAGGAGGGCCCTAGGTGCAGCAGTATGGATCTCCTGTTAATTGTAATGTGATTTATTGCAAAAAGAAAATGTACTTTTTTTAATAGAGAGAAATCCTCAGAAAACAAATTTGCTCTTATTGCTGGATTGATCAAGCATCTTGTAAATGAAATCTGCAGGACTGTAGAATAACATCACTCATGCTTTACAGATAAAGAGAGAGACAGAAAGAGATAAATTAAAATACATGATGCCAATTTCCACATTTCCCTGCTTGACTATGAGAAGATTTAAATAAGAATAATGTTTTATTGCAGAGAGACTTCTGTTGTGGGAGAGCTGCAGGATTGTGTTACTCACTGCATATTTGGCCACTGGCTTGGATATGAAATCATTTATTAAAAATTTGATTATCAAAATGCTATATTTGTCAAAATGCATGAATACTACCCATTTCCAGAGCAGAGCGGTTGAATTGATAATGTCTATATTAATAAACAAATATTCTGTTAATGTGCTTCATGTAATTTCTAGACATTTACATCTTATGTGTGATTTAAAGGCAGAACTCGCATCCAATGTGCTATACAGAATGGCAAAGATAATTTATTTTGAACGTTACAAGATGTAGAGGGTGAGGAAAGTGTGAGAGAGAAGAGAAACTGTCCAAACTGAATGCTCTGTACAGCAGTTACACAGGAGAAATGTGGCAGCTGATTTTAAGTGACTTTTAAGATATGAAAAACTGTCAGCTCAGCTGTCCTGTCTGAGGGCCAAAGAGCAGAGATATCTTACTGGTTCAAGGAAATGATTTTTGTCATGCTAAACTCTTAGCATTGAATTCAAAACCACACAGAAATGTCTGATGTTTTGTTTCTCTAGATCAGTGATTCCTGACCTGGGTACACATACTCTTGTAGGTACTTAAGCAGGTTCCAGTAGGTACTTAAAAAGATTGTGTTTGCCTTGCTAAAACAGTAATAATTTGTTACTTGCAAGTCATAACTTCTCATTTAAATTTGGATAAATGACAATGTATTTGCTCATAGGTGATTTTTTATACTCGCTTTTGTGGTTTTAAGTTCCACCACACAAGGGGCCTTATTCATTAAACACATGCAGAATGAATTTCTATGTAAATAATTCATAAATTCCATTCAATTCAATTCAATATGACAGTTTACAATTTAGTTTTAAAAATGATTAACTTAGAATGTATTCTACTTGGGTTTCATGAATAAGGCCCAAGGAGTGCAAATTACTTCACTTTTGGCCCATCTGGATTTGCTTTATGATTAAGTTTGCCTTTAGGTCTTTCTTAGCAAAAGTTTTTCACATTTGATTGGCCCCAGAACTGTAAACACTTGTGAAAGACAAACAATCTCAAGTGTCTTATTAAAGAGAGAGGAAGCTACTTGGTGATTCTGTCTTTCACCCACAGTATTGATTGTTTTTTGTTTGAAAGTGAGACACTACAATGAAAATTCTCTCATTCACTCACCCTCATGTTGTTCCAAACCTGTGAGACTCTCTTTCTCCCATGGAACACAAAAGGAGATGTTAGGAAAAATGTTAGCCTCCATTCACTTTCATTGTATGGAAAAAAGATGCAATAAAAGTGAATAGTGACTGAGGTAAGTAGATTACGGAATTTTTCATTTTTGGGTGACCTATCCCTTTAAAGGGGTCATGACATGCCTTTATTAATTAAATGTTCCTTGAAGTTCAATTATTATATTGTTAAATTTTTTGCACAATACAACAATCATATATAGTTTTGGTTCTGCTTCTCCTTTAAATGGGTTATGACATTGTGGCACGGTGGAGGGCGGGACCCGGGCGTGATTACGCACGCCCGGTCCCGTATTAGGCTGATCAAGCCGTCAAGATGGATAAAGGCCACTCGCAGACGGCGATCGTTCACGGACATGTCCGTTGTCTTATGTGTTTGTATTTTGAGTTTTCCATTAAACCTTTGATTTATATGTTAAGCCAGTTTCTCGCCTCTTCCTTGCCCGTGAAAATGAACTGTTCTACAGACATAACTTTATTTTATTAATGTTTCTTGAGGTTCACCCTAGTATTAGTATTAATAAAGTTTTATGCACAAAGGACAGTTTTATATTTGTAAATATGATCATTTTCCACCCTCATTCTGACCCACTGTCAGAAATGCTTGGTTTTGGTGCTTTTTCTTCTTGATTGTATATGCCCACTGTTATGATTGGCTCTCTGACCTGCTCTCTCTACTTGCCATCTCATGGCTTTACACTAATTCATCACTTTTAAAGAGATCCTATCCAGTTAAGGAGTGGCTTTTACTCGCTCTGCCTCTTAAAGAAGGGGCTTATCCTTGTATATGATGATGGATTCTCTATCTCTATTTCTTTCTCTCTCTCATTCTAGAGGTTTGCCCAGTTTCCTGTAGTACCCACAGTTTGTGTGTTGCTGGGCGTTGCCAATGTGAGGAAGGGTGGGAGGGGCCCACTTGCGACAGACAGGCATGTCATCCAATCTGTGAAGAGCACGGGGAGTGCAGGGACGGGCAGTGTGTCTGTCAACCTGGTTGGGAGGGAGAGCACTGCTCTATTGGTATGTCAGCCTGACTGTATACTGTATCACACCAATTATATATATAAATAAAGTTATAGTTTATTTTTATTATATTATTGTTTTTTTTTTTTTTTTTTGGAGTATTGGTTTCAGTTAGAAGAACATATTAACTTTTGAGTCATATGTGTGTAGTCGGCATTCCAGACAGACAATGAAGTGTTGATATCATTGATTCCTATATCAAGCTATCACACGTTATATTGCTTCCATCATTCCAACATATTTGTAACATTTTTGCCATGGGAGTGGTTGACAAATATCATAGATACGTTTTTGCAATTTTTAGGGCATTTCCTACCTAGTTCGTTCTGAGCATTTGATTCAGAACCTGGTATGTTTTCACCCTTAGTTCGGTTTCTGTAGGCATACTCTCAGCAATTGCACACAGATCCACACCAAAACATGATAAGTCTGCTGAGTCGTTGTCTGAGTTAAACTTCAGGACAAACATTATGACTAATGAGTGGACAATTTGCTCACATATGATTTTTTATTAAAAAGTTTGGTACCATTTTGAATTGTTGAACCAAGGAGAAAATGCAACATTGTAACAATTTAGTACCTGTTGCGGAACAAGCAAACTCAAAATGCCCTTAAAGGGTTAGTTCACCCAAAAATTTAAATTCTCTCATCATTTACTCACCCTCTTCATATCCCAGATGTGTATGACTTTCTATCTTCAATAAAACACAAACAAAGATTTTTGAAGAATATTTCAGCTCTGTAGGTTGATTGTGATCAACACTTTAAATAATAATTAATTCATAATTTCTTACATTTATTTAGTGCTTTACAATCTGAATCTACTCAACCACCACCAGTGTGCAGCATCCACCTGGATGATTCGACGGCAGCCATAGTGCACCAGAACACCCACTGCACATAGCTATTGGTGGAGAGGAGAGTAGAGTGATATAGCCAATTCAGGGAATGAGATTATTAAGAGGCCATTTACATTTATTCATTTGGCAGATGCTTTTATCCAAAGCGACTTACAAAATTGGAAAACATAAGCAAATCATCTTAAGGAGACATTTGTATGAAAAGTGCCATACTACAAAGTTTCACTAGCATCAGAATAGCATTCAAAACAGATTTTTAAGTGCAAAAATGTTAGTTTTTTTTTTAGTGACTGGTTAAGTGCTCTTGGAAAAGATGTTTTTAGCCGTTTTTTTGAAGACAGAGAGTGAGTCAGCTTCACGGATGGAGTTGGGAAGGTCATTCCACCAATGTATGATGAAACTGAGAGTCCGGGAAAGTGTTTTGGTGCCTCTTTGTGTTGGTACAAGGCAACGTTCCTTTGCCGACCGCAGGCTTCTGGCGGGAGTGTAGATCTGCATAAATGATATTAGGTATGCTGGTGCAGACCCAGTGACTGTTTTGTATGCCAGCATCAGAGCCTTGAATTTAATACGTGCATCAACCGGCAGCCAGTGGAGAGAGACAAAGAGTGGTGTAACATGAGTTCTCTTTGGTTCATTAAAGAACAGACGTGCTGCTGCATTCTGGATCATTTGCAGAGGTCTGCAAATTGCACATACAGGAAGGCCTGCAATGAGAGAGTTACAGTAGTCCAGTCTAGTTATGACAATTGATTGAACAAGCAGTTGTGTGGCATGTTCAGAGAGGAAAGGTCTTATTTTCCTGATATTGTAGAGTGTAAATCTACATGGCCATGATTGATAAGGGCCAATGGGGGGATTTTGGCCAGGACACTGGGGTTATACTCCTACTCTTTTCGAGAAGCGCCCTGGGATTTTTAATGACTACTGAGTCAGGATCTCAGTTTAACGACAGTGCTTTTTCACAGTGTCACTATACTTGTGTATTAGGACCCACACAGACTGCAGAGTGAGCACCCTCTGCTGGCCTCCATAATACCACTTCCAGCAGCAACCTTAGTTTTCCCCAGGAGGTCTCCCATCCTGGTACTGACCAGGCTCAACCCTGCTTAGCTTTAGTGGGCAAGCAGGCAAGAGCTGCAAAAGAGCTGCACAGACAAACGTTGTAAAAAATATTCCATATGACAGTGGTTAAATGAATGTCTCCTCAAGTCAAGTCAATTTTATTTGTATAAAATACAAATAAGAAAAGGCCTCTGTGGCTGGGAGCACTGGCAGCAACTGGGGAATGGCCTCCATGGCCGGGAGCACTGGCAGAGGCAAGAGAATGGCCTTCATGGCTGTGAGTGCTGGCAGCGACTGGTGAATGACCTCCGTGGCCGTGTGCGCTGGTAGCGACTGGAGAATGGCCTTTGTGGCTGGGAACGCTGGCAGTGACTGGGCAATGGCCTCCATAGCCGGGAGCGCTGGTAGCAACTGGGGAACAGCCTCCATGGTCAGGAACGCTGGCAGCTAATGGGGAACAGCCTCCATGGCTGTGAGCATGGGGGGAACGTCTCCATGAGTGCAGGCAGCGGAGCAGGAGCCCTTCTCCTCCTCCTCTTCTGGTTGGCCGGGAGCACTGCTGTGGGAAAGGCCTCCGTTACTGAGGACGCTGGCACTGTGACGGACAAGGCTTCAGGTGCTGGCTCTGGGATGGACGAAGTTTAAGGAACTGTCTCGTTGACCGTGGCAGGGGATCCTTGAGAGCCGCATGGGGACTGGAGCTGTACCCCGCTGCCTCTCGTGTGACATAGGCGCTTTGGCAAGTTCACACTAGACATGACACAATACAACTGGAAGTGCAGCTCGATTTATTTTACAAGAGAACACTGTTCACAAGCTTCATTTGTTCTTCTTTCATTTAAACCTGCTAGCATGCTTACGTCACACGAGAGGTGCCTCTCGTAGATGCGCTTTGGAGAGCAACCGAAAGTAAACAATTATAGTGAAAAGGACTTAAATATTGATCTGTTTCTCACCCAAAGCAATCATATCAATTCAGAAGACATTACTTTAACCACTGGAGTTGTATGGATTACTTTTATTACAATTGTCTGTACTTTTTGGAGCTTTAAAGAGTTGATCACCATCCTCTTGCATTTTATGGACCTACAGAGCTGATAGTCTTCTAAAAATCTTCATTAGTGTGATGCTGAAGATAGAAAGTCATACACATCTGGGATGGCATGAGGAGAGTCAATAATGAGAGAATATTTATTTTTGGGTGAATTATCCATTTAATTACCTTTTAGCTTTTTTGTAGTTCACTTAAATAGTCGTGTGGTGACATATAATCTCTTAATTAATATGAGTTCAAAGAAAACCGTATACATGATAATTGTACAAGAACTGGGAAAATGTTGTTTAAAATAGTTTTAGATTAGCATGTCACGCTGCAGGACACTGCTGCCACTGCTTGACATGTCAACTTCTCATACATAAAGTATGTGTATTACTGGAGTGTGTTTTCCTTTAGGCATGAAAACTTTTCACATAGACTGGCAAAAATTTGCTTTGAAATTTTTGAAAAATTTCAGTGCATAAAATCACGATTTTAATCAACAATTCCTGCCACCTCCTCCTCTTGTTCTTGGTGTGAATAGGCCTTAACACCCTTTGTTGGTAATGGTTCATTTCAGTCTTGATATTTTTCCAACATTTTGCCAGACCTTTGACAGCGGATTGCAACATTTGATTAGCCTGACAAAAACAATCTTGATTCTGCCATGCAATCTTTTGAAATCTTGCTTCAGACTCCTTGTAAAAATCAAATCTTGATGTCTTTTTTACAGTTCCAATAATTTTTCAGCAGTAAATTGGCAAGCGTCTTGTATTTTTTATAAAACATGCAAATCAAGCAACTCTGAGCCAACACAGCACCAATCTGTTTTTGTCTTGTAGATAATGTATAAACTAAACACGCCTTGTGCTCTCTCTGTCTGTCTCTGCCTTTATCTCTCTTTCTCTCTTTCTTTTTCTCCTCTGAGCCACAGCACATTTCTTTAATTGTGACAGGGACACCATACAGACACACACACGCACAGCTTCTCTGAAGTATGTCTGCCATGTAAATTGTCTTCTTTATTCTCACCCTCTTTAATTTTGCAACTCTTTCAGCAGCACATTACTTGGATCTATTTGATAAAGGTAAGAAGAAAAGTGTGTACATGCATGTGATCGAGAAAATGAAGAAATTAATAGATGACTTTGTGATGTCTTTATGTGAACAATTTTACTCAAGGTCTGTAAGAAGAAAGCAGTAATTTTTGAAATTCTCTCTCTCAGATGCGTGTCCAGGGTTGTGCAATGGTAATGGACGCTGTACACTGGAGCAGAGTGGTTGGCATTGTGTGTGCCAGGCAGGATGGAGCGGCCCGGGCTGTAACGTTGTCATGGAAACCGAGTGCAATGACAGTAGAGATAATGACAGCGGTAAAGGATCTTAAGGGGGGGGGGGGTAGTGATGATGATAGTGTGGATGACAGATATTGAGAGGATGAATTAAAGCTGAAGTGTGTAGTTTCTGCACTAGCATTAGCGGCATCAAACGGTATTGCAAAAATTTTAAACATCCACAAACAGATAGTTCTGCACATTAAACTTGGAGAAGAAAAAAAAATTCTTAGAAAAAATACACACTTCAGCTTTAAGCTATAGATTACCACTCGCACAAGCTTAAAAATGTATTGTTGTAAGTGTCAGCATGGCTGTATTTATGGAGAAAAAAAATGCAATACACTTTCTATGAGGATTAGAGGTAGGGTTAGGGGATAGAAATTATCGTTAGATCTGTATAAAATCCATAAAATGCATGGAAGTCTATGAAGAGTCACCACAATGATATAAAAATAAGTTTGTGTGTGTGGGCATGTTTATGTGGTTTACGAGGACAATTTTTTAGGTAACTGGTAATTACAAGGGTATTATGCTAAAGATGTAAAATGCAGAAAGTTTTTTGTGAGAGTTAGGTTTAGGGGATAGAATCTATAGTTTGTACAGTATACAAATCATTATGTCTATGGAAAGTCCTCATAATGATAGGTAGACCAACATATATGTGTGTGTGTGAGGGGGGTTTCTGGGTGATTCTCTTTGAGACTTTCTCCTCTGGGAGGTTAAAAACACAGATCCTCTTTAATAGAGCTGACTAATGAGATCACACTCACGTGCAGACACATGCAGAGCAAGGGCAAGCTGCATCAAGGCTACATGATTCCGCATGTAAAGTATGTGTGTGTATCTGTGTGTGTTTGTGTTTCAGATGGTCTCGTGGACTGTGTTGACCCAGACTGTTGCAGTCATCAGGTGTGCCTGGGTGCCCCGCTGTGCCAAGGGTCGCCTGACCCCCGTGACATCATTCAGCAAAGCCACACCCTTTTCGAGACACATGCCTCGCGTCAGTTCCTTGAACGCGTACGATTCCTTACTGGACGGGACAGCACACATATACTGCCTGGGGACCTGCCATTTGATAGCAGGTGATAAATACACTCTTGCAAATATTGGAATAAACATACACACAGTCGATGCACATACATATGCACACACACACAATCTTTGTATTACACATGAACAGCACTTGTTCACTCTCTCTCAGCAACTGAAAGCTTTACTGGCATGATTGTGACCACAGGATAATTGACCAAAAAAGAAAACTGTCATCATTTATGTTTTATTTTGTTCCATGGAACACAAAGAGGTTAAGCAGAATGTTAGCTATTCCCTAAATTATATGGAAAAAAGATGCAATGAAAGTGAATGGTGAAAGAAACATTCTGCCTGACATCTACTTTTGTTTTCCATGTAAGAATGTAAGTCATATGGGTTTGGAACAACATGATGGTAAGTAAACAATGACATATTAAACTTTTTGGGTGAATTATCCCTTTAGGTCTTTTTCTGAAAGACGTGATTTTCCAACTATTCTTGTTTGTAAATTCTGAAGATGCTTGTGCCATTTATTTAGCAATTCTGCACCATCATTTTATTAACTTTTTTATTCTTAGTCCTTTAAAATAGAACACAAGAAATTGTGAAATGTAGGCTATGACACAGTTACAGTGCTTTGTTGCATGTGTATATGAATGTATGTTTATTGCTTAATGTTTGTAAACAAATCTGTGTCCTGCTTGCTTCAATTATCTAGGTAATTTTCACCACTGCTGGTGTCTCGTAGCACCCAGAATTGTTGTAATTTGGACATGCACAAATATAAATAGATATCCCATTATAAATATCCCAAGATATTCCAAATAAGGTGTTTACATGCTGTCTTATTCTCAACATTATTTTTTGAAAACAGAATTTTGTTTTAATAATTTTTTCAATCGGGTTTACACGTAAATGTTCTATGACTCATTCATAATCAGAATATGATCACATTCCGATAACTATAGGAATATTTTTGTGCATGTAAAAGAGTTCAGCAGTGGGTTAAATTTATGAGTTCTTTTGCAATACAGGTTTTAGAAACATGTTGAAGTAAAAAGAGATACAATTAACAGACATAAATGGTTCAAAAGCAGTGTATGAAAATGTTCATGTGGGTTAATAAATATATCCATTCACTGATAAACATTTCATTAGCACATTACTTTACCTCAGGCTCCGAAATTCTGATTTACACCTAGCTGTTGTAAGCAGAGTTACTCTGTAATATGTCTAGTTTGAGGAAGTTTTCAATTGATTGAGGCATGTATTGTATTTTTGAGAAAAAAAAATCTGAAAAAAGAGTGCTGCTCTCTCAATTTCGATCTCTCCTGTCAGATCCTTTTGCAATGTCTATACTCTTTCTCTTTTGCTCTCTCTCTCTCTCTCTCTCTCTCTCTCTCTCTCTCTCTCTCTCTCTCTTCTCTCTCTCTCTCTCACTCTCTCTCTCTCTGTTTCATTTGTAGTCGAGTGTGTGTAATTCGAGGTCAGGTTTTGGCCTCTGATGGATCTCCTCTTGTCGGCGTGAATGTCACATTCCAGCATAATCCTGAATATGGATACACACTTAGCCGACAGGACGGCAGGTAACACACATTCATACACACTTTCTAAAGAAAATACATAGACATATTAACACACACACACATAGATGCTACATATGAAGTCAGTAAAGGTATAGTTGAAGTATAGTTTTGGCAAGTCATTTAGGACATCTACTTTGTGCATGACACAAGTAATTTATCCAAAGATTGTTTACAGACAGATTGTTTCATTTTTAATTGACTCTATCACAATTCAAGTGGGTCAGAAGTTTACATACACTAAGTTAACTGTGCCTTTAAGCAGCTTGGAAAATTCCAGAAAATGATGTCAATCCTTTTGACAATTATCAAATTAGCTTCTGATAGGAGGTGTACTAAATTGGAAGTGTACCTGTGAATGTATTTCAAACTCAGTGCCTCTTTGCTGGATATCATGGGAAAATCAAAAGAAATTGGTGGACCTCCACAAGTCTGGTTCATCCTTGGGAACAATTTCGAAATGCCTGAAGGTACCACGTTCATTTGTACAAACAAAAGTATGCAAGTATAAACACCATTGGACCACGCAGCAATCATACCACTCAGGAAGGAGATGCATTTTGTCTCATAGAGAGGAACGTATTTTGGTGCGAAAAGTGCAAATCAATCACAGAATAACAGCAAAGGACCTTGTGAAGATGCTGTAGGAAACAGGTAGACAAGTATCTATATCCACAGGAAAACAAGTCCTTATCGATATAACCTGAAAGGCTGTTCAGCAAGGAAGAAGCCACTGCTCCAAAACAAACATAAAAAGCCAGACTACAGTTTGCATGTACACATGGGGACAAAGATACATTTTTTTTTTAGAAATGTCCTCTGGTCTAATGAAACAGATATTGAACTGTTTGGCCAAAATGACCATTGTTATGTTTGGAGAAAAAAGGGTGAGGCTTGCAAGCCGAAGCACACCATTCCAACCGTGAAGCATGGGGATGGTAGCATCATGTTGTGGGGGTGCTTCACAAATAGATGGAATCATGAGGAAGGGAAAATTATGTGGATATATTGAAGCAACATCTCAAGATTTCAGCCAGGAAGTTAAAGCTTGGTCGCAAATGGGTCTTCCAAATGGACATTGAACCCAAGCATACCTCCAAAGTTGTGGAAAAATGGCTTAAGGACAACAAAGTAAAGGTATTGGAATGGCCATCACAAAGCCCTGACCTCAGTCCGATAGAAAATTTGCTGGCAGAACTGAAAAAGCATGTGCGAGCAAGGAGGCCTACAAACCTGACTTAGTTACACCGGTTCTGTCTGGAGGACAATCTAGCAACTTATTGTAAGAAGGTTGTGGAAGGCTACTCAAAAAGTTTGACCCAAGTTAAACAATTTAAAGGCAATGTTACCAAATACCGACAAAGTGTATGTAAACTTCTTACCCACTAGGAATGTGATGAAATAATTCATTCTCTCTACTATTATTCTGACATTTCACATTCTAAAAAATAAAGTAGTGATCCTTACTGACCTAAGACATGGAATGTTTTCTAATATTAAATGTCAGGAATTGTGAAAAACTGAGATTAAATGTATTTGGCTAAGGTGTGTGTAAACTTCTGACTTCAACTGTATATTAGCCTATCCTGTATATTTACTGTATGTGTGCTATAGATTATTTATATTCTGCATATCATAAAAGTCCTGCATTTGTTCTCCTACAATTATATTTGTTGTATGCATACTGTAATCTTTCTGTAAATATATATACTGTACTGTTTATATACAGTTTATATATATTTTATATTTTCTTCAGCTTATTGTGTATATCACGTGTATATAACTATTTAATTTGTCTTATGGTTTGTATAAAAATCTTTATTTCTAAATGTGTTTGTGGTTGTATTTGTGTTTTCCTACTAGTTTTGATCTTCTGGCAGTGGGCGGTATCTCTGTGACAATATTGTTCCAGCGAGCACCATTTTTGTCCCAGAATCGGTCGGTCTGGCTCCCCTGGAACCAGTTCATTGTCCTGGACCGTGTGTTTATGGAAAGAACTGAATCCAAACCATCTGTCTGTGACTTGAAAAACCTGATCAGTCCACATGCCATCGTTCTTTCCACCCCCCTCCCACGATTCGCCGCTGACTGTGAGGACCGAGGGGCTGTCATACCTGAGCTACAGGTACAAGACATACCCACTCAAAGTAATCATAAGATGCAGTGTTGGTTTCTGAACAGGAACTATGTAGCTTTGTTTCAAAATTTTGCTGCAAATCTGCTCACCAAGGTCAACATTTTTAGGTATGTTAGACACACTCCTGATGTGACTTTTACAAAGCAGCAAAATTATACAACCTTATGAATTTTGTACAAAATCTAAAGCAACATTATATGTATCCTTCATTGAGCTTGTATTAATGCAATTCCAGAATGCATTGAATCCAGCATTGGACCAGCAAAACTTAGCTGGTAAAAAAGAAAATTTGGTCACACTTTATATTAGGTGTCTTCAACTACTATGTACTGACGTTAACCTCAAGCAACCCCGCATCCACGTGATAAGAACATTGAAACCTGTTTGGTTGTAAAGAGTAGCATCTTTAGTTTCATTTGTTATACCACTATAAAAAATCATGATTATCAGGCACTGCATTTCCACAAAAGTAGATAAAACATGCTGAACATTTTGTTATGTTTAATTTTGTTATCTCTGTGCAATACAATTCTATTCATTAACATTAGTAAATGCATTGATATATACTGTGTTTACTGTGCCTTTTCACATTGAGATTAAATCCATCCAAAAGCTGAAAAATGTTGCCTTCAGAGGCTTTATATGGAGTTAGGATGAAAATAAGGTGCATTTTTAACTCTTCTGAGACCAGTGCAGACGGACAGCACACTGGAGGTTAAGTTATTTACTAAAAAATGAGCAAGGGAGCATCTTAAATCTTTCTATGCAGCTAAGTGCATTCAATCCTAAAATACAACCAATAGTTCAGTTTCAGGCTGCAGATGATGTTTGGACCACTTGACATGTTTGGCAGACATTGGGCAATGGTATTCAGTACATATATTCAGAATTGTATAATGCTACATTTTATTTTAACATTGTTGGCAGTCATTGAATGATGCTGGACATTACTTTGAACAAGAATTATTTTATTCAGCTTTACAGAAATCAGCTGTAATGTCTGTAATGTCTCAAAAACATGAATAACCAACAATCCTGGAAGCATACTGAACAATTTGATGAAAAAAATCTGACTTTCTATATCTTAGCGTTATTTAAAATTCCAAATGTTGTCTCGCTGTTCACATGTGTGGATATTCATTTTTAGGAAATAAGAAAATTATTTTTCTTGCTTGTTTATTAGGTGCTACTTGTTACAAATCAAAAAGGGAAATGGAAAATGCACACAGGTGTCACGCTCGGGTCTCAGGAGGTTAAAATACATAAAATAAAATGTATTTACTGAGTAACTACATGTTGTTCTACAAAATTCTAACAAGATTCACATTTGCTGCTACTGAGGTTGAGGTAGGTTTAGAGGTAGGGGTGGGGTTGGGTTTAGGGGTTACAGATAGGTTTTTGGGCAACAATTGTGTTAGGGTTAGAGGTAAGATTAACAGAGTAACTACAAATGTAAATTAAATGCAGGTACTTTAAATGTAAGTACAATGCAAAAACACGTATAAGTACATTAAATGCTTAAGTAATGTACATAGTAGTAAAGTCACCTAATATAAAGTGGGACCAAAAATCTTGCTTGTTAAGGTAGTCAAAAAGTCTGGGGGAAACACTCCAAAACGAAATATATGCTTGTGACCAGCTATACTGGATTTTTTAGCTGGGTTGCCTATTGCCGTTTCAAATCAGTCACTTACAAAATGTCATTTAGTTTAGGAGATTGTTTTTGATGGTGCCTATGTACACAGTAAGCAAGCTCACTATGTTTTGGAGCAGATCTTTTGTGTGTCTGTATGCTGTAAGGCTGGGACATTTATTTGGCAACACCACAGTTATTGCTCAGTTTTTGTTCCATCTGGAAAGTGCAAACAGTAAATATAAATACAATTAATTTTAATGTCTCTCACTCTCACACTATCCCCCTCCCTCTTCCTACTGTAATTCGCCCTCATTCTTTGATTTTCTTTCTCTCTTTAGGCAGTCCAAGAGGAGGTGGTTATCCCAGGTACAGTTCTGAAGTTAAGCTACCTGTCTTCCAGAGCTCCAGGCTATCGCTCTCTCCTGAGGGTGGTTCTGACCCACTCCACCCTCCCGCTGGGCCTGGCAAAAGTCCATCTGTCTGTGGCTGTCCAGGGTCGACAGCTTCTCAAATCTTTTCCTGCCACTCCAAACCTCATCTATGTTTTCTCCTGGAATAAAACCGACATCTATGGACAACAAGTCACAGGGC
The DNA here is from genome assembly GCA_032164185.1 of Moxostoma hubbsi. Lineage (NCBI taxonomy): Eukaryota > Metazoa > Chordata > Actinopteri > Cypriniformes > Catostomidae > Moxostoma > Moxostoma hubbsi. The sequence continues at coordinate 9,713,118 of JAVLUX010000215.1, forward strand.
TGGTGCAGGCACAGGGTGAGGGTCTTTGTGTTTGTGTATGTATATGTATAAGTGAGTGGAGTAGCCTCTTTTAATCCTCAGGAACCCAAGAACTTTTTAGTGTTTTTAGGAAGCCACTGGTCATAAAAATCATGATGTTTATGCATATTTAGTTTTGGGGTAAATGTTGGAGAAAAGTTGCATAATTGCAACTTCTATCCAAAATTCACCTTTTATAAATAAGTATACAAGCAGAAATATTTTCTTGAAAAGCCTTCCGAAGTAGGAGGCAAAAACTTGTGTATATGTTCATGGTCCTGTAAAGTACACTGACAATCAATATTTAGACAGAGGCTTATAGTATTTGCTTTGACCTTCATAAACACCTTTCCAGTAAGCTAAAAGGTTCAAACTTCAATATACACTCTCTGAGCACTTTATTAGGAACACATGTACAACTGCTATTTATTCAATTATCTAATCAGCCAATACTGTGGCAACAGTGAAATGCATAAAACCATGCAGATATGGGTCAGGAGCTTCAGTTAATGTTCACATCAACCATCAAAAATGTAGTCTCAGGGATTTCAACTGTTGCATGATTGTTGGTACCAGACGGGCTGGCTTGAATATTTCTGTAACTGCTGATATCCTGGGATTTTCACACACAACAGTCTCTAGAGTTTACTCAGAATGGTGCCTAAAACAAAAAACATCCAGTAAGTGTCAGCTCTGTGGACGGAAATGCCTTGTTGTTGAGAGAGGTCAAAGAAGAATGGCCAGACTGGTTCAAGCTGAAAGAAAGGATATGGTAACTCAGATATCCACTCTGTACAATTGTAGTGAGCAGACTTGCATCTCAGAATAGCTTCTCAGAACACGTCGAACACTGAGGCGGATGGGCTACAACAGCAGAAGACCAAGTAGGGTTCTACTTCTGTCAGCCAAGAACAGAAAGCTGGAGGCTGCAATGGGCACTGGCTCACCAAAACTGGATTGTTGAAGACAAGAAAAACGTAGCCTGGTCTGATGAATCTCAATTTCTACTGAGGCACACAGATAGTATGGTCATAATTTGGCACCAATAGCATGAATCCATGGACCCAACCTGCCTTGTGTCAACAGTCCAGGGCTGTGTTTCCAGTGCACCAGTGGCCTCTACGATCAACTTGTGATGCTTTTGGGAAACGCAGCCCAGCCTAGTGGCAGTGGTGCAATGGTGTGGGAAATGTTTACTTGCCACACTTTGGGCCAGTTATACTAATCAAATCAATCATCTCTTGAATACCACAGCCTAGTTGAGTTTTGTTGCTGACCATATGCACCATACCCATCTTCTTATGGCTACTTCCAGCATTATAATGCACCGTCACAAAGCAAAACTGGGTAGCTCAGCGAGGATTGATGCTGACTACCACCCCTGGAGTCATGAGTTCAAATCCATGGTATGCTTAGTGACTCCAGCCAAGTCAAATTGGCCCGGTTGCTAGGGAGGGTAGAGACACATGGGGTAACCTCCTCATGATTGTGATTAGTGGTTCTTGCTCTCAATGGGGCACATGGTAAGTTGTGGTGGATCACAGAGAGTTGCACAAGCCTCCACATGCAGAGTCCCTGCGGTGTCATGCACAAAGAGCCACGTGATAAGATGCATGAATTGACTGTCTCAGAAGCAAAGGCAACTGAGACTTGTCCTCCACCACCCGGATTGAGGTAACCACGCAACCACAAGGACCTACTACGTAGTGGGAATTAGGCATTCCAAATTGGGAGAAAAGGGGATAAAAAGAAAGTCGTCTCAAATTGGTTTCATGAACATAACAATGAGTTCACTGTTCTTCAGTGGTTTTCCCAGTCACCAGATCGGAATCCAGTAGAACACTTTTGGTATGTGGTATATACAAGATTCGCAGCATGAATGTCCAGCTGAAAAATCTGCCTGATGAAATCATTTGAACATGGACCAGAATCTTAAAGGAATGTTTCCAACATCTTGTGGAATCCATGCCATGAAGAGGCTGTTCTGTGAGCAAAGGGAGGCCATACCCAGTATTTATCCCCCTTAAGCTAATCATCACATGAACAGTTAAAACTTCCCCATTGAGCAATAATTATGTGCAATACACAGCTTAGTCTATTTATATATTATATATTATATATTATCTAACAAATCCTACCTGTTCTGCCATTACATTCCCTTGCACTATCTGTATAAAACAGATTTGTATTGTACATATATATATATTTATTATTATTATTATTATTATTATTTAATTGTGTATTTCTACATATACTTATATTTTCTATTAAATTTTTTATTATTATATCTGTCTTGTTGTTGTATTTTTTGTGCACTGGAAGCTTCTGTCACTGGGACAAATTCCTTTTATGTGTAAGCATACTTGGCAATAAAGCTCATTCTGATTCTGATTAGTATATTGTTCTTAATAATAAAAGTGCTCCGTGGGTGTATTTCTCTCATACCAGACTTCTAACACTGGAGTTTCATGATCATGAAATATTCCTACATATCTATGATTTACTGAATGGTTTCTGTTTTGTGAATTGCACAATTCTTTATCACTAAACATGTTGTTATGTAAAAAAAATAAAATAAATACAGGTCAAACACTTGCTTTGAATATTTCTCAATTTTATTCAATTAGTAAAAAATGGTGTCTGTAGGCGGTGAACATGTTGTGTGACTTTGGCATGCTGTGAGATTCAAATTGTAAATACTGGATGTTCCTGCCAAACTTCTTGTTATGATAAATTTCAGAGTGTCAGCAGCTGTTGTACTATACAGTGTGTAGTTTTGTTAGAACAGCCAAGTAAATGTAATTTCTGTTCCAATCTTTCTACAGTGGGACTCTGAGAGTTACTATAAACTTTTCACACAATTGTAAGATTAATTTTTCACACAATCAGACTTGAATTCTAAATAGTGTCATTATTCCATCGCTACACGCAGCTACACACAGAGAGGTTTAATTTTGTTATTTATCTCATTTGGGGACATTTTTGATGGGGACATTATTTGGAAAAATGATCCATACATGATCCATACATACCATTTAATAATATATTTTTTTATATTCTTATAATGCAAAAAGTTGAGGTTCAGGCAAATTCTATCTAGCAAGTCAGTCCCCTGGCGGCCATCTTTGGAATGCTCCCAGGAAACTATTTCCAGTCATGACAGTGCAGCCCCTATCTACTTGAATGGGGGAACACCTAAATCTCAAAAATGGTTGGTCAAATGTATGAACATATTGCAAATTAGTAGTAAAATCTGACAACACAGGATATATTGCGCATTCTTTTTTTTTTTTTGCACGTTGTTGATTGACAGGTGATGTCTGTATCTAAAAGATGATTGGCTCTTTTATCTGTAAGGCTTTCTAAATCCATTGACTGTTTCCTATTTTTCCTATTCATTTTAATAGAAGTAGCCCATCTCTGTTAAATAGTCTCTAGATTAGGGTGTTGGCAAGGGTAAGATTTTAGTAATTATAGTTAGCTTTATGTGTGTGTGTGTGTGTGTGTGTGTGTGTGTGTGTGTGTGTGTGTGTGTGCTACATTGGACCACAAGGATAGTAAAACCTTAGATCACCTACCTTGTGATGGCCCTGGGCACTTCGACTGCGCAGTTAAAAGAGTTATTTTCTCTAAAACAGCAAATACACAGCTGGCGTCGAACGTCCTTTTCAGGACGCGTCTTTTTAAAGATGTCTTTCCGCCTCTGTGTAGTTTCTGGATGCGGTTAATTTCTCCCCACCTGTGACGGTCATAAAATCTGCCTCGCATGCCTGGGCTGCGTTCACACGCAGGCAGCGTTTTATGAATGTTTCATGTTCTCAGTGCAAGAACATAGCCATGGCAGCATTGCAGTCGCGGCTTTCTTTTGTCATGAGAGAAAGCCACTTCAGCCGCCCCCCTGCGCCTTGCCTCCTTCCTACGGGATTGGGGCAGGCGCCGCGGGCGATGAAAACAAATCCGCTGCATCGGAGAGCGTTACAGCACCGTCTGATGCTGATGACTCACCTGGGCCACCACCTTCGGGTCTGCTCGCCCAGTCTGAGCCATAGAGGTCCGCTATGCTTTCCCTGGCTATCGCGAGCACGAGGCTGGACCGGAAAACCCCGTCTCCCCCCTCACGGCTACTTGATAGGTTCCGCGGGCATGTGCCCCCCCAACCCCCCCCCCCCCCCCCCCCCAAGTTCCTTTCTTTCCGGAAGTGCATGACGAGTTGTGTAAGCCGTAAAGGGCACCTTTTACTGCCTGCTTCTGCCCTGCATGCCATGGCCACTCCTGCAACCAACACCAGGCCAAGGCACTTCAAAACTTGCACTTGGGTAGTACTGTTCTTGATGTGCTGCAATAACGATCAATGACCGATTGCACCCCCCCCCGGGCCACGAAGGTCAGAAGCGCTGGCACTCGAACGGGCAATGGCCACCCTTGAGGTCCAGAAACTTAATCTATGGACCATGGGCCATGCCCCGTCTTTCTGGGTCGCCTGGCCCGCAAATGCTGTTCTCACGGCACTCTGCCGCCACACCTCAACAGTCCCGGCATGCTGGACCCTCCACCCTCAGCCCCATGACTGTTCCCTGGCCGGGGCGGCGTACCCTCCCGCCACATGTCACGAATCGCCCGTCGTCACCTCCCGCGCTGCGCGCCACTAACATCCCCGGCAACCTCAATGTGGTAGCGGACGCGTTGTCACGACAACGCTTGCCCGGTGGAGAGTGGAGACTTCACCCCTGGTCAGTCCAGCTGATTTGGGAACAATTCGGCAAGGCCCAGGTAGACCTGTTTGCCCCCTGAGAGACCTCCCACGGCCCGCTCTGGTATGCACGAACAGAGGCTCCCCTCAGGGCAGATGCACTGGCACACAGCTGGCCCTTGGCCAGCAAGTACGCATTTCCCCCAGTGAGATGCTGTGCAAGATCAGGGAGGACGAGGAACAAGTCACCCTAGTGGCTCCCTACTGGCCCACACGGGCCTGGTTCTCGGACCTCGTACTCCTCGCGATAGCCCTTCCCTGTTGAATTCTCCTGAGGAAAGACCTTCTTTCTCAGGGACGGGACACACTCTGGCATCCGCACCCAGACCTCTGGAACCTCCACGTCTGGCCGCTGGACGGGATGTGGAAGATCTAGCTCGTTTACCACCTGCCGTTGTAGACATGATCAACCAAGCCAGAGCCCCCTCTACCAGGCAACTTTACGCCCTGAAGTGACGCTTGTTTGCATTGGTGTTCTTCCCGGGCTGAAGACCCACAGAGGTGCGCAGTTATGTCAATGCTCTTATTTCTGCAGGAGAGGCGGGAGGGGAGGCTGTCCCCTTCCACCTTGAAGGTCATGTGGCTGCTATCGCGGCCCACCATGATGCAGAAAATTGGCAAGTCTTTGGGTTAGCACGACTTAATCATCAGGTTCCTAAGAGGCGCCCGGAGGTTAAATCCTTCCCGGCCAAGCCTGTTCCCCTCCTGGGATCTCTCAGTGGTCCTCTCGGGCCTTCAGAGACCCCCCTCCCCCCCTTCGAGCCGCTATAATCAGTTGAACAAGGCCCTCTCCTTGAAGACGGCCCTCCTGATCGCGCTTACCTCCATCAAGTGGGTTGGGACCTGCAAGCGTCCTCTGTCAGTGACACCTGACTGGAGTTCGGTCCGGCAGACACTCATGTGATCCTAAGACCGCGAACGGGCTACATGCCCAAGGTTCCTACGACTCCCCTCTGGGTCCAGATTGTGAAACTGCAAGCAAAGCTGCCCTGTGTGGAGGCAGGCCCAGCCTTTCGTTGCGGTGTCCGGTATGTGCTTTGCGTACCTACTTGGACCGCACGCATAACTCTAGATATTCTGAGCAGCTCTTTGTCTGCCTTGGTGGACAGCGGAAAGGGAACACTGTCTCCAAACAGAGGCCTTCCCACTGGGTAGTTGACACCACTACATTGGCTTATCACACCCAGGCCGCTTGCGGCTAGCGACCTAGAGACCCCTAGTGTCGCTTGTTCGACACAACGTCTTGTTCCCTCCATCAGGGAACGGAGGTTACATACGTAACCTAGACGTTTTTCCCTAGTTCATGATACAAGTTGTCTGGAAACATACTTGTCTGCTGATAAAAATGAATTGCTTCACCAGGGTTGGTGAAAGCTTTGTGTTTTATGATCTGAGCCACAAACACAAATATTAAGCCCCATAAATATCTCTTCTAAAGATAGTGTTGGTTTGTCTGTTTTAGATTTTGATGAAGCTGGTGATATTTATTAGTATTTAAAGTCCTTAGAGTTTGGTTCATTCCATTTTGTGTGTGTATTTGTCTATTAATGACAGTCTCGGTTGGATATGAGTATGAATCCTGTCCAGACGTTGTGCTTTGGGAGAAGAGGGCTGCTCAGCTTCAGGGCTTTGAACTGATGCCCTCCAACCTGGGCGGATGGACACTGAACCAACATCACATCCTCAACCTGGAGAGCGGTGAGCAATGAGATCACACATACACTTGACAAAGATCAAAGCAGCCTTTCAATTTCAAGCCCAAGTTGTAACATGTTGTACCACAACTATTTTCTGTTGTATAACAGTTAATTCCAATCCTCTATTCTGATTGGACAAGCGACATTACGAGGGTGCTGATCATATATCAGAACATAGGCTTAGTAAAAATATAGATTTTCTGATTAATCACAATTCCAATACTGATTCATAAAATCCAAAGCTTTCATGGAGTCAGTAGTAATATGGCTATGAAATTATATAATTTTTTTTTTTATATAGTTTTTATAACTTGCCATGTTGGCAGCAATAGTACTTTGTAAAGAGATAAAAATAAATCCTAAACCGTCAAAATAATCTCTTAAAAACTGGGTTGGGATAAGGACATTTGGGACCCAGAGACAGCCATAGTAGTGGGGTCTGAGTGATCTTCTACCAAAGGATTAAAATATTTCATCAAGATTTCATCAGTCGAAGGGACTTGGATATGAATATTAAAAGATAAGTTCAACAGTTCGTTTTGAAGCTGAATGACAGCAGTCCAGTTTTTGTGTTTAAATAGTTTTACATCCAGAAAATATATAGTATGTATATGGGACATAGAAGGCCTTTTGATGGATAATACTGTATGGCGGTTCAGGGGATTCCCCTGAGAGAAAATTTCTAAAAATATAAAACTCTGAATTGACCATTTTTATATATTCCTTAAAGTGAGAATCTACTAACAAACAAAAAAATTATATTACAGTAAAGCATTAAAATACTGTTTGCTTAATTTAAACAGTGGTGAATTCTCAAGGCCAGCAAAGCCTTCTCTGCTGGCGTAACATGCCTAATAAATAAATATTTTTTCAACCTTTCAATCTCATTGACCTTTTTGCCTATGTATTTTCAATTGCTTTCCACTCCTAATTAATCTACAAACGAATAGCATAAAAAAATAATTTATACAATCAGAATTTATTCCTCGATGATTACAAGCAAAGTGTGACAACTGTTTCACAAATTGCATGTCCGAAGCCATGCTCCTTTGCTGAAGCAGCCCAAGAGTCTGAGCTCCACCCCGTCAGGCCTTCAGAATTTCCACAGGATCCCTCAACACTGCAGTGAATTGGCATCTAAATTCAGATTGTCAGATTCAGCAGCTAATTAAATTGATTTATTTGTTCTTGTGGGTGTGGTCTTTAGGATATTTCCCAGTAGAGGCCTTCTAACTAGCCTTAAGTGACTCAATCACTCTTTAAAGGTGCAGTATGTAACAATTTTCATGTAATATTCACATTTTTTTGCCAATGTGTGAACAGCTTTTAATGCAACTTTAAAAATTAGCCCTTCCCGGACTTCCTAGGTTGCCTATTAAAGCCTGTAGGCTGATTTTCATGTGAAGGGAGTGGGTCGGTTTTGGCTGGGAAAATGCAAAGTATGTGACATTTATGTGTGCTCCCGAGAGCCTTCTACTGAGTGGGAACGTGATCGTGGTCGAGCGAAAACTAGAGTGAACATCTGTAGGGCATTTGAATCCTGGAGGCACCTTCATTTGGTTTTGGGGATCAAAGCCGACCCTGAATTGGCGTGCTTCTTATTGGACAGGTAAGCTTACATAACTGCAAAGAATGTGAAATATTGTGCCATAAGAACATATGCTTTAGCTAAATTGATCTTGCCTGCTAACTCTGATGAATTGCAAGCCACATTGCTTTGTAACTTTCAAATAATTGAAACGATCTTCTCTTTATACTAAAAGTCAGGTATACAGGATAAATTTAAGCAAATACGCTCGTTTATTGATCGTAGTACAACATATATCATACAAAACATACAATAGTGCAACATAACATTGCAGTGCAACAGTAAACTGTCTGATATAGTTTGGTAGTATGTAGCTGTATGTGTGTATCAGTATGATATTTTAGCTGATAAGTAGTTTTATTTTATTCTCAAAGTTTGTAGTAAAGCAATCATAACTGTGTAATTTTAATTATGCTACCTCATTGTCAGTGTGATGCCAGTGGTTCACATTCAGTCTCTTTGTATGTTACGTCATTGTTTTGGCTAATGCTCGCTCGCTCGCGTCCCTATGGAGTGTATGCACGAGTGCAAGCACAAGCAACAGGTAGCTGGCTGAAGTTCAATTAACGGCCACAGGTGAGTTAAGTGCAAAGAGCGCAAGATCTTGCTGATGAGTCGGCTGTCATCACTGCTGTTATTTCCGTTGAGAAAGAGATATTTATGGATTTAAAAACCTAAGATTTTCTGCATGATCATGCGTAATTAAAAAAAGGAGGACCGATCTTCACTTCAAGCAAATTGGTAAGTGCTTCTTGCATTGTTATAGCAACATCAAACAATGTATTGCAAACAAAATTTAAATCGCTAATAATATTAGAGAGCTTGGTCTTGGTATTAGACTTCCTTGGTTCTGGCTTTCGTGCATGGATGTGTTTTTAAAATGTCAATTGGTATTATTATTTGACTGCCACATAATGTGTGATTAATTGTGTAATGTATTCATTGTGAAACTGTTTTCTTAATGGCATGAATTGCAATGAAGGCCTAGATTTAAAATGCACTGGCCGTGGCTGAATTTAAGTTTAAATAGGCTTTCCTATCTCTGAATAAACAAAAATCTGTTTATTATTTAAAAAAGTCTCCTAACATGCTGATTAATGAAGCTAAATTTAGATAGAAAAAATGTCTTGACACAAACCTGGCTTTGCTGAACCATCTGTATAACATATCAGACAGATGAAGATACAATAGTTTCCCCTTTGCTTCATTTTTGTTTTCTACAGTATTTTTTAAGCAAAAGATGGCAGTGTCTATAGTTTGGTCTCCGCTACTATTGTTAAAATAACCGCGCCTGCAACTACGTACATTAACTCAGGCTTTATGCAGAGGCTCGTATCTATAATAGGGATATAGGCAATGTGCAGAGAGCAGAAATAAGCGTGTAGTGCTGCATGCACTTTATTCCTGTAACGATCCACACCGTCTTTGGTTTGTGTACCTTTTATTTTAAGTTTTGGCACCTTTTATGTTCCACATTGTTCTTTGTTCATGCACTCTTATTTTAAGTTTTGGCACCTTTTATGTTCCGTATTGCCTTTTGTTTTATGCACTCTTATTTTGAAGTCATGTCCTGTTTTCCCTCCTTGTCTATGTGTCTGGTTTTCATTGGTTTATTGTTTGATTATCTTGTTATCAGTTCTAATTTATCATTGGTTTTAGTTTATTGTCTTGTTATCTTGTTTTGAGTTTTGGTTTTCCATTGGTCTATGTTTCCCCTTGTTTTGTATTTAAGCCCTGATGTTCACCTTGTCCTTTGTTGGTCGCTGTCTAACGTTTGATGCTCAGTCCATGTTGTTAGATGCCCTGCCTTGGTCCGTGTTCCTGCCTATGCCCTCCTTGGAAGACCCCCTGTGTCATTACCTTGTGTTCATGTCCTTATTTTCCCCTCGTGGATGTTTCATTTGTTCCTGCGTTTAAACTTCCCTTTACTTTGAGAAATTCAAATAAAGCTGCACCTGGATCCTTACTCCCTCGTCTGCCCATTTCTTGACAATTCCTACTATAGACAGAAATATTTTTCTCTAGTGCTGAACGCGCTATTCCCGCTCTGCGCGCATATACACATATGCTTACACAATCACTTAACCACGTGTCAGATAACTGGCACAAAGATTTAGATCTCGGCCTGAACTGTCCTTCAGTCCGTATCTGGACAAGAGTCCGCCTTTTTAGTACTCTGGTTAAAAGATTCCTTATAATTTACAGCATCAGCTGAGAGAGAATTTTGTTCATATGTAATCGAAATGGACATTCTAACTGAAATCATGTATACGGTATCCAAATGAATCTAAATCTAATCAAACCACATTGGAATTGAAACGAGAACTTGGAATTGTAATTAAATCAGATCAAATCAGGAAATCTATATCGATACAGAGTTTTAAATAGCACTGCTTTTTTCTCTGCTTGTCTATGCCAACTACCTAGAATTCCAACTGTTGATTTTGCTTTGACCTCTTGTGAAATTATTTTCTTTGGTGGACTAAAACTAAACAAAATTACTGTCCATATTGCTTGTGAAATGTCAGTTTTGGCTGAAATGGCTTCTTGTTTATCAAACTGTTGTTTAAAAGCATAATCACACTAACAATTTTTCTGTTGTACTGATTTTTTTCCTGCGGTTCATGAGAAATGTACTTATTGAAAGTGAGTGTAAAAAGGTACGTTTAGTACCCATGACTAAGTACCTTTAAATGAGTAATAAAAAGTTTTGAACTGTTCACCAATCATGAAAGAATAAATACAATATCCTTCCCATCCAATCAATGAATCTAATGAAACCAGTTTGTGTCATTCTTTTATTTAGTTTATGTTTCTGCCTGGTCTCTCTGCACATTCACATTTCATTTTTAATAAATAAAGGATTCAATCGAATGCTCTTTTACTCTCTCTCCTTCAGGTATCCTCCATAAAGGCAATGGAGAGAATGTTTTTATTTCTCAGCAGCCCTTGGTCATCGCCACGGTGATGGGGACTGGGGCGGTCCGTGCGATTCCATGTCCGAACTGCAACGGGCTGGCCTTGGAGCAGAAACTATTTGCCCCCATCGCTCTGGCCTGCGGTTCTGACGGAAGTGTGTACGTTGGCGATTTTAACTACATCCGAAGGATTCTGCCCAATGGATTTGCCATCAACATCTTGGAGCTCAGGTCTGCTTTATCCTATAAGCAAATCAGTTATGATTATTGTTATGTTTATTAATAGGTTTTTTATTGTATATTTAATGATGTATTCAATACAAACAGGGCCACACTGAAAATCTGATTGATTTATATAATCATTGATTTATATTTTTTATTTATTTTTGTTTAGCCACTGAATTATGTACAGGGTTGGGCTGTAACAGAATACAAGTAGCAGTGTTACGTATTCAGAATACAGCAATAAAGAAACTGTATTTATCCTGTGTTAGCTGTGTTTTTAAGCACTTTCAGATTATAGTTCCTTTATAAAATTTTGTAGATACTTTTAGATTACTTCTCTCATTATAACCATGCAATCTCTTGGCAATCAATTGAGAAACAACATCTTTCTGAACACCGCAAAAGTGCACGTCACCCTTGTCCTCTTGCTCTCTCTTTCCCAGAGCAGCAACAGCACATGTATAACAGCACATTCAAAATTGAAGGAGGTTGAAAAATTCTTTGATGGTAGATACAACCGAATGAAAATATGAAATATAATTAACATATTTATTATTACAACATTTTTATAGCAGTTTTCTAGACTCTCAAAGCACTTCAGATAGTACACCACCAGTGTGTAGCATCTATCTGGCTGATGCAACTGTTTAATTCTACAAGTGCTGTAAATATGGCTAATTTGCATTTCTTGACCAGTTTTGTGTCAAAAATCTTTATTTTTGGCAGTCCAATCTAATAATTAGTAAATAGTTAAGAAGAAGTTTCTGAACATTCACAAACAACTCTGCATGGTAGCTATAATGTCAAAGCTAGGGGTATTTGGGTCTTAGAGGTACAGGCAGCATATTTCTTATATATTAGAAAGTGGGTGTCCTAATGTAGTTGACAATAAGATACCTTCTGTTAGCCTTCTTCCTTTCAGAAAGAAAAACATAAGCATCCAAGGTCTCCACATCTAATTCAAATGAACATTTCAAGGAAGTGCCAAGTTCATGAAATTTGCCAAATTGCTAGCTAGCTATTAAAGTGTGTAACAGTGCAGATAAGTTAGTAATAACTTATCACACACAGTTATACCAATTTTGCCTTGCCTTTATAAATTTGTATTCTAAAAGTAATCTAAAAGTAATCTGAATGTTACTTTTTATGTAATCTGGCAGAATATTTAAGGGAGTGTTTAGTATTTAGCCTAGAATTCTTTCTGCCCAACGCTGATGCATTTTTTTTTAACTCGGATAAGATGCATTATGAATAGTCCTAACAGATGCCAAAAGACTTTTATTTTTCTTATAGTTTGTTTTTTGTTTTGGTGTTTTTTTCTTTTTTCTTTTGCAAAAAATAAATTCTTGTGTGTTAATGAAAGGATTCAAATTGTTGTATCCTGACAATGAAAACAGTTTTCATGCTAGTACTATTTCCTAAGATTTATAAGATTTTAATAAGATTTACAAAATGATAAACCTTTTTTGTAACAGTGAAATCCATCTGAAGAATCATTGTTATTAGTTTAAAATATTGACTTGTATTTTTTCTGCATTTTATGCACCCAGAAACCGTGACATTAGACACAGGTATGTTCCTTTTCAGAAACATTATCACCGTGAAGTCATTCAGTCATCAATGCACTGTTGTAACTGTGCTTGGATTCATTGTTTTTTGAATCTCCATTCATTCATGCATCAGCCTTGGAGGAACTAGGTTTAGTGACTTACTTCTTAAGTGTCTCAAATGCAAAAAAAAAAATAAATGAACCATAGTAAGTCAGCTTAAACAAATGCTCTGAATTGAAATACTTTTCTTTGTGAAAGAACTGTAAATACTGATAGCAATACAGTTCATCTAGCAAATTTTAACATGTTCATCAAGGTCACATCACACTAATGCTCCAAACATAAATGTTCCTACACACAGCAACGTAAATAATTAAACTAAAGTTCCGATGTAAGGTCCCCTAAATTATTGAGACCCATGTGATCAGTGCCTATGAATAAAAATATTAGTAGCCCCAATACTTCAGTCTATACATCCCAGCAAATGTATATTATATCTTGTAATACATGTATTCTGGATTAAATATGGTGTTTTTAAATAATTTTTTTATTGATTTTGATTATTACAGATCTAGAGCCATTTCCCACTTAAACTTACAAATGTAGTAGCAACCACAATTGTATTCCATTGTTGATTTGAACTATAGTTTTCCCTTCATTTATTTATTTATTCTTTAAAACCTAATTAAAAAGTCAGTTGCCTTTTCAAATTGCTTTGTAATATTTTGTTTTCATTTAATAGTGGTCATTTAATAGTATTAAAATAGTTATATTTAATCTCATTTATTACATTTTGTGTGTGTGTGTGTGTGTGTGTGTGTGTGTGTGTGTGTGTGTGTGTGTGTGTGCGCATGTGTGCGTGTGTGCGTGTGATAGTGATAGCTTCTGTTGCTTGTAATCTTCGGTGTGTGTGTGTGTGGTCGGGAATCCATTTGAGGTGTTTTGGTGGTCGATGGATTTGAAGACCAACAGCTTTTCTCAGCTATCCGCTGCCAGCGTCACACCACAGTCTCCCACTTATCGGCTAGATCTTCCTTGTTTCATGTGAATTTAGAAACGGCGCCCCCCATAGAGAGGGAGTTAGAGTGCGGGATAGACCTCTGCCCTACAGTCTAACACAGACAAGCATACAGTAATCCTTTATCTTTGCATTAGTCTGTGTGTTTGCACACAGTTTTACGCCCCTCAGCAAGGGGGAAATCCTACAGACGTCTTTTGGAGATAAGGCTTCTGATCAAACCAAGGTCTGATTCCACCCCATCAAAGCTATACAAACAACCTTGTAGTATTAACATTTTCAATTTTATCACTCTGTCTGTAAAAACAGACAGTTTTGGCTGGCTTTTCCCTCTTTTTTAAATACATTGTGGTTATATATTGAGAAGGGGGCAGGAATGGGATAGGGTTTTATTGGAGACTGGATTGAAACCCACATTACCCACATAAGCACCAAGTTAAAAAATGTCTGTGTGCTAACTGCTGCAGCATAGCTCCAACACACAAATTTGAAGGGAGTATTTATGTGCTATAAATTGTTAATTAACAAAGTCATTAACCAAGCTTATATCAATATTTAAATGTATGCATTTGGGAGACACTTTTATTCAAAGTGACTTTCAGTGCATTCAAGGTATACATGCTATCAGTATGTGTGTTCCCTGGGAATAAAATAACTACTTCCCATTGGCATGTGCCAATGGACGTGATATGCTTTGCGTGACTGAGACAAAGCATGAGAAACACCTGCCTTTTTGTGAACAAATGTGAAACAAAACACCTTTCTGTTGTCAAAAGTCAAATCCACTTATATTTTTTTCTGTGGGGACATTGTTTCACTCTTCAAGTTATTCTCTCCTGTTTTTATTTCTCTGTTTCATTCCGCCCAAGGAATAAGAGGCAGCAGGGAGATTTGGTTTTAGGGCAAGATAGGAAGGCAGAGAGCAAGAAAAGGAAGATTATGGACCGGCGGGGGTCTAATGCGCTGGAGGGGGTGGATGGTTTGATCAGGGCTTGGGCTCAGAATGATTGGAATTTCTGTAAGGTTCTGAGACTTGGAGAGTTTTCACTCAAACCTTGTGTGCATCTGTCTGTGTTGTTATTTTTTATTTTATTTTTTGGTATGGATTTCGACTTTCTAAAATGGTTTCAGCACAGGGATGTTCCCAGTGTGTGTTGCCAAGGCTTGTTAAAATTGTCTTTGTTGCCCTCTTTTTCTCTCAGCTCTAGTCCTGCTCATAAGTACTACTTGTCTATGGATCCTGTGCGTGAGTTGCTCTACCTGTCAGACACTAGCAGCGGGAAGCTGTACCGCCTGAAGACTCTGACTGAACCGAAAGATCTCAGCAGGAATGTGGAGGTGGTGGCAGGCAATGGGGAGCAGTGCACTCCCTTTCTCCCAAATCAGTGTGGCGATGGAGGCAAAGCCATTGAAGCAGCGCTGAGCAACCCCAGGGGTGAGTATAACACACATACTCATGCACACTAGCTCTGCTTCAAAACCTAGTAAGCTGACTCGCTGCCTACTGTTGACATCGGCAGCTGCCTTCTAAAGCCTAGGGTATGCTATCATTTTTTTGACCTGCCATTGCATCTCATGCACGGTTCAAGCCAAGTTCTAGCATTTCAAAGTATAGTCCACTGAACTTAAGCCCGTACTAATCCATATACGTGCTACTCCTATGTGTTATGCGGCCTTCAAGTGAAGTTAGAAATATCGTTATTACAAGTTCAGGCAGGAACACTTCAGTCAAATCAATACTTGACTTGAATACTTGGATTAAAATTCACTTATAGACAATTAAAGTAATCTGTTGGTGTTAATTGTATGTTCTGTTCTGGGCAAACTCTCCACCCACCCATGCAGCATGAATGGACAGAGCAGGAAGTGCAGCAAATAACCCCCCCTTCAAATACTTGAAGTACTGTATGTCAAGTTGATAACTCAAGAGAATGGAATGGAATGGTAATGGAACTGGTGAACAATTTGTAGTGTTAGCACACAGAACACAAGACAGATATAGTGAAAACTAAGAGGCAAAGCCGCCATACAAGAGTTCTCCGATACGCCATAGCTTGTTCCTCGGCCACTCCTTCACCCTCTAACGGACGACAGCCGGGCCTCTCCGGGCGGATCGGAGGCAGTCCTCCAGCCCCTGGCGGACGGAATGCCCTGCCGTGTTCTTGGGGAGCCGAAGGGGTCTCCCCCGCCCCTGGCAGCGGTTCTCCCGCTCCAGGCGGTCGGTCTCCGAGCCCCTCCCCGCTCGCAGTCGGCGGTCTCAGACCCCGCCGCGTTTCAGCGGCTGGAAGGGAAATCCTCCGCCCCTGGCAGCGGCCCAGACTGCTCCAGGCGGTCGGCTAGGAGCCCCTTCTCCCCTCACGGTCGCCGGCCGTTCCTCCGCTTCCAGGTGGCTGGGCTCCTCATCCCCCGGCAGATGGCCGCGGCTGCCCCGTTGGGGTGGACAGTGTGGTGAGAACTCTACTAGAGCATATCCCTCCTCCTTCCCGGATTTCAGCACCAGTGTAAAGGATTTCAATGGAAAGGAGGAGGCAAGAACCGGCTTGACAATATAAATAATATTTGAATGAAAAACTTAAACAAAGGACACAAACACACACACACACACACACACACACACACACACAACGGACATGTCCGTAAACGATCTCTCTCTTCCGCACCATCCTCTGCAGTCAGCCTTTATCCTTCTTGGAGGCTTGATTAGCCTAATACGGGACCGGGTGTGTAGGATCAGGACCCGGCCAACCCTCCACCCTGCCACAGGCAATTAATAAATCAAGGACTTAAATAGGAGAAATTGGCAGACAGAATTGGTTTGTCCCGCCCCCGGACATACGATTATAAAGGGAGGGAAATGCGTCTGTTCATTCAGGATTTGTCTGAGGAACCGACAATGAGGTTCAGCCACAACAGTGACTTGGTTCAGCGACGTGGCCGGGAGGACACAACATCTCATTCCCTCCATCAGGGAATAGAGGTTACAACAGTAATATAGACTTTCCCCGTCTTTCGCACACTTCGACGTATATACACACAGGGGGATAAGTCCACATGGGGGCCTGACCTGTGGAGCACCTATTCCAGTACAGGGTAAATTGAGTACCTGCATTGGGTTTGGTCAGCGAATTCCTCACGGAAGGAGTCAGGAGGAGTCATCCAGGGAGCCGAGTTTGTGGGATCTCCTAGGATAAGAGTGCACGGTATTGCACTCTTTACCGTGTTTTTTATGCGTTACCGAGTTCTACCGGCTCGGACCTGAGAATACACGTAATTAAACTGACTCAACCCTGAGATTGTAAAATCTCGTAAAGGTAATGGGTGTTGCCCAACCCGCTGCTCTGCATATGTCTGCTAGGGAGGTGCCTTTGGCCAGTGCCCACAAGGATGCCACACTTCTCGTCGAGTGTGCTTGAACCCGCAAGGGGGCGGGCACGGTCTGGGAGTGATAGGCCAATGCTATGGCATCCACCACCCAGTGGGAAAGCCTCTGTTTGGAGACAGCGTTCCCTTTCCGCTGTCCACCAAAGCAGAAAAAGAGCTGCTCAGAATGTCTAAAGCTCTGTGTGTGGTCCAAATAGATAAGCAAAGCACATACTGGACACAGCAAAGAAGAGGCTGGGTCTGCCTCCTCCTGGGGCAGCGCTTGCAGGTTCACTACCTTGCCTCTGAAGGGAGTCGTAGGAACCTTGGGCATGTAGCCCGGTCGTGGTCTTAGGATCATATGAATGTCTGCCTGACCAAACTCCAGGTAGATGCTGCTGACAGAGAACGCTTGCAGGTCCCCGACCCTCTTGATGGAGGCGAGTGCAATCAGGAGGGCCATCTTCAAGGAGAGGGCCTTAAGTTCGACTGATTCTAGCAGCTCGAAGGGGGGTCTCTGAAGGCCCGAGAGGACCACTGAGAGATCCCAGGAGGGGAACAGGCTTTGCCGGGAGGGATTCAATCTCCGGGCGCCTCTTAGGGACCTGATAATTAAGTCGTGCTTACCCAAGGACTTGTCGTCTACTGCGTCGTGGTGGGCCGCTATTGTGGCTACATACACCTTCAAGGTGGAGGGGGGCAGCCAAAATTCAGAAATGCATGAGGCTCTCAAGAAAGACCCCTAGTGTTGCTTCTTCAACACAACGTCGAAGTGAGCGACAGGCGGGGAATACTTTTGCAAAATTATTTCAATTTCAGGTCTTTATTTACAGAGTTTGAAAAGATTGGTACAACTCTCACCGGCGATTTTGTGTGACCAATAAAATTTTACAACATACTGACCCCTTAGCTCAAAACAAAGAATACACATTTCAAAGCTGCATTTTGTAATTGTTGCACTCAAGAAGACATTAGACAGCATTTTGAATATAATGAAATTTGTTATTTGAGATGTATTATTTTTGACAACATATCCTATCCATTGCAGTGTCTGATAGAATTGTGCACCCTCAAAGCCTAGTGTGAATGCAGCATAAAAATACATACACACACAAATATTGGGTCACACGTAATCACACTAACTATATTTCAAAATACACTACTTTTAAATATTTAATGAATTATATGTTTAACAATTATTTACATTTCTCTTGCCTCAAAAATAATAAACGATAGGTAGGTGATGTGGTTATTTGTGATGGAAAGAGAAAATTAGTGGCATTTTTCATTGAGAGGGATGGAAAACTAGAAAAGCAAAACAAAGAAAAAAGTTTTATAAATGAAAGATCAGGTGGAGCGGCTATTAGTCCTACTTATCCATCACTGCCACTGTCTCTTTAAATCCGTCAGTCAGCCTGATAGACAGACAGGGGCGTGGCTAACAGGCACATAAGTCCTTGTATCCTTCAAGCCTCATTGTGCACTCTCTCTCTATTTTTCTGGCTCTCACACACAAACTCACTCACTCACTCACTCACTCACTCACTCACTCACACAACTGTCACAGTTAAAAGCCTGCACTTATTTGTAAACCCCTGAGGATAGAATTCATAAAGAATCCCAGAGCAGGAATGTTGTGTGTGAGTATGCTCACGCTTTGATTTCAGACTGTTCTGCAAAGAAAGAGGAAGAGAAAGCTGTGTTTCAGACCACTGTCTAATAGTAAATCACATTTAAATCTGATTTAAGCCTTTTACACACACGATCGAAAGACTTTTTTTTTTTTTTTTCTTTCTTTCTTTTTTTTTTTTTTTTTTTTTTTTTACAGCAAACTGACAGATAAAAGCCATCCATTGTGTTTCTCGGGTGTAGAATTCTCTTTCTCCCTTTGTTAAAGTGTTTTTACTGAAGTCTATTATCTGGAAGAGACTCTGACCGAAATGCTGAGTACTTCAATAAATACAATCCGATCTTCTGGGTTCTTAGGCCACGAGGGGATCCACACAAATAGACTGCAACGAAAGCATTAACACGTCTGTGGACGATTATTCTGTTAATTTAGCTAAAATTACATGTAACACTGATATGTGCTTCTTGACATGTGTCACTTATACGAGTTTTGACAGTTCTGTGCTGTAGAGTGTATCTTGACTTTTGCTCGTTGTTGATTCAATTAATCTCAATATACAGAATATTTTTGAATCAATATCTTTTTATACATATAGAAACTCAGTGTGATGCAGTATTGATCCCTGCAGCATGGCAGCATCTTCCTTGACTTGATCTCTTTAGTGCAGAAAAAATTAAGAGCAAGCTTTCAGTTAGCTATGACAACCGAATGCACTGGTCTTCATGCTGTGAGCCAGTAAACAACCCAAAATAAAATAGAATACTAAGATCACAAAAAAATACCCAGATTATTTTAAAAACTATTTTATTCTCAAAAGGGAAATGGTATGATTTTGAAAAGACATTACAGGAAAACATACTGGGATGATTGAATCTTTAAGTGCAAAGAGTTTTAATATATCTGGAGAGTTATCTATTAGCATCCCCATTCATCTCTATGGCAGTGCTCTGGGCCAGGGCCCCCTTGAAGTACATAATCTAAAGTTCCTCAGAGACTCTCCGTTCTGGAACCAGGAGTCATGTGACAGATTACTCGACAATAGAAAAAGACATGGAAAGTTTTAAGTCCACGTCACACACAAAAGCCCTCCAAAACAATCTATCTCTGGCAAAACATCTACAGTAACTAGGGCTGCCGCCGACCAAAGATTTTCCTAGTTGACTAGTAGGTGTTAGATTAAGCCATTAGCCAGCTAGTTGCTGCATTTTTTTATTTATTTATTTATTTATTTATTTTTATTATTATCTCTTTATTATTTTAATTGATTTTTTTATTTTGTCTGGAGTGCAATTTGAATTTAGACATGTATTTGATTTAAGTTTTTGTTTTTTAAATAAATTAATACAATTTTCAATGTAGTCACTGAAGTAATAATATTCACCGATCCCTTAGCCCAGGGGTTGCGATATTGTGATGAGAATATATATATATATATATATATATATATATTGTGAAGGAAGGAATTTATTCACAAAGATGATGTATTTTCCCGGACAATGAAATACCCGACTGGTAGAGAATGCACGGATGAAGTAGGTTCTTTGCCAGAGAGATGTTGTCCTTCACAACTGTTGTTAAGCCATCTTTCAAAACTTGAACAACACACATTTTAATTGCATTTGATTTTTTTCCAGTTTCATTTGAATTTTTAGTTAAAAGAAAAAAAAAATAAAGTTAAAAGTTTGAAATCAAGGTGTCTTTCATTATTTTGTTGGATTAACCCTACTTAACGTAAATTACCCCATTGTACAACCCTAGCGTCCAACCAGCGGTTTCAACGGTTTCCTGTTGATTTTTTTTTTCTGCAACCAACCGACCTATCAAAACTTGGTTAACCAAGACTCTACTCATCGACTAACATTTGGTCGACTATTAGGGGGCAAGCCCTAACTGTAACACAGAGGTGGGGTT
The DNA here is from genome assembly GCA_032164185.1 of Moxostoma hubbsi. Taxonomy (NCBI): domain Eukaryota; kingdom Metazoa; phylum Chordata; class Actinopteri; order Cypriniformes; family Catostomidae; genus Moxostoma; species Moxostoma hubbsi. The sequence continues at coordinate 9,733,783 of JAVLUX010000215.1, forward strand.
CTCGAGTTACATGACTTGACTCGAGTCGCATATTTAAGGACTTGTGACTTGCTTGACTAAATGAAGAAAATGACTTGACTTTGACTTGAACTGCATGACTCAACAATGACTTGAATGTTTTTTATTATTGTTATTTTCAATAACTTATTATAAACAGTAATGAAATGTGTTTAAAAAACATTGCAACATCAGTTAATTAATATGCAAAAATGTAAGCCCACCAACACCACTGATCTGCATCTGTGCAGTTAACGCTGTGCTCACAACGTGCCAAAATGACAGATGATTGTCCAGTTCCCAAAATAATCTCCTTTGGATATAAAGATTTCAAATTGGGACCATGTGAATAAAACAGCATGAAAATATGCAACTCAAAATTATCCGATACCACAACCTCGAATTTCATCAGATATTTTAAAAAAAACACAAGGAAAGTAAATCATTTTGTTATTTCATTATCCAGAAATATTAATATGTAAAATTACTGTTCAAATGTTTAAGGGTTGTCAGTATATTAAAATGATTCACAATTAATCTCATGTTTTGTAGCACGACAAGTTTGAAATGACCCGACATTACCCTATAACTGTGTTTGTGCCTTTTCTAAACCTTCTCAATAGTCAACAATATACCATAACAATTTGTTGGCAATATAAAAGCATAACAGGCAGATTTTCAGTCACTAGACTTTATTTAAAATGTGACAAGTAGTAGACGAAATCCAAGTGCTCTCATAGTGATTATGACGTCTGAAGACTTTAACTAAAGCCCTTGAATGGAATACCTTTATGACTATTTTATTTAAATGTATCTTTGAAGGGAACTGACTGTCTTAAAAAAGTTTCGATGGCATTTTCTTTTCATCTTACCTCCGTATAATACAGAGGTCGGGAACCTTTTTTTAACTTAGGAGCTAATTTTAAAGTTTTTTGTTGATGCATTTTTTTTTTTTTGAAAGAGCCATACCACAAATTATTAATTTACTATTAATAATTTACACAAAAACAATATTTTTCAATAAAATAAATTGTTTATATTGCCAATAGACTACTCAAAAATAAACAAATATGCTAACATTAATAGGTAACATGTTGCAATATGAAATTGAGGTGATGACAAAAGAGATGGTTGTTGACTTTAGGAGAGCACAGAGTGACCAATATCGACGGCTCCTCTGTGGTGTTCGTCAAGAGCACCAAATTCCTTGTTTTTCACCTGGTGGAGAACCTTACCTGGTCCCTCAATACCAGCTCTATTACCAAGAAATAAAGCAGTGAAAGCAGCATCTCTACTTTCTTCGAAGGCTGAGAAAAGCACATCTCCCACCCCTCATCCTCACTACATTCTATAGAGGGACTATTGAGAGCATCCTGAGCAGGTTTGGGACTTGCACCGTTTTGGACCGCAAAGCCCTGCAGAGGATAGTGAGGACAGCTGAGAAGATCATCGGGGTCTCTCTTCCCTCCATCAAAGACATTTACACAAAACGCTGTGTAACCAACATTGTGGATGACCCCACACACCCCTCACACAAACTCTTCAACCTCCTGCCATCTGGCAAGAGGTACCGAAGCATTCGGGCCCTCAAGGCCAGACTGTGTAACAGCTTCTTCCCCCAAGCCATCACACTCCTTAATACTCACACACACACACACCTGTACACCATCCAACTTTTGCATATGTCCAAAGTTGCCCTTTAATTCATTGTCACGTATACCTGGCTGCTACCTCAATAACTCCTATGTCCATAGAACACTATTTCATAGTATGTTATGTTTACATTTGGCCTTTTTAGAAAGTGTCATCTTTTTGCACTAATCAGTTTACAAATGTGTACTGGTCGGCGCTGCACTGTCTCTCACTATGACTATTGACCTCTTCCTTTTAGTAATTTATTGTGCTGTCCCACACGTTTGCACGTGCACTTTATGTAGAAATGTTATTTAGTCTATGTAGTCTCATGTGGTTCTGTGTTTGTCCTGTGTTGTTTTATTTACTATCATGGTCCTGGAGGAATGTTGTCTCATTTCGCTGTGTACTGTGCAGTTAGTATATGGTTGAACGACAATAAAAACCACATGACTTGACTTGAATTGAGTACGCATGTTTGTGCGGATCTCCATAAAATTACTTGGTTTTACAATTGTTTATAAAAAAATTGACTTCGCTTTTGCACTGGGTGATATGTAAAAAATGTTTTAATGATAATCACATTTAAATTATTGTGATATCTGATTATATGGTGAATATTTTTGCTTGATTGATTTTGCTTTAAAAATGTAGTAAATTTATTTAAACACGAAAAATGCAAACAAAAGATATTTGTAAATTCAAATTGCACTTTAAACGATCCAAAAAAGCAATTAAAATAACAAAGTTATTAAAGAATCTTATATATAACCACCTCCCCAAATACAAACATTTGTTGTGTAATAGCGCGTCCGCAACCACATTGACTTGAGTCGCTGCTGGCTCCAAAGGTGGAGACGACTGGCGGTTGTGACATGTGACAGGAGCGTACGCCGCCTTGGCGATTTATGTACGCTACCGCGGTGGTGCTGTCTGATCTGATCAAGACGTGTTTGCCCTGAACCAGCGGGAGAAACCTCCGCAGGGCAAAGAATACAGTCAACAACTCTAGGCAGTTGATGTGTCAGCGCAGCGGGGCACCTTTCCAACCCAATTTGGAGGCGTTGGTCGTGACCAGGATGCATCGGGACGCCTGCTGCAAGGGGACTCCTGTCCACAGAAAGCAGAGGTCTGTCCAGGGTTTAAATGTTTGGTGGCAGGCGGGGGTGACCATCACACGGTGCGTGCTGCGGCGCCATGCTCGTCTCGGGACTCGAGTCTGGAGCCAGTGCTTAAGCGGTCTCATACGCATCAACCCCAGCGGCACGACCGCTGCGGAGGATGCCACATGCCCCAGGAGCCTCTGGAAAAGTTTTAAAGTGCCTGGCCTGAAGTGCCTTTTAAAGTGCCTGTCCTGAAGGCGGCGAAGCATTCCAGCACTGACTGCTCGCGCTGACATTGAGACTGAGACTAACTCTATGCCAAGAAAAGAGATGCTCTGAACTGGGGCGAGCTTGCTCTTTTTCCAGTTGACCTGAAGCCCTAAGCGGCTGAGGTGCCTGAGCACATGGTCCCTGTGGGTGCATAGTAATTTTCGGGAGTGGGCCAGGATGAACCAGTCGTCGAGGTAGTTGAGTATGCAGATGCCGGCTTCTTGGAGCGGGGCAAGGGCTGCCTCTGCGACCTTCATAAAGACGTGAGGGGACATGGACATGCCGAAGGGGAGGACCTTGTACTGATACGCCTAGCCGTCGAACGCGAACTGTAGAAAGGGTTGATGTCAGGCAATATTGAGACGTGGAAGTACACGTCCTTCAGGTCTACCGCTGCGAACCAATCTAGATGCTGGAAGCAAGTTAAGATGTGTTTTTGCGTGAGCATTTTGAACGGGAGTTTGTGCAACGCCTGGTTGAAAACTCGCAAGTCCAAGTTCGGTCGTAAGCCGAAGCCTTTCTTGGGTACGATGAAGTAAGGGCTGTAGAAACCCTTCTTAATCTCGGTTGGAGGGACAGGCTCTATCGCGTCTTTGAGTAAGAGGGTCGCGATCTGCACGCACAAGGATTTGGCATGTTCGCCGTGTACTGCGGTAAAGCGGACGCCCCCGAAGGGGGGGAGGGGGGGCTGGCAAACTGAATTGCGTAACCGAGTCGGATGGTCCTTGCCAGCCAGCGTGACGGGTTGGGAAATGAAAGCCACGCATCCAAACTTCCGTGCTAGGGACACTAACGGGACGATTATTTTTGACGTACCCGGCTGGGCTTCACAGCGGGGCGGAGCAGGTAGTAAGGCGTCGGGAGGCAAAGGTGCGTCCCGAGGCTCTGGTGCTGAGAAAAGACTCGAAGCATTTATCTTGCTCCGCATACTTGGCAGGGGGTGGGTTAGTGACTGAGGAGGAGGTCCGGTGGAGGCATCCTCTAGACTCGTCAGAACCGGCCGGCCGGGGACTGTTGAGGTGTGGTGGCAGAGTGCCGTGAGAAAGGCATTTGCGTGCCAGGTGACCCAGAGACAAAGGAAATAGGTCTTTTATTGAGAATGTGGGTGCGGCAAATGAAATAAATTCAAATAAGTATTCTCCTCCTGGCCCTCCAATGGGGGACAGAGTGGTCTGCTTACCAGCTCTGGAGTGAACGTCTTGGTCTCTGGGGCGACCGTCTCAGGAGCGCCTGGGAGCCTTCCGGGTCCGTGAGACGGGGGGGCATGTGCTTCCTGCGGGGAGCTTGATGCGGGGGCTGAGAGCTGGGCCCGGGTTGAGGCGGAGCTGCTGTTTTTTAGCCGCAGGAGTACGCCCTTGGCCCGTGGCGGCAGGTCTGTGGCGGGGCAGGATGTGTGAGATGGCTTCTGTCTGCTTTTTCACCATGGAGAACTGCTGGGCGAAGTCCTCGACCGTTCCTGAACGACAAGTGTGGCCATCGCCTGCCAGAGTGACTGCGCTGTGGCCTTTGTGGCTCTGATGGCGAGGTCGGTCGCTGAGCGCAGTTCCTGCAGCACGTCGGGATCAGGACTACCCTGACATGGCATGCAGGGCAGAAGCGACCTGTCCGGTGGCGCTGTAGGCTTTGGCAGCCAATGACGACGTCGTCCTACAGGCCTTGGAGCAGAGCACAGGGCGACTTGTTCTCAGGGCATAGGTGTATCGCAACCACCCTATCCACCTGGGGAATCGCCATGTACCCGTGGGCCGTTCCGCCGTCGAGGGTAGTGAGAGCGGATGAGCGAGGGGCTTTGTGATGAGTGGAGAGGAGTGCTCTCCATGCAGTCGTTAGCTCATCATGCACCTCTGGGAAGAAAGTGACCGGGGCGTGGCTGTGAGCTGCGCGCAGACCCCAGGAACCAATCATCCAGCCGAGACGGCTGTGGGGAGGATGGAGGGTTCGGCTGTGGGGCGGACGGGCGGCATGGGCAAGCGTGTCGTACATCTGGGCGTCAGCCTCAGCCTGGGCATGCTGGCCCGAAGGTGGCAGCCCAGACGAGTCACCCGCGTCAGATGCCGGACCGCTCTCCGATGCAGCGGAGGATAGGCAGGCTGGCTGTGAGGTGAGCCGCTGTTGCCGGGGGGGCGGGTGGTTCGTGGGGGCGTACCCAGCGAAACCGAGCCCGCTGCCATCCCCAGATCGCCTCCTTCACTGGCTGCGTTGTCCTCAATCCCATGGGAAGAAGGAGCAATGCGGGGGGCAGCTGGAGTGGCGTTCCTTCGGTTGAAGGAAATCCGTGACCGCAGCGTTGCCATGGTCCATCCACAAACGCTGCCTCGGTGTGATCGCAGTCCAGACACACGAGACAGCACCTGTAGCCGTCTGAAGCGGAGAGCACTCTACCATATCCAGGAATTACACAGGGGTGGAAAGGCATCTTTATAAAGACGCGTCCTGACAAGGACGTTCAACGCCGCTGTGTATTGCTCTTTTAGAGGAAAATACTATTTTAGAGAAAATCACTCTTTTAACAAAACACTCTTTTAGGCTTTGCGCTATCGAAGCGCCCAGGGGCAAACTGCACTGCCGTGCAGAGAAGGAGAAAGCCGCTGAAGTGCGCCGTAGATCCAACAGCAGTATCGCTCAGAGGAACAGGTGTGTGACTCTCAGCTCTCTGCATACACGACCATCGGCTCTGAAGAAAATTTCTGAATGAAACAGATGCGTTTCCCCGCCTTTATACCCGTATGTCCGGGGGTGGGACATGCAAATTATGTCTGCCAACTTCTCATTGGCCTTTTTTCATAGATCAGCGGTATATTCGACACTCAAGAGAGACCCCTAGTGTCGCTTCTTCGAAACAACATCAAAGTGAGCGACAGACGGGGAACTAAAGACAATTAACTAAAGAAAATAATAACTTTTAAGATAATTATAATAATCATCATAATAAATAAGCCTAATAAATTCCCTTGTGTTCCCAAAAAATGCTGACAAATGTGTGTCCTTATCGAATGTGTTTGTATTGCATTTGTTAATACTGTTAATGCTGCCTAAACAAAATAAAATAGAACTAATTTTTAGGTTCAAGGTGAAACGTGTCATGATTTAATCATTTTGGTCTTTGTTTTTTTAAAACAAAGATACCTGTATTTATTACTGAACCAGCGGAGTTGCGTTCACAATGTGTACAAGCAAACTGCTCTGTGGAAATAAAACTCACAGTACCTTACGAGATGATCGGAGATCATGTGCAGCATTCTCATAGGGAACTTTATTCTTCCAAACAGTTTTCAGTTAAATGAAACAGAGAAAAGGAGTGATAACTCTACATCCGCGTGTCCCGTTGCACGCCTCTGAACAAACAGCGAATCAGACACAAACATTGACAGCTTTTCTTTTGTCTGTTCTTAAAAATATAATAAAGTGTGTTTCTTCAAGCTTTTTTAACTAACAGCATTTCTTGTCATGTATCACTCCGAGACATCTTACAGATGACCCACCTGTTGCAGGTAGATGAGCAAAAATACTCGCACATGAAATACATTTGGAGGAGGAGCTTGTGAACAGGATTGAGTCTCGTCGCAGTTTGTGGGTGCTATATCACAACCTGGGTGCACATAAAAAATAACAAACGTTCATAAAAATCGCTCGTAGAAAATGCTCTTAACAGCTAAGATCAATAGTTATTGGGAAACGATGCCCAGAACTCTATGAATGTGCGTGTCTTGTAGAAGCACTTTCATTGCACACGTGAACAGCAGAACTCACTACACACACACATATCAAATTAGACAGGCATCGCCGGCTTTTCTTTTGTCTGTTCTTCAAAATATAATCACATTTCATCAAACATGTTATCTTTGTGTCTAATTTCTTGTATTATATCACTCTGGGAAGTCTTACAGGTCGCTTTCCACAGTGGCTGTTACACCAGCAAAATACTCTGCATGAAAAATCCACATTTGGCGGGTGTTCATTTCAAACCTTGTTCACTAGGAGTAGCTATATGACAAATTCGGAAGAAAGGAAACCAAAACTGTCATTGACTTTGCAATAGCACCCACACTTTCTGTTGGAAAATTTTCTCTAGAAAGTTTTAAACATTCATTTGTTGGTGATTGGTGAGACACCCGGCGAGCCACTTGATTTTTAACAAAGAGCCACTTGTGGCTCGCGAGCCATAGGTTCCCGACCCCTGGTATTATGGCTAATAAAGTATTGTTTATAAGTGCAGGGCTGCTTTGTGTACAGGCGTTACCAGGGTATCAGCTAAATTTCTGCTGCATAAGCGCTACCTACTGTTAGAGAGCAAATTTGCATTTTTATTCAGACTGTCTATCGTTTTGGTTAGATCAATTTGAAGATCTGACCGCATTTCTACACAGCATACATGCAGTGTTATACATTTTAAATGGTTAATTCTAAAAATCTAAACAATTCAGATAATAAGATAATTCAGATAATAATTCTATAATCTAGAAGTATTCACAGTATTTTTAAGTGCCCACGATAAAATACTGTGCATTTTCATCAACACAATTTACTAATGTATATAAGTTCATAATTTCAGAGCAAAAATAAATATTTATTTCAAAAATTAACCTCTATTTATTTTAGTACTGTGGCTTGACTCGACTTGACTTGAAACTCATCAGGACTCGACTTGACTTGCTTGAGGTGAGTCACTGACTTGAATTGACTTGCTTGATTTGTCTGCACTGCACTTGAGACTTGACTCAAGACTTGATGGTTAAGACTTGAGACTTGCTTGTGACTTGAACATGTGTGACTTGCTCCCACCTCTGCTGTAACATAATTAAATGCTTGCGATTTATATGTTGCTTGGGGGAAAAAAATTATTTAGTGACAATACACTACTATTTTTGAATGGTCTTTATATGGTGTAGCATGGGCTAACAGGTCATGCTAACCAGGCAATTCCTGACCCCCTGTTTAAGTGTTTGTAAATAGTAAGTTCAAAAATATATTTTGAGCATTGTTGGGCCGTTAAATATCTGGTATTATAACTCTCTGAATGTGCAGCTTAAAGCTCAAGCTAGGTCCAAATATCACCTGATGGTGTCATATTCACAGTTTATTTAAACTCTGGTTTTCCAGACACCTAACCTCACAGGGTTCTGAGAACTGTTTGGAAAATATTATATTTTTTGTTATCCTGCATGTTATTGACCTTATTAGAGTAGTTCATGTTTATATTAAGATTAAAGAATTGTCCCTTAGATGACTAATAGCAGAACTATGGTGTACTTATCAAAAGCTCACATTAAAGAAATTTAACGAGCATCTGCATTTGGAATCGGATGCAAATCAGTACATACATTAAAGGAACACACACACAGGCAACAACACTCTTTTACAATATGTTGCTTTCCATCTCGTAGAGAAGAAAAATCACAAATGAGATCTCTTTAGTGGTTTACAGAAATAAAATTACAGTACAGTGGGGAGCTGTAAAGGGAAAGGAGGAGACGAGAACCGGCTTGACAATATAAATAATATTTAATATAAAAGTTAAACAAAAAGACAAACGCACAAAGGTGTCGGACAGCTGTCCATAAATCTCTCTTTTGTACTGCAGCTTCCAGTCGGCCTTAATCCCTCTCTGAGGCTTGATTGGCCTGATTAGGGGCCGGGTGTGCGGAATCATGACCCGGCACCGCCCTCCGCCCTGTCACATTCCTCCCTCGTTCTCTCAGGCCGGGGAGCCCCCGGCATGACGTACCTTTCCCTGGGGAGGGGCGTGCCTTCCGCACCGTCTGCCGGCAGGTCATCTCCGTCTACCTGGATGAGGGAGGGGACAAGTGGAGGGAAACAATAAAAGTGTGGCACCTACACGCCATAACGGCGATCATGCCAAATTAACAAAAGCATTTTAAAATGAGAGGGAAAGGCCAACACTGAGTGGCAGTGGAAGAGAGTGAGGAGAGAGAGAAAAAAAAAACAATTACTCGCCGGTTCTCCGATATGCCATAGCTTGGTCCTCGGCCATTCCTCCACCCTCTTATGGATGACAGCCTCCCCGGACAGATTGGAGGCAGACCTCCGGACCCTTCTTGTTCGAGTGTTTTTGTTTACTGTATATTAAATAGTAAATGTATTTTAATAAAAAGCTTAGTATGACATCAGTTTGGTACACCCAGAAATCTATTCAAATCACCTCTAGTCTATTCACATTAAATTGTCATGGAAATTATTAAGCTCAAAATGTGTGTGAGTATGCAGTACAGTTGGTCTCAGCTGTACAGATTGTTGAGACCAGAATTCGAGCTAGCCAGCTCCATGATTCAGAAAATTTTGGATTCAGCATGGAGAGAGTTGTGGAGAAAAAAAGGGACATTAATTCACAGCTCCCTGCATGATAGGGCACTCTCTGTCTGGTCTTATGCCAGCCAAGATTTTAAGACAAATGGAGATACGGAGAAGAGGTAGGGATAGATATGCTCCTTTCCAGCAGGGTCAGAAAGAGGAGAAGTGCTTCTGAGGTCTAAATTAATGTAGTCTGCCTTTGAATTTTAATATTCGCGTATGTAAGTGTAAGGATTATAGCTCGTCTGATCATTATCAACTCTAACTAGCATTTGGCATTTTAGCAGATGAGTAAAAAAAATTGTTTTTGGACTTGGACTCTCTGTGTTAGTTTTCAGGACCCTTTGAAGGGCAGAGGGGGGTATACTCCAACAGTAGCATAAATTGTTATGCTCGTTAAGTGGGTAATATGCCTTGTAATTAGCACCCTTAACAAGAAGCATTTGTAAACAGGCTTATTGAGGCAGAAAGTATTTTAGTATTGTCAGTGTGTGTGAGTAAGTATTTATGTTTACATCAGTGTCTGAAATGAACTTTTATATTAAGAGGCAAAAGTGAATGTGTCCCCTGGAATATATTTTTTGAGGGCATTTTTTCCTTTATGGGGATTTTTTTCTTTCCTTCACTGAACAAGGAGTACTGTCCATTTATGGAAAATACTTCAACTGAATAAATTAATTGAAATACATTAAATCAATACATTGTTATTCTGATTATAGCTGATGATTATATCACCATTAAATACTCAAGTAGCTGTAAATAATGCAAAGATGTAATAACACGATGAAGGCGAAGCTTGAAAACATGGTAAATAATTTACTGCCCTTATGTTAGATTATACCTCTCTCTACAGTTTATATTATGGTAGATTTTGATATAGCTTGTTTTCAATTCACTTATTTTTACTACATGTTTAGTGTTTCCATAAATATCCACTTTATAGCTAAACATTTAACAGCACTTGCGTCTGAAACAATGAATACAGAAATCTGACTATACAGTGTCTTCAGTCTTCAGAGGCATTAAATCCATTCTAAAACTATAACTATTCTATGAGGTCCAAATATGGCCACTAATGAGACCACTAATAAGACCACTTAAGTAACACACTTCAGATTTAACATGGCCAAAGTTAAACTGAAATTAGTGAAACTAGAAAAAACTTTTTTTTTTTTTTTTTTTTACTTTTATTTTTAAAAAAAATCCTAGATCTTGAATTCCAGAATTTTAATGTGGACTTTTGTGCCCAACTTTAAGGTTAAAATGTTATCAAATGTTTGATTAACGATTTAAAATCAAAACATGAATTCACTACAGGGGGATTTTTGTACCCACATTTTAAATATCAATGAATGTCACTTTAGATGGTATTTTTGCCCTGAGCCCTGGTTAATATTTGATGCTATATCAAATGTGTGTATGCAAGGCTATGCCTTTAATTTCACGTGTGTATTTATGTTTCTGGGTGTTTGTGTATTTGTGCACACATTATGGGGACCAATGTGTATCATAAGCTCAGAATAAAACAATAAAAGTCAATGTAAAAACCCACCATAATAGAACATTTTTGACTCCATCTCCCTCACAGTAAATTAACGCAATGATAACAGACCAATGTGTCTGTTTATCTCTGTTATTCTTATTAGAGAGAGAGAGAGAGAGACAGAGAGCGAGAGATAGAGAATTAAAAATGCAAATTAGAGAAGGGAAAAGAAAGCCACAAACACACACACACACACACACATATGCACACAGTGCAATTTGCTATAACAATCTATGATGTTTCTGTGAGAGATGGTTATATAAGCCCTTCCCTGATTCAGAGTGAAATCCCACTGGAGGGCAAGAATATCATTAAATGACACACAGCAAAAGAGATTCATAACCTCTGTGTGTGTGTGTGTGTGTGTGTGTGTGTGTGTGTGTGTGTGTGTCTTTTGAGAGCCTTACATTTGCTTCCCTCCACACAGACTGCATGGAACAGACATATTTAAAGTAAACAATTATCATAAAGAACAATAAATTCTGTGACAGCCATTTCTCGTCTTCCTGTTTGTGTCCTGTTGCTTGTGGTCTGGTGGTGTATTTTTGCTAATCTGTTTTAATGAAACTGTAATACTGTGTGTTTGTGCACTACACAGTTTAACCTAAAGCCTCGGTGTTGCTCTGCGCAGCTCAAAGTGATTTGCAAGCATTTGAACAGAGTAAGACAAATGAAATGAAAGAAAATCTGAACAATGATGAGAAATGAACAATGAAAAGAAATACTGTATTTAATGCATGCCTGAAGTAAATTGGAATAAATCTGCATACATAAAAGAAACTGCATATATTTAACTTGATTTGAATAGAACAAACTTTAATACTGTTTGTGTGTGTGAGAGAAACAGATAAATACATTTTCTTTCTTCATAGTGCTGTTTCTCACCATATGCCATTACATTTGTATTGCCAAAGAAAATGCAGTTCAATGTTATTTGTTATGCCAATAAAACACATTATATCCTAAAGAGAGAAACAGAATTGACAGTATATGTGTCCTGTTGTGCTGCAGGTATTGCGGTGGACAAGCACGGGTTCATTTACTTCGTTGATGGCTCAACGATCCGTAAGATTGATGACAAAGGCGTGATAACAACCGTTATTGGGTCAAACGGACTCACCTCCTCCCAGCCGATCAGCTGTGACTCTCGTATGGACATTAGCCAGGTGAAAATCTCATACAAACACACACACACTCTCTCAGAAATTCACTTACAGTGGCACCAAAAAGTATTTGGAATTATCCACACCTAAAGCTTAAAGTATGTAATTTCTGCGCCAATAGTGCCACCAAACGGAATTGCAAACATAAACACTGGTTTCCAAACAGCTTTCTGAATTTTCATAGCACCACAGAGACACAGTGTTTACAGTTTTCAATTAAATTAACCTATTTATGGCTGACAATTAGTTGTATATGCATGTTAAGCTTGGATGGGAGAAAGTATTTAACAACGAAAAAATTGCATACTTGAGCTTTAATATTTGAATGTCATTAAATTAGAGAACATTAAATGTTGTTGCTTTTTGCAAACAAATTATGCTAGGCCTTTTCTCAAAACAAACATTTTAATACCTATTTAACCATTACTTTTAACCAACTGGTCCCAGTGTGATTTTGAATGAAGGTAAAAAATAATTTCCCAAATTTACAAAGATTTCCAAGCAAAGTTCATCAAAATAACTATGGACAACTGAAAAGTATTCAAATAATTATATAAATTTTAAATAAGTCTATTTTATTGAGGTTGTCTCTTGAAAACTGTTATTGTGCTATCTTTAAAATAAATGTGAACTGGTTTGATATTTTCTTATCTAATACAATGTTAATCATTCATTTTTAAAATTAAAATTCTGTCGTCATTTACTCGCCAATAGGTTGTTCCAAACCTGTTTGACTTTCTTTCTTTCATGGAACACAAAATTAGATATTTGGCAGAATGAGAGCACATAGAGGAAAGAAAGTCATATGGGTTTGAAACAACATGATGGTGAGTAAACAGATTTTTCATCTTTGGTTTAACATCTCAATTAAGAATCCAAATAATTTTTGTGGCCACTCTGCACATACTTTTCAGACATATAAATTCACATACACATTCCTCCACACACATGGGCGATTACACACACACACACACACACACACACAAACAAACACACACACATATTGTTAAACAGTTTTTCCTAGAGTTACCTAGAAATGGTGTGACACATGGTGTCCTTCCACTGTTATGCTGACAACGCCCACATTTATTTGCCTTTGAGACGCACAGACAAAAATGCACTCTATTAGCTTGCTTAAAGGGTGTAAAAGCTGAATTTCTTAAATATAAACGATAACAAAACTGAAATGATCATGTTTGGACCAACTGAGGGTATTAACACCCAGAATTTTAATTTAGGTCCCCTTGCTGCTCATACTAAATCGTGTATGAAGAACCTAGGTTTCTTATTTGACAGTGGCATTAAATTGGATAAACAAGTCAACTTGTTGTCAGATCAAGCTTTTTCCATTTGAGACTACTAACCAAAGTAAAGATCTTTCTTTAATTTAAAGACTTTGAAAGAGTGATACATGCTTTTATCTCCTCAAGGTTAGACTATTGTAATTCTATCTATTCTGGGATTAATTCATCAAGCCTGGCCCGTTTATAAATGGTCCAACATGCCGCTGCTAGACTGTTAAAGGACCGACGCAAATGCAAACACATTACACCGATCTCAGCATCTCTTCACTGGTTGCCGATCAGATTTAGAATTGATTTTAAAATCTTAGTTTTTGTCTATAAATCACTGAAAAATTCAGCACAGTGCTACCTTTCTGAGCTACTTAATACTCATAACCTAGATCACCTAGATCAGATGCTCAAAGACTACTTATTGTCCCTAGGTCTAGACTGAAACATAGCGGTGATCGCTCCTTTTCGGCCGTTGGTCCCAGGCATTGGAACAGTAGGACGGCTCCGACATTATCTGCTTTTAAATCACTGCTAAAAACTATTTTTTTTTCCCTTTGGCTTTTAATCATGCTTAGTGCTCTGTTTTTAAGATCCAATAGTGTTTTATCTTCTGTCTGATCATGTGTGTCTTTCATATTCATTATTGCACAGCACATTGGTCAATGGCTGTTGTATAAATTGTGCTTTATAAATAAATGTGATATTTGCATGACCTCTTTTAAGAACAGCAAATACATTTGTATAGTTTAAATTCTCTAAAAGTTACCATTAATGTGTTTGCTTGCAGACATCAGAAATGTAAGATTTAATTTGTCATTTTAAACACTCGCATAAATGAACTGAATATCAGGAGTTTTATTTTTATAGTGCCTTATACATGCTCAAGGTCGCTTTACAACAAAGTCATATGAGTCAGTACAATACAACAAAAATAAACAGCAGTATACAATAGAACATCATAACAAACCTAGACAATTAAGAAAATCATCCAGGAATGTATGTAGAGCTCAGATATTGAGAGAAGAGTTGAGATTTGAACATGGATAAGAAGGTGATATAACGAAGCACGCAGAACTGAGCCTGAAGACTTAAGATGAAGGGAACCCTCCATACGCACCCTACACAGAAAGAGTCCCTCCATACTGCACAAAACCCCCCCTCTTTTTCTCTCTCTCTCAATCTCTCTCTCTCTTTTAACCTTTTCCTTCAGCTCTACAGGATTCACACACACACACACACAAATTTTTTGGTGTTCACCTCAAGAGTGAGAAAGTGCTGATACTGAAGGTCTCTCTGGTGCTACAGAGTTACATTATACAGCTTGCAGCAACATACTTACTTTTCTTTTATCTTTCTCTCTTGCGCTCATTCTCACTCACTCCTTTGAGGTTTCTATCTTTTACTGGTCTATCCATTTTGCACACTAAAATCTTAAAGCTTTTCTTAAACATGAGGCAATTCCACATCTTTCTCTTAAAGTGCTCTTAAAAACCTATCTACATATTCTCTCCCTCCCTCTCTCTCTCCCCTTGCAGTTTAACTCAGTGTGTCCTCATTAAATCTGCAGGATGGCTCTCCCTTCATCGTCAGACACAATTCTTTCCCTTCCTGAATAGCATACATTTTTGGCAGACTGTCCCTTGGTTTCTCTTTCATTTTGCTCTCCCTTTCTCACTCTCTCCTGCACACACACCACACTCCTCCACAGTTCATGTGGTAGGCTGTTGTATGTGAATAAGAATCAGACAGTGACGAGAGAGCGAGAGAGAGAGAAAGAGAGAGAGAGCGGGGAAATGAGGTGCCGCGGGCCACTGGGTAAAAGAAGCACCGAAATCTGCATAATTCCCAGCGTGCCTGGGATATGACACACTTAACACTGAATACTGTCCGGCTGTCGGGCAGCTGTGGACTCACAGAAACTAAACACATTTTTACCCACTGTAGCTGCAAATTAGGGGAGGATGGCATGACCAAAATCATATATCACAGTATGAGTAATTTTATGTAACAGTCAGGGTATAGAGTATATCACATTAGTTATTTTGGCTGGAAACTCAATTTTATAGATAAACTAACCTTGTGTTAATGCCTATTTTTGGATAGTCCAATACATTTTGTATTCAATACTTAAATACTTCAACAATGAAAAGTACTTAGTATCTCAATGTCTCTTTTTTGGACTTGATGGACTCTTATCAAAAATAAATGGCAATTCTGGTATCTGTGCAAAAGTAGTTCCTACACATTACAGTTTATAACACTCTAAACAGTAATAATATTAATTATACTGCTTAGTGGTGGGCGATATTACCAAAATCTTATATCATGATAGGAGTAATTTTATACCACGATAATATCACAAATAAAATTGTGAAAATTATATGTTAAATAACAATATTGTAATGCCTATATTTGCCTACTTCTTAAAAAATATCTTTATTTGGAACTGGACATATTGTCAAAGTAGAAAAACTAAAATATTTATTTGTTTTTAAAAATCAACCTTACCAAAAAGCTAAATTTCACATAATGCCATATTCCAGTCTGATATGTTAACCAATATTAATATTATTATAAACTTAATAATAATCCAAGAAACTCAAGATCTCAAAGCCAAGTAACCAAAGCAAATAACACATTTTAAAAAAAATTTTTTTTTTACCGAATTCATTCCGAGTGCATCTTTTGGCTTTCATAATATATTATTTCACATGCTTCCTTTTTAGGTGGTAAAACAGATTGCTTGTATTACAAGTGATCATATTTGTGCGACACAGTTTGCAGATGGCATTTTTCTGCACTGTGTCAGCTTTTGTGAACCCATACCACAGTTTAAAACAAACTCCTCTTCATTTTCATGACTTGTTTGGGAGTCATCCCATCCTGTGGAAAAACCCATGTTAATTAATTTATCTCTTGTGAAGCCCTGCCCAGTGATAGATAAGTCCAAGGCGTGCACATGGAAATGTACATATCGCCATATACATGATATAAAAAATCTCTATCGATTGACATTTTATATGCCAGTGTTTGTGCAGGGAAGAGATGAGAGAGTGAGGATCCAAACACAGAACTTTAATGATAAATAAACAGAAGATGATACAATTCAGCAAAGGTGGTAATAGGGGCCCTTTGTAGCTCATTAAGTATTGATGCTTACTACCACCCATGGAGTTGCAAGTTCGAATATATATATATATATATATATATATATATAGAGAGAGAGAGAGAGAGAGAGAGAGAGAGAGAGAGAGAGAAAGAGAGAGTACTGTGCAAAAGTTTTAGGTACTTGTGAAAAAGTGAGGATTTCTTATAAAAAATGACATAAATAGTTTTCAATAATCAGTTAACATCCTACAAAGTCCAGTAAACAGAAAAAGAGCTAAATCAATATTTGGTCTCTTTGTGTAATCCCAGACTGACCCGATGTTCAGTGGGGGACTCCCTGTTCTATTTGCAAAAGGAATGTTTGGGAGTATAAAATTAATATTTCCTATTGACACACTAAAGTAGCAGATATAAATAATCACCTTAAGACAAAAGTTTTTGTGAAACATCTCATGTGTCAAAGACTTTTGCATAGTACTCTATACACACACACACACACACACACACACACACACAAAGGATAACAAGATTAATGGGAAAGACCTGGAATACAATTAAGGAAGGAACTGAAGACAGAGACAATGGAGGGAAACAAAAGAACTTTCAAAATAAGAGTCGCCCAGAGACTCAGGGGGTGGAGCCAAAGGAGACGGAGACTCAGGAGGCAGAGATGCCATGGATGGAGGCTCAGGAGGAAGAGTCTCAGGAGGAGGAGCAGGCAGAGCTGCTGGTGGAGGAGCAGGTGAAGCAGTGGAAGACTCAGATAAAGGAGCCATGGAAGGCTCGGGGGTTCGGGGGTCAAGGCAGCCTGGAACTCATGTGCTGGCTCTTGAATGGATGAAGCTTTGGGCTCTAGCTCTGGGATGGATAAGGCTTGAAATGCTAGCACTGGGACAGCAGAGGCTTCATGAACTGGCTCTTTGACCATAGCAGGTGTGGGTGCTGTCTTGTGGACCGTGGCAGGTGTGGGCTCTGGCAGTGGCAGGGGAATTTCCTCCGTGGCTGTGGATGCTGGCAGTGGCAGGGGAATGGCCTCTGTGGCTGTGGATGCTGGCAGCAGCAGGGGAATGGCCTCCGTGCCCATAGATGCTTGCAGTGGCAGGGAAATGGCCTCCGTGGCAGGGGAATGGCTTCTGTGGACGCTGTCAGCGGCAGAGGCCCCTCTCCCCCACCTCTTCCGGATGGCCAAATACACAGCTGCAGGAATGGCCGCCGCCTCCTAGTGGTCAGCAGCAGACAAAGGTTGAGCTGCTGGTAAGGGCTGGGAGGTGAGTGCCTCCCAGAAAGACCAAGCCTCCAGGTCTTTCCATAACTCCCAATCCACTGGCTCATCTAGTCCGGACAGGAAGAGGTTTATCAGGGCAGCCTCACTATAACCCAAGCCCTGAGCAACATTGAAGAGTTCCACGGAATAAACACAAAAAACTCCCTGGATTGCAGCCCAAGGCCGAGTCATGGGAGGTCGGTTCCTGCTGGATAAAATGCCAATCACCTCCGTTGGGTCCCTTTTGTCGGTCGGTTCTTCTGGCAGGGTTTGTGCAGGGAAGAGATGAGAAATGAGGATCCAAACACAGAAATTTAATGATAAGTAAACAGAAGAACATACAACTCAATGAAGAAGATAATATACAAACAGGATGGTAAAACAAACTCCACAGCCGTATGCTGGTTACACACAAACAAAGAAACTGAGGATATGGATATGGATATATATATATATATATATATATATATATATATATATATATATATATATATATATAGATATGGATATATATATATATATATATATATATATACACAGTTTATATATTCAAAGGATAACAAGATAAATGGGGAACACCTGGTATACAATTAAGGAAGGAACTGAAGACAGAGACAGTAGAGGGAAACAAAGGATCTTTCAAAATAAGAGTCTTAACAGGAGCCAATACGTAACATTATATTTTCGCCATGATACATATCGTCATATTGCCCATCCCTAAAACTGCTACTTCTATTCTTGTACATCACAGTATAATAATCTTTCTTTTATTGAGGAATGTTTAGTGTTTAATACAAGTTGTTAAGGTCTATTGACAGCATTTGTGTCAAAATGTCAATTATGACAGAAATAATATTTTATTATTCCTCCAGTTCATAAAAGGAAAAGTTTTGCACTTGCAGTGGAAGTATACATGGCCAAGCTATAAATATTAATATACACAATATTTAAGTATAGCCACAAGACATACATTATGTGCTGGCAAAAGACTGTAAAATCACTATAAAAGCTATAGAATCACTTGCTGGCCTGTGTCTGTAAATATATATCTGATCTATCAACTTCAATGTCATGACCATTTAACCCTTAAATTCATGGTAATTTTCCCAAACACTCTTACATATTCAGGTCTTTAAATACCCGGCACTTATATCTCTAAAAAATGGATGTACAAATTTCCCAGATATTGTCAAATTTTCTAAATATTTTCAAGACAGTTAGAAAGTAATAAAATAAAATATCTGTTTTTAATGTTTTATTTTTCATAAATCAAAGAGATAATGAAACAAATCAGGACAAATCTAGAACAGGATTAATTATTTTCACACTGAAATATCATGAGATGCAACTGGCTGTCAAACACATATTAAATTACACATAACACATAATCTATACATAAGATACACATCAGCTATACCTAAGTTACACATAATTTACACATATGTATTTTCTCAGGCACTTAAGTCTAAATAGATGAACAACTTTATTTTAGTGGTACATTCAAATGATAATAGTAATATCATATTGTTTATATGTTACACTTGCTATAGTTTACTTCAATGTTGTTTCTACTTCAGCTAAGAATATCAAATGTAAGTCAAGCCAATCACTGAAACATCAGTGCCCAATTGTAAGAAATAGCATATATAATACATATGTACTGAAAACACATATTGGAAACTGATTATTCACCATTGTTGATAATTCATTGTTGCACAGAAAGTCAATGTGATATAGTGTTTATTTGTGTGAATATAGTACTAATTTCTCTTGTAATAAACAAAGAAATTGATATCCTGTGATTGTAAACTTAAATAGATATGAAATAATCCTAAAAAATATATAATATATTACTCTTACATATCTCAAGTCTCTAAAGTCCCTATACACTTTTGTGTGATTATTTAAAAAAAAATGTTGCAAAACAACAACAAAAAGTTCACTTACAGGAATTACTGTATCTTGGTAAGGTATAAGTCCATCAACCTATAAAAGTAGTCCCACCTTAATAACGATGATAGGCAAGTTTATAGCTCAAACAGTAATTCATGAAAGTACTTTAACCAAAATAAGAGCTTCACATATCACATTTCACAGAAAAAACAGCCTTTGAAACCCCTAGTCCACTTCAATTGTAAGTATGTTGCTGTAAACATGTATTTTGTTGTTGGGTTTTTTTTTTTTCAAGGAGAGGGACATAAAAACTAAATTATGTGGCAATCGACATTATTCCACAAATGCTTTCGATAGAGCTTAACTTGTATTAAATCTGGAACCTTCTTTTAAACATTTATACTTGCTACTTGTCAGCATGGTAAAAAGACATCTTGTCTTCTGGTGAGATTTTATTGGCCAAAAGCTTATAAGATAGGCCTATGAAACTTGCTGCAAAAAACATCCCACTTTTCAGCTTTATAAAATTTAACATCTTCATTCCCAAACCACATCAGATGTCAAATAATGAATGTTTGTGTTTCCACAGTTGCGTTTAGAGTGGCCCACAGACCTGGCTGTGAGCCCACTGGATAACTCTCTCTACGTACTCGATAATAACCTGGTGCTCCAGGTGAGTGAGTCCCAGCAGGTGCGTGTGGTTGCTGGGCGCCCCATCCACTGCCCCATGGCAAATATTGAACCAGTGCTTTTTGGGAAAACAGCAGTGCGGTCAGTGCTGGAGGGAGCAAAAGCTATCGCTGTCAGCCACCAGGGGACGCTGTATATAGCCGAAACTGACGACAGGAAGCACAGCCGCATACAGGAAGTTACCACAAATGGAGAAATGATTGTAATAGCAGGAGCGACCAGTGAATGTGATTGTAAGATTGACCCCAACTGCGAGTGTTTCTCAGGTGAGCCCCACACCAAAGGTGTTGCACATATGTAGCAAATGCAGTCACTCTTTTTAAATGTTAATCCAAACAATGAGTGGGAAAATTCACTGAGAATTAATTGCACCCGCTGATAGCATTGTTTATTTTCACACCCTGTCAGTGTTGTTTTAGCACCCGATTCAATAAAAGAATTTTGCAAATCAGCTAACAACTCAAACACGCCCAAAAATGGTGCTGAAAACAATTTGCACTGCAGAATTTGCTATCTTGGAGGTTGATTTGAGTACCATGTTGTGAAGGATTCAGCAAAATTTGGCACACTTTACTGGAACTGTATTGCATCATTCCATAACAAGGCATGCATTACGCAACACTGCACATCTGGATATATGACCGGTTATAATGCTCTTCTTGACCATAATTTAATGAACTCCATTTTCAGCCTGCTTTCAGTGTGTGGTAAAAGTGGGACATTAATTGTGGCAGGAAAATAGCACTGAATTTAGTAAAATAAGGTGCAATCTATAAGCCTAATTTACATAGAAAGGAGACATACTTGCACTAAAAGGTATGACAATAATACAGTGCAGCAGTATTTCAGCACCTTTAGCACCTGGTTAAACTGGATTGCAGCTGGTTTGTGAATAAGAGTTTTTGGCTTATTTATAGCAAAATATATTGCAAAAGTGGCTCCTGAATATCTAATGAATTAGACTTCCTTCTTCCCTCTTTATCTCACTTTTGCATTCTTTTCATGTCTTTCTTTCTAAGGTGATGGAGGTTACGCTCGTGATTCCAAGTTGAAGTCTCCTTCCTCTCTTGCAGTTTCTCCAAATGGTTCCCTTTATATTGCTGACCTTGGGAACGTACGAATACGCCGGCTCACCCCTAACCATCCACAGCTAACTCACGAGGGTCTGTACGAGCTCACTTCTGTGGCAGACCAAGAGCTCTACTTGTTCAGTCCAAATGGTACTCACCTGTTTACCCGCAGCCTAGTGACAGGGGACTACATGTTTAATTTCACGTATACCCCAGAGGGCCACCTGAGCAGCATAGCATACAGGGAGGGAACGATAGCACAGTTGCGACGGGATGCTAATGGCGTGCCCCTGTGGCTAGTAGCCCCGGGTGGGCAGGTCTACTGGCTGACTATCAACAATGCAGGTATGCTGAAACGCATCTCTGCTCTCGCACATGACCTCGCCCAGCTCAGTTACTACGGCAATACAGGGCTGCTTGCCACCATTAGCAATGAGAACGGCTGGACCACTGTCTATGAGTAAGTGTTGCCCTTCTTTTTACTTCCTTTGTCTTCCTCTCTTTCTGTCTGTTGTCTTCATTAGGACTGTCTGCTATATTTCTTGATATATAGGTGTGTGTGATAGCGTGATCTGCCCGACCCCCCAACAACACCCCAGTGGTCACATAATTATAGACACACAAACAAACAAACAAAATTAAAAACAAATTATTTTTTTTTTATTTATAATAACACACATCCATTACACCTCTCTCTCCAATGTCCCTCTACGGAAGCCCTCCAAAAAAGTCAGCTATTTGCCCCATTTCTCCACAAACAAGTCTAAATTCCCCAGTCTTCTGGATGCCCCCTCTTCAAAAGCTTCCACCCTGCCCATCTCCGAACACCACTCCTGAAATGGGGGCGCTCCAGACCACTTCCAATCCCTTAAAAGTATCTGTCTGGCAATCATAATGCTAGTTAGGACCCATTTTTTTATGTGCTTATTCTCCATATTAATGACCGCCCCATCACCTAAAATACAGAGTCTGGGCAAAATAAAATTTGAGGGCCCAATGCCTCACACATGAATCACTATGAATCTTCTACCAACATTCTTGGATCTTAACACATACCCAAAAGATATGGGTTGTGTCTCCATCTTCTGATTGGCATCGCCAGCAGGTGGGTATATCTATAAGACCAAGCCTATACAATCTAGAGAGGGTCCAATAGACTCTTTGTAAAATCTTGAATTGCATAAGGCGAACCCTTGCATCTCTAGATGCAGACTTGATGTTATTTAGAATCCTAGCCCACGCTCCCTCCTCCAATATCAAGTTTAGATCTTTCTCTCTTAATCTCTTAAGAGAAGATGAAGTTCCATCCCCCAGACTCTGAATTAGCAGGGAGTAATACACTGATTCCTCATGACCTTTTCCAAAAGCAGTAATCACAATTCCCAGAGTATCTGCCATTTTAGGGGGGTGTAAACTACTCCCAAAAACAGTACAGAGCTGTTAGTGCAGCTGTAAATACTTATAGAACTGAGATCTGGGAATCCCTAATTTTGAACCAAATTTTGAAAGGATCTCAATACTCCACTCTCATATAGGTCACTGAGTGTAGTAACACCCCTTACAATCCACTCTGACCAGCAGAAAGGGAACTTAATAATACATAATTTGGGTGTTCAGCCATATGCTCGAGGCAACATTTAAATAAATGTCAGAATTAAACACTTTTGTCCACACCAAGTGCAAATAAAAGACTACGGGGTGCAACTCAGGTTAGTTTGATAGAAAGGCTTTGCAATGGCAAAATAGGGGCAATAACTTCCTGTTCAATACAAACCCAGAGAAAGGCTCTCTCAGGTGGAAGAGACCAATGAGCCAAATGTCTGAGACCGAATGCACAATAATAAAAAAAATCTTGGGTAGGCCTAGCGCACCTTAATATGCCTATGTAACTTATTGAAATGTAATCTGAGACACTTACCATTCCAAATGAAGGACTTCACTATGCTATCACATCTACAGGGAGAGATTGTAACAGTTGCTATAAAGCAAACATTGTCATATAGGCTAAAAAAAACACTGTGTGAGCAGCAATTCATCAACAGAGTTGAGAAGGTACTTGAAAAGCAACATTACATGCATTTTTGTCATAGAGATCTAACAAAATTTTGTGAGATGTATGCTTAAAAGATATTTTCTTGTTTTATGCATAAAACTACATTTACTAAAACACCACTAAATTCTGTTACAAATTCCTGAAACAGAAATTACCCTATGCTATTTTTATATACTTTTTGCAAGTAAATATATCTTGTTTTAAAGATGTTTTCATATTTTTATTGGAAAACAAGATAAAATAACGAGTAAGATAATACTTTTGTGCATTGTATTTTATCAACAGGGATAATGGTGTTTTACTTTTTTATACAGTATATAAAACAAAATTACCTCCCAGCACTGATTAATCTTTACCTGCATCTAATCTAATCAGACTTTATCATAATTGATCAGAAAGAGAATAATCTAATACCATCTGATCGACAGTGTTACCTTGAGATTTCTGCAAAAGAGTGCTGCAATTCGATTTCTCATGCTGTGTTTCTCTGCCTCAATGAAAATCACTCAGCCTTAATGTATCCTCTTCTGATTTCAGTATGAAACAGCTTGGGTACCTGTGCGTGCATGTGTGCGTGCATGCGTGTGTGTGTATGGGTATTTTCTAGGATTTGTGAGACTGAGCTGCAAGTTCTAATTTAGTGTGAAAATGTCAGGGGCTTCTTTTCCTCTCTCACTCTTTCCTTCTTTCCTTTTTTGTTTGATCAACTTAGTGACCTTTCACACATTGTGTTTACACACACCCTCACACACATACTGTATATACACATTCTCATGCAGCTCATGATGTCTAGCAGATTGTATGCTCATATGTTTTTTTCTGTTGTGAGACACTGCCCCCTGCTGGTGTATACTAGAGTACACTCAAACGTCAAACTGCTGTCATATTGTTCAGGGAAATTTATACATGACATTTTATTGTAATGTATAAACAATGATTTTATTCAAAACAACTTACAGTGCATTCAAGCTATACATTTTATTAGTGCAAATGTTCCCTGGGAATCAAACACATGACCTTGCTGTTGCTAGTGTCAGCTGAGCTACAGGAACATTTCTCAGATCTGTTTTACATGCCTTACTGGCTTGAGATAAATTATATAGATGTTGAATTTAATCCTGCATTGTTTAAATAGGCTATATTTCAAAGCCTAGCAAGCTGCCTAGCATTTTTGGGCATCGTAGACATTTACAGTAGGCATTTATCAAAACAATTTACAAATGAGGAACATAACTGATTCATTTTAAAGAGCCAGTCACATGACAAGACCTGCAATACAACACATCAGAATTGTTCAGAAAGCACAGGCCTGAACAGAAAAATAAAATTAAAGTAAAACAGAGACCAAATAATGTACTCACCCTCATGTTGTTTCAATCAAGTATGACTTTGTTTATTATGCAGAACACAAAAGGAGGTACTTTATTGAATATTTTGGTCCATCTTTTCAGTACAATACCTGTGAATAGTGCCTCGCTTTTAAGCTTAAAAAAGGAACAAACATGTCATAAAAGTAGTTTAAAAGTACATTAAAACATCTTTTGTGTTTTGCATAATAAAGAAAGTCATACTGGTTTGGAATGACATGAGGGTGAGTAAATTTAGAATTTTATTTTTAGGGGAACAGCCCTTTTACAGTCAAGTCTTTTTTTTTTAGAGAGAATCTACTACTTGAATGAAGCAAGGGACTCAGGAATAGTTGGGATGATCATTCCACCACCATGGAAAAGTGAATATATGGGAAAGTGATTTTGTTCCTCTTTGTTTTTCTACCACAAGCGTCACTTACAGACCGACCACTACATTCTAAGAAACAGATTTGCAAAAAGGTTGTAGGAGAGAGCAGAGCCTTTGGCCATTCTGTATGCAAGTATCAAGATGTGACACTTAAACTTGATGTGAGCCGGCGGCGAAGCGAAACAAATGTACATTTGAACAATTTATTCAAATGTTCAAACATGCCTATGATGCCCAAAAATGCTGCCTAGGTAGGCAGCTCACTAGATTTTGTCAGTGGGGCTTGCTGAGGCAAGCATCAGTATTGTAATTGCTTACACCACTCAGAACACCTTAGCAACCGCATAGCAATGCCTTGGAAACTACCCACAACACCCTAGCATTGTGGCAGCGAGTTTTGCACAGGCAAGCACCACTAGTATTTTTGAAGAAAATGTACAAATCTAGTTTTAGAAAATAACTGCAGAAGAGATTTAATGAGAAACTAAGAAAATTCAAACATAAACCACATGGATTAGGTGCTTGTGCCAGCACAGTCAATCCATTCAGTCACATTTCAAGCAGAGTCAACATTGTAAGTAAAGGCAGTCATGGTGGCTTCATGTCTCTAAACCACATTCCTTTGAAAAAGGACCATTGGATGGCCATACAAGTACATGAAAAATTGCCACTGACCTTGATTAGACATACAGTAAATAAAGCAGGGGCAGAGAAAAAGTAACAACTCAGGGGTTGTTTGTTTTTCTAATTGCTAGTCAATCTAGTAATGAAGGAGAATAAGAAGTGATCACAGAAGTACTTCACACCCTCATTATGTCACATGACACACTCATGAACTACACAAATACAAATGTGAAGTTTTCTGTTCCTATCTGGTGTATCGATCAATATTAACACTCATCTTACACAGAAATGCCCATAAAAGACTAGATATTAATTAAACATAAAAAGATATACATACTCTGTGAATGTCCATCAAAAGAACTATGGTTATATAAAACTGTCTTCTGTGTACCTAACACAGTTAAGGAAAGAGTTTTGCTGTACTATGTAAACAAACTGTTACTTTCAGATCTCAAAACCTACTTCCCAGTCCAAAAAGAAAATTTATTGCAACCAAGTTGCTAAAACGGATTGTTTAAAATCTGTTAATTGACATCATAGAGATAAACAAACCATTAACACTGGATCACACAGCGTTACACAGCAATGACGCCTATTCTCTATTTTGAAACTTGGCCTGTGCAGAGAAAGTAGTGTAGACACTATTGTCCTTAAACTCCAGAAGATGATACTATTATTCAAATATTTTTAGAAAAGTAATGATAAATGTATCCTCCTGAAGAATTCCAATGTTAGAAAAATGTGTCTGAAGTTTATTTTTATCAAGATAATTTATGTCCGACTTTCACAATTTGTGTGGCACATTTCAGCACAGATTGTTTTGTGATTCTGTCATAATGTAGTTTAAGCTTTGCAAAGAGGCTGTTATTAAAGGATGAAGCAGCACAAACTATTTTGACTTGTGCCATTTCTCATTTCAAATGCAAATGGGTGTTTACACAGATGTCTTTAAGATACAGCAGCAAAAAACAGCCTGTTTAATTGTAATGGTGAAAGAGGGTGGAAAATGGTCATGAAAAACTAAGTTAGGGCTGTTTTCCACACAAAACCTTTATTACAAGTGAGCCTTGGGGAAAAATAAAATGATAAAAAATGTATGAGATGACTCCTTTAACTCTCTTACATACACACCTATTTACTTTAATCTCACATATTTAAACTTTAATCTTTCTCTCACACACATACAAACTAACAGAAAGTGTGTTCATTTATGAGCAGGTATAACGCTGACGGACACCTTATCAACATGACCTTGCCAACTGGAGAGGTCAGTAGTCTCCATGGAAACATGGAGAAAGCTGTCAGAGTGGAGGCTACTGCTTCAAACAGAGAAAAATTTATTATAATCACAAACCACTCTGCGGATAACACTGTCTACACACTTCGACAAGGTAAGTAAGTGTGTGTCTGTATGTAAATCTACAGTCAAATTAACAAATATTTTTTTTAAACTACAAAATTTTGACACTTCACATTTAAAAGAATAGTGCATCCAAAAATTACATTAAATTTGTGATGACAGTCTTAATCTGTCACTTTATTATTTAATCTTTTGGAAGGTTGTGGAAATGTAATAGTGGATTTTTTTAATTTATTTTTTATTTTAATTTGATTTATTTATTTTGTCGGAGTATATGGGAATGCAAGAATAACATTTGCTATGGTCTCCCTTTGACCTCTATATAAGTTAAACCTGCTATAGTTTCCAAACCCAGAAATGTGAAAATGGTCCATGATGCCAAAGGCTATCAATATCATCAGTAAACACATTTTCAGAAAACCTATAGCACACAAGATGTATGGACTATTTTATTATGGTTTTTTGTTCTTTCTTGGAGCTTGAGAGTGTTGGTCACAATTTCTTTATATTGAAAAGAGCAGTATGAACATTCTGCTTAACATCTCTCTTTTTGTTCCACAGAACAATACGAGAGCAGGGATTGCATTTACTGACGATATATCCGTCATTTACCCTTTTTTTTTTTCTTTTTTTTTAACTTGGCAGATCATTCCAAATGCTGTCTGTCATTTCAACAGATAAAAGAGAAACAGGACATATATTTAAACTATTTTAAACTCTGTTAACATCAGTTTTGAATTCACTCTCTTATTCTCCCGCTGTATGTGTGTGCACTGTTTATTGCCTTGTATTAAAGATGAGTTTTGGCGATCCGGTCACAAGTGGACAGGCACCAGCTGTACCTGACAATATGCATCTCTTTTGACTAGTTGTATTCGGATCCTGAGGAGAGGGTCTTTGATTTCATGATTGTAAATGAATCATGAATAGACTGTCTATTATGATGGATAAAATTTCACAATTCAGTACTTAAGAGTGACGTATAAAGATTTTTTTCTAGCGCAACCTCTGAATGAGAGTGAGTAAAGAGTGAAAATTATAATTTTTGAACTAACCCTTTAAAAATGTATTTTAAGGTCAGAGGTCACCATGCGAGGTGTGAACGGTGAACTCTGCGCACTTTGAGCTCTGCGCTAGTTTTAACACTTTTAATGATATTAACTGTTGAAATTCGATACACTCTGTTCCATAACTGTTCTAGAAGGACAATATGTCAAAGAATTCCAAAACCTCTGAATCTGGAGACATTAAAAGACACTTACGTGCTCAAACTGACACCTCTGAACAGCAGGCTGCAAGCCCGGGACTCTATTTTGTCGGGAAGTGCAGGAAATTTGGCAAGAAATGTTGAACTTGTCGGCAATGCTGGCAAAGGTCGTTGCTGACTTGGAAGATCTTGCTGTGATACGTTGATCGATCACTGCCATGGAGAAGAAATTCACTGAGGTGGTCACAAGAGTGGGTAATGTAGAGAAATGGATTGATTATCTGGAGTCATCGGAGAGGGAACTAGCTGCTAATCCACTAGCGACCAAGGTGGATTTGGAGCATGTCTGGGAGAAATTGGAGGACATGGAAAACTGTAACCAGTGGAATAATGTCCGAATTGTCAGATTTAATGAAGCCGAAGAGTGTCAGGATATGGTGAAATTCCTGGAAGGGCTTTTTCTGAATCTGCTTGACATAACAGGCCATAAGCTGGAAATCAAGTGAGCCCAAAGGGTTCCAAGCTTGGCGATCTGTTGAGGGAGACAGGCCCCGACCAATTCTGGCCAAATTTCTGAGATCGTCCGTAAAGATCTTGTTTTACACAAGGTGAGGAGTAAAGGAAGGCTTTTTTGGAAGAACCACAATATTTTTTTGTATACTTCTTTTTAAATTCGACAAGAGAGAAACGTGATCGATTCAAGGAATGCAAGAAACTTACAACAACGAAAGGTCGCTTTTGCACTGATATTCCCAGCCAAATTGAGAATAGATGATATGGATGGCCACAAAACATGTGCTGGGGATGTCCCCAGCAAGCACTGTCCTTCATAAATTCAATGGAGTAAGTTATTTTGTGGTATTCACATTGCAGCCAAGTGGACCGACTGAATGAATATTCACTTGACTGTTCGAGGAACTGAGTGCATTTTTTTTTTGTGCTGGTTCCGCCTAGTGGCTAGTGTTTGTTTTGTGGAATAACACACCTTTGGAATTGTTATGTGGATGAATCTACATGTTCTTTGTTTTTATTCCACCTATTGGCTGGAGGTTGTTTTATATATTATCTGTTGTTGTGTTACTCTGTCTCACAAAATTTGTATGGAAACTTGAGCATTTCGACAGCAAGGCTGGTGCGGGGGTTCTCGTAGGCATGCATGGACTGTTTGAGTTTAGAGGGATGGATGCCAGTTGGCGCTGTCGTGCTCGGGGCAAGTTTTTCTTTTTTTTGTTTGTTTGGTTCTGGGGGAATTTCGGGGTTTGATTGTTGCACTAATGTTCGAATGTGGTCTTTATAATTTTGTTTTTGACACACAATGTTTTAAAACATTTTTTCTCAAATGTCAAATGTTAATATGAGCAGATTGTCTCTCTCCACGTTGAATGTGAATGGGTTGGGGCACTTCATAAAAAGATGGAAGGTTATTTCTCTTCTTAAGCTTAAGAAATATGATATAGTGTTCCTTCAGGAAATACATCTTTCACTGCAGGAAGCTGAACAATTTGGGAAGATATGGGTTGGACATGTTTTCTTTAGTGCTGGCTCAAGGAAAAGCAGAGGAATCATTACTAAGTAAGCATCTACAATTAAAATGTCTCAAACCAATTTAAGATAAATTAGGAAGAGTCATTATAGTTTTAGCAGAAATTCAGGGGGAAAAGTCTTTTTTGGCGAATATTTACGCACCTAACGTTGATGATCAGGGCTTTTTGATAGATCTG
This sequence comes from Moxostoma hubbsi, assembly GCA_032164185.1. Classification (NCBI taxonomy): domain Eukaryota; kingdom Metazoa; phylum Chordata; class Actinopteri; order Cypriniformes; family Catostomidae; genus Moxostoma; species Moxostoma hubbsi. Next base: position 9,763,822 of record JAVLUX010000215.1, read on the forward strand.
GAAGGGATGTTGCAAGCCGCTGGCACCCCTCGTGATATCAAAATTGGGAGGAGACTTTCGTCTTTTGATGGACTCAGTCCTTGATCACAGTGAAGCAAACGTGTGCAAGCCCCCTAGAGAAAAATTGACGCTTCACAAGATGTGTAGAAATCTTGATCTTACAGATATTTGGAGACTTTTGAACCCATCTGGTATGGACTATCATTTTTTTTCTTCAGTCCATAAGATTTATTCAGGAATATATATTTTTTATTATATCTAAGTCCCTCATTTCATCTGTTGTTGATTGCTCAATTGGAAACTTTTTAGTCTCAGATCATGCCCTGGTGAGTTTAGAGGTGCTGCCACATATGAAGAAAAGGAAATCATATAGTTGGCGCTTTAATGCATCCTTTAGCAAAATCGTGATTTCCAAGAAATGTTAAAGGCTGAAATCAATGTTTATATGGAGACCAACTGGTCCTCAGTATCCTCTGTGGGCATGACTTGGGAGGCACTTAAGGCAGTTCTTAGGGGCCGGATCATACAATATGCCTCATTCACCAAAATATCCAAAGCACAAGAACTTGTAGACTTGGAAGGGAATTTTAAAAGTGCAGAGGTAGAGCTGAAGCGCCGAATGTCATCTGATGGCCTCAGAGAATTGAACCGATTGAAATACAGATATAACACTATTATAACAGATATATAGCTATTCAGGGCAAGGCAGTCATACTTTGAGTTTGGGGTAAGGCAGGAAAACTTTTGGCTAGATATATATAACACAGAGAGATTCTTTTTCTACCATTCCGTCAGTGAAATCTGCTGGTGGTGAAATATTTACCTCAGCTATTGATATTAATAATGCTTTTAAAGAATTCTATCTTGATCTCTATAGTTCCACGTCTTCGTCTACGGATGAGGATATTAGAAACTTTGTGGAACCATTAGAACTTTTTAAACTGACAGCTGAGTAAAAAATTCTCTTGATTCTGAGATAACCTTGGTGGATCTTGGCGAGGTAAATAAGGCCTTGCCTATAGGCCTATAGGCTTTCCCAGGGCTGGTGGTGGGAGGTGTGGCGCATAAGCTTTTTCTTTATGCAGATGATGTTTTATTATTCGTCTCCAACCCTACTACAGAATTATTCATTCCTTTTCTAATTTCACAGGATACAGAGTTAATTGGTCTAAATCGAAGCTTTGGCTCTTACAGCATATTGTCTGGTAACAGCTTTTCAGCTGGGTGCCTCCCAGTGGCCCAAACAGGGCATTAAGTATTTGGGTATTTTATTTTGACATTTATATAATGTTGCCTCAAGCATATGACTGAACCCAGAATTATGTATTAATAAGTCCCCTTTCTACTGGTAAGAGTGGATTGTGCGGGAGGTTAATACACTCGGTAACCTGTATGAGAGTGGAGTGCTGAGATCTTTTGAATATTTGGTTCAACATTTCGGGATTCCCAGATCTCTGTTTTTTAGGTATTTACAGCTGATCCACCTGCTCTGTACTATTTTTGAGAGTAGTATACACACCCCTAAACAGCAGATACTCTAGGAATGTTGATTAGTGCTTTTGGAAAAGGTCATGAGGCATCAGTGTATAACTCCCTGATAATTCAGTGTATGGGGGACTGAACTTTAACTTATATCAAGAGATTATGGGAGAAAGATTTAAAATTGGAATTGGAGGAAGGAGTGTGGGCTAGGATAAAAAAAAAAATGCCAAGTCTGCATCTAGAGATGCAAGGGTGCACCTTATGCAATTCAAGATTTTACATTGATTCTATTGGACTCCCTCTAGATTGTATAGGCTTGATCTTAAAGACACACCCAACTGCTGGCAATGCCAGTCTGAAGATGGATACACAACCCATGGTTTTTGGTTGTTTGTTAGATCCAAGAATTTTGGTTGAAGGTTCAGAGTTTTATGTGTTCATCGATGTGGGGAATAAACACATTAAAAAATTGGGTTCTGGCCAGTATTCTGACCAGACAAATTATTTTAAAGTGATGGAGGTCGGCTGGAGCGCCACCATTTCAGGAGTGGTGCACTGAGATTGGGAGGGTGGTGGCTTTTGAGGAATTGTAATTTAGAAGACTGGAGAACTTGGATTTGTTTGTTGGTAAACGGGGAGACTATTTTGAGTTTTTGGAGGGCTCTTGGTGAGGGGCAGAGACAGAGGTATAGGTATAAATGTGTGTGATTATTATAATTTTTTCTTTGTTTGTTTGTTTGCTTATTTGTTTATATAATCATTTGTGACCACAGGAATGTTTGTTGAGGGTCAGGGCAGGGTTGGAGATTGGGAGGGCGGTAATAGTGGGGTTTAAATGTTGATTCTCTGTATATATGTTTTACTTTATTTATTTACTGTATTAATCAATAGTACATGTTAATCACAAACAAATGTATTTCAGGTAATAAATTACATTCAATTGAAGTGCAATCAGAAATGTAATGAAAATGTATTTATAGTTTTCTCTCCCTTTTGTTCTCTCTCTGTAGCTCACTCTATTAGTGCATATGGTGTTAGAGACGATGGCTCTCTCTGGGTGACGTATGCCAGTGGAATGGACGTTACTCTCAATACTGAACCAACTGTGCCATCGGGGCTGTTGCCAGGGGTATCAGCAGGCCTGGTTCATCCTACGGTCGGAAGGTGCAACATCACGTTGCCAGGGGAACCAGCTCACAGCCTTATTGAATGGAGACAGAGACGCGAACAGGCCAAAGGGAATTACACAACATATGAACGCAGACTGAGGGTAACCCAGACACAAAAATATACAGTACACATAATGCCTAATAATGTGCATGCAGTGTAGGATGACAAATGTATGACATGTAATGTGCAAAGGAAGAATGTGTAATCAGAGACAGTATGAGGAGGAGGAGAAAGACCACTATTAGTAAAATGAATGGAAGGAACACCTTCTACTTATAAATGGGTTTGACTATTTCAGATACACCTATTGCTAACAGGTGTATAAAATCAAGCATACAGCCATACAATCTCTTTAGACAAACTAAATATATATAACGTTTTCTTCAAACATTTTTCTCTAATTTCTTTCATTTTCTCTTCTGTTCACTCTTTCTCTCCTCCACTTTTTCTTAATGTGCTTTACTGGAACCACAAATAATGCAAATTAAATTGTCAAAGCTGCTGCAGGGTAGCTCAGACAAAGGTTGTAAGTGATGGTTAGTGTACAATAAGTAAAGGATGAGAAGAAATAATAATAAATATAGCTGCAAGCAGCAATTAAGGGGCCAAGCCCATCAACCATTATTAGGCATAACAATGGCAAAAATATGTAATTAAAGCAATCTGGCTGTGATTTTAGGCAAAATGGTTGAAAAACCATGAATACTATCAATTGCATTGGGACATAAAAGCTTATTACTTTTACTAACAGGTGGCGCTGCCACCAAATTGATTTGGTGTGGCCAAGTTGTGGTCATGATGACACATATAAAGTTTATTGTCAATACGTCAAAGTGTTGCCAAGATAGAGCCTGAAGACCATTCTGCCACTGTGCCATCAAATTCATTGTTGTGTTAAATGAAAACCATTTGGTCTGTCAACAAGGAATCCATAACTTTTTTGTCAGAATGGTCTGAAGTATGATTAGATTTTATTTTGGTTAAAATCTGACAAACAATCTAGGGGGAGTTAGAAAAAGTAGGTTTTTGAAGGACTTCAAAATGGCAGACAGGAAGTTCAATCGATCATGGCGTAATTGACATTCACGTTCTCTGTATGACCCACAGAATCTACCAAGACTGTTCTCATGACAATAGCACAAAGTAATCAAATGTTATTAGCATTTTATGACAATTTGGTATAACTTTTGACCAGAAGCTAGCGCTGTCCTAAAACCTTTTGAGTACCTTCAGGGCATTGTGCCAAGGACACATAACGAGTTGCGATGTGCTTGAAAAATAAAGCATTTTACAACAAAATTAAAAATGGGCAATGCCCAAAATGGCTGACATAGGAAAATTTGGTATCATTCGACTCGGCATCCTGCACAGAATCTAACAAGACCAGATTTGTGGATAGGTGAAACAGTTCAAAAGTTACACTTAAAAATATGCATTTTTCATATCTCGTGACCACTATGTCGAAACTGCTAATCCAATTCCCTCATATCCAATTTAGTGTGCTCTACATCAAAGTTGTTCATGGATTATTCAACAAGTTTGACTAATCAACTTGAATTCCGCAACTTTTGGTCAGCTTGGTCTGAAGATGATCTGATTAAATTTTCCTGCAAATCAGATGAACAGTCTAGGAGTTTGAAAAAAGGTTTTTTTTTTTTTAATTCTAAATGGCAGAAAAGAATTTCAAGATGGAAAATGACGAAATAGGGTGCAATCAATTTGTCTCGGGCCAAGGAATCAGAGTAAAAATAATTTTGATTCTAGCATGTACAGTTCAAAGTTATTATCATAAACGTGTGAACCTGTGTGCAGTTGATGGCACTAGAGTGTTTAACTCCAAATTTGCTCCAATTAATGTAAGGACTGCTCTCTATCTGTGTGCCAAATTTCACAACTTTCCTGCATACGGTTCTTTGGGCAGCCATATACGCATTAGCGGAAATTAAAGAAGAAGAACACTAACGATTACAAGGTGGATAATGCTGTGTTCCATTGAAATTAAGATGCGGAATGTTCCTACTTGATAGCTTATGGCCATATAGCATTCTGTTGTAACTGTTTGTGCTTGTAACTCACTCTCCATCGCGCAATCTCTGCTCTTCAGACTCTGCTAAAGCTTTACAAAATTGCAACATTGGGAATTTAGATTTTCACAATTTCACGACTGTTGGAAGACAATAAGTGGAAGTTTTGAATACACAATTCAGCACACAAAAGTATATAAAAAATAATTAATTCCAAGCAGTTAAATTCATGAATGGTTAAGAAAAGTGACTATTTAAAACTAATGATGACTATTGATATTGATGATTCATTTGCTGGTATAATCAAAATAATAAAAAAATACCCATCTTGATGAAATGTAGTAGATTTAATATACAATTAATACCATGAACAAATAATTTTAAATGAAAGAGTAGCACAAAAATCAGCTGAAAATAACTTAAAATTTGTTGTGTTTCTGTGCTTACTGAATAAGCTTTATTGTGTGAATATACATAGTAAAAAGTTTGACCACTAATGCCCAGCGTTGCATTTTATCTCTGTTTATAAAAATTGTCTCAAATGTATGAAAGTTTATATTTTCAGGGGATGTAATAATTTTTCAATTATTAAATACAGTGGCTATAAAAAATCTACACACCCCTGTTGAAATTGCTGATTTTTGAGATGTAAAAGATTAATCTAAGATAAATCATGTCAGATCTTTTTCCACCTTTAATGTGATAATGCAATCAACCAAACTGAAGTGAACAACAAATGGAAACTTTTTAGGAACATTTTTAAGACTTACATTAAATGGTTGCATAAATGTGCACACCCCTCAACTAATACTTGGTTGACGCACCTTTTAATATAGCAGCCTGTCTTTTTTAATAAGAGTATCAACTTAGCACATCTTAATTTGTACATACGTTATCCCAGTATTACTGGCAAAAAAGCTCCGGGTCGATCACATTTTGAGGGGATCTCCTTTGCACAGCCCGCTAAAAGTCATTCCAAGTTTTTGACTGGATTTACGTCTGGGCTCTGACAAATTCTAAAACCTTGATCTTTATCTTCTGAAGCCAATCCTTTGTTGAATTAAAATTATGTTTGGGGTCATTATAAAAGATGAAATTCCTCTTCATCTTCAACTATCTAATGGAGGCCTGCAGGTTTTGTGCCAAAATGGACTGGTATTTGGGACCATCGATTATTCCTTCTATCTTGACTAGTGCCCCAGTCCCAGCTTAAAGGAAGGAGCCCCATGGCATGATGCTTCCACCACGCTTTTTTTTTTTTTCGCCCTATATATACCTTTTAAAATGATGGCCAAAATGTTCTGTATTGGTTTCATCACACCATAAAACATTTTGCAACATGGTTTTGGGTTATTGGATATATGTTTTGGCCAAATTAAACACGGAGGCTCATTTTTGCTTATCGCGGCCCATTCGGCACGTTTCGCGGATCCATCACTGGCCTGCTAGGTTCTCCCGCTGGCAAGTCCGCCCATGATTGGCCCCAAAGTGCGTTGGCCCACCGGGAAAATGCCTGGTATGCCAGATTGCCAGTCCAGCCCTGCCTGGCACTTACATATATATATATATATATATATATATATATATATATATATATATATATATATATATATATATATATATATATATATATATATATATATATTTTTAGGTTTTATTTTTCATTTATCAAAGAGAAAATGCAACGAATCAGGACAAACCCTGAATAGGATTCATTATTTTCACACTGAAATTTCATGAGACACAACTGGCTTTCAAAAACATATTGAGCTACACATAACACATAAGATACACATAACCTAAACATAAGTTACCAATAAGTTACACATGTATATTCTCAGGAACTTAATGAGTCTAAATAGATGTACACTTACATAATTTCAGTATGACACCCAAATGACTGTTAGCGTGTTGTACTTGCTATAGTTTACTGTCATTTTGTTTCTTCATCAAATAACAATGTCTAATGTAATCAAGTCAATCACTGACACATCAGTGCTACCTTGAGTAAAAAATAACATGATTAATATGTATGTGTACAAGCATATGTAGTAATGATAATTCACCATTGTTGATAATTCATTGTTGCACAGATAATCAACATGATATAGTATTTATTTATATACAAATATTATTCATTTCTCTTGTAATAAATAATAAAATAGATATCTTGTGGTAGTAAACTTACAGTATATACACTGGCGGCCAAAAGTTTAGAATAATATACAGCTTTTGCTGTTTCGGAAGTAAATTGGTTCTTTAATTCACCAAAGTGGCATTCAACTGATCACAAAGTATAGTCATGACATTACTGATGTAAAAAACAGCACCATCACAATCCCAATAAGTTATTTGAAAAAAAGATATTTTTTATCAATCACTCCAACACCTTATCCTTGAGTAATCATGCTAAATTGCTAATTTGGAACACAGTTGAAATCTATTTGGTTCATTAAATAAAGCTTAACATTGTCTTTGTGTTTGTTTTTGAGAAGACTCAGGTGTGCAGGCCTTATGGGAAGAATTACAAAGTAAAAGCCATATTTGAAACAAAAACAAAAAGAAAAGGTTAGAGTGGGGAAAGAAACACAGACATTGGACAACAGGTAATTGAAAAAGAGTGTCATAGATCTTAACCCCATTGAGCTTTTGTGGGATCAGCTAAACTTTAAGGTGCATGAGAAGTGCCCGACAAGACATCCACATCTATGGCAAGTGCTACAGGAAGTGTGGGGTTAAATGTCACCTGAGTATCTGGAAAAACGCCACGGATGCCACGGATCTGCAAAGATGTCATTGCTGAATGTGGAGGATATTTTGATGAGAAATCTTTGAAGTAGTTTAAGAAGTTCTGAAATTTTTTTCAAATTGTAATAGTAATTTTTCACGTTATTAATGACCTGACTATACATTGTGATCAGTTAAATGCCACTTTGGTACCAATTTCTTTCCATAAGAGCAAATCTGTACATTATTCCAAACTTTTGGCACCAGTGTATACATACACTTAGGTTGAAGTCATTAAAACACTCCACAAATGTAATATTAGCAAACTATAATTTTGGCAATTTGTTTAGGACAATTTTCCAACAATTGTTTACAAGCAGATTATTTCACTTTTAATTGACTATATCACAATTCCAGTGGGTCAGAAGTTAACATACACCTAGATAACTGTGCCTTTAGCAGCTTGGAAATTTCCAGAAAATTATGTCAAGCCTTTAGACAATTAGCTTCTGATAGGAGGTGTACTTAATTTGAGGTGTACCTGTGGATACATTTTAAGGCTTAACTTCAAACTCAGTTACTCTTAGCTTGACATCATGGGAAAATCAAAAGAAATCAGCCAAGACCTCTGAAAATTAATTGTGCACCTCCACAAGTTTGGTTTATCCTTAGGATCAATTTACAAATGCCTGATGGCATCACGTTCATCTGTACAAACAACAATAAGCAAGTATAAACACCATAGTACCACGCATCCATCATACCGCTCAGGAAGAAAATGCATTGTCTCCTAGAGATGAACGTAGTTTGGTGCGAAAAGTGCAAATCAATCCCAGAACAAAAGGCGAAGGACCTTGTGAAGATGCAGAAGAAAACAGGAAGACAAGTATCTATATCCACAGTAAAACGAGTCCTATATTGACATAACCTGAAAGGCTGCTCAGCAAGGAAGAATAAGGAATACCTCCAAAGATGAGGCAAAATGGCTTAAGGATAACAAAGTAAAGGTATTGGAGTGGCCATCACAAAGCCCTGACCTCAGTCCGATTGCAAATTTGTGGGCAGAACTGAAAAAGCATGTGCGAGCAAGGAGGCCTAAAAACTTGACACAGTTACACCAGTTCTGTCTGGAGGAATGGGCCAAAATTCCAGCAACTTATTGTGAGAAGCTTGCGGAAGTCTGAACCAATTTAAACAATTTAAGGCAATGCTAACAAATTGTATGTAAAGTTCTGACCCACTGGGAATGTGATGAAAGATATAAAAGCTGAAATAAATAATTCTCTCTTCTATTATTGACATTTCACATTCTTAAAAATAAAGTAGTGATAAAGAAGTATAAATGCATATGGCTAAGGTGTAAACTTCTGACTTCAACTGTATGAATTAATAAGAAAAATACAATTTATGGGTGTTACGATCCATACTGTCTTTTGTTTATGTACCTTTATTTTTAAGTTTCTGGCACCTTTTACGTTCCATATTGTCTTTTGTTTTATGCACTCTTATTTTGAAATCACTCTCATGTTCCTGTTTCCCAGTCTTGTCATGTCCTGTTTTCCCTCCATGTTCATGTGTCTGGTTTTCATTGGTTCATTGTTTGATGTTTGTTGCTTGTTGCTTGGAGTTAGATGATTTTCCAGGTTAATCCTATCTTCTACCGTGTTCCTGCCCGTGCCCTCCTTGGATGATTCCCCGTGTTGATATCTTGTGTTTGTACCTTCGTTTTCCCCTCGTGGATGTTTTGTTTGTTCCTGTGTTCACCGTTTGCTTAACTCTGTGCACCATCTAATAAAGCTGCATCTGGATCCTCACTCCTTGTCTGCCTCCCCTTCATAACAATGGGAGGGCAAAAAAATGTAAATGTATTTTGTTACTTAAACCGTTATTTATTTATAAGAGAGATTGAGGAATGCTAAAGAGGTGTGCGCACAAACTCCAAAAATGGGTGGAATGAGGTCCCGGGTCACTAAAAACCTGAAGTATGTGTTTAAGGGTTAAACAAGCATTGCAATTCTGCTATGCTGGGTCAATTCTGCTATGCTAAATGTTTATCATTAACTATGTACATTTTCCTGAATGCCACCATGTATGCATGACATCATACACATACACATGTTGTTTAGGAAACTGGAAGTATCTGACTTTCCAATTTAATAGAAAATTAGTTTGGAAAATAAGTAGTCTGCCATGGTAAAGTATTTTAATGGCCAGATAGAATTGCATTTTACTTTGTGACTTTGTTTGGGTTTCCAGATGTGTTATATAATCTGTTTTGCTTGTGTTGTTATTTGGTTTATTCTAATTAGGTTCACAGAATTATTTTGGTCTCAATGGGCTTGTACATGTTAGTCCAATTAATTGTACAGCTCCAGACCTGCTCAGTAAGGGGTCTGTTTCCTTTACTCAACTCTTCTCATTGCAAGGTTTTATAATGATTCAGGGATCCCTGAATTAATGATCATTGGCCTAATTCTACTCTGCATGCTTTATTGCGAAGCTCCCATTTACATGTAAGCTATTTTTTTTACACATTATTGCATGCAAGGTCTCAGTTGGATGTTTATTCCATTTGCCTAATGTCTGATTTGTTAGTGGACGCCACACCTCATCGCTGTAAAGGGCGGACGGCTCAATTACTGATTCTAATATATTCAGCCAAATTCTAACAGGCATCTCTGCAGGACATTATCTTTTTATGGCACAGAAAGAGTCCAGACTCTGCAATAGCTCATGTACAGTGGGAGACAGCAGAACCAAGTTATCTGCACAGAGCAGGAATTTGATATCTGAATCATGTGGCCTGGAACCAGAAGCTTCAAACTGTTCAAATTCATTGATGTTTACGCTGATTAATGCTGGCCATAAAATCAACCCGTTCTCCCTCTGCACACCTAAAAAAGACGTTTTGTTCTTTTATTGCCAATTTTTTATTTAATGCATGCTTCTTGTGTACACTGATATTATAAGATCATAAGTTTTACCTTCTTTCTTTACCCCTCTCTTTCTCAGGCTCACAATAGAAACGTGTTGTCTATAGACTACAGTCAGGAGAGTCGGGTGGGGAAAATCTATGATGACCATCGTAAGTTTACCCTGCATGTTCAATATGATGATCAAGGCAGGCCTGTGCTCTGGAGCCCCAGTAAATACAATCAGGTGCGAGTATCATACTCAATTGAGGGCCTGGTCACCAGCATACAAAGAGGCAACTGGACCGAACGCAGAGATTATGACAACGGACGCATCATCACCAGAACCTGGGCCAATGGGAAGATCTGGAGCTACACCTTTCTGGAGAAGGTGTGTGTGTATTTAGCTATAGTAAGGTATAGTAAAATAAACTATCCAATGGTCCGAAAGCCTGTTTTTGTTTTCCAGTCTTCAGTATATTCACTGACATCAGCATAAGCTTTTAGCGAATAATGCAACGTGCATATTAAATTGCCAAATAAAAATATTGCTCCATAGTTTTGATACTTTACAGGGTCATCTTTTAACAGTGCCTCACCCACCAAAGATTAAGGAGAGGGTAGATTACAAAAGAAAGCAATTGATCCGAGCAATAGCGATTTCTCAGGGCCAGCAAAGCCTTCTCTGCTTCCGTAACATAAATAAATAAATATTTTTTCAGTTTTCATTCTCATTGAGCTTTTTGCCTATGTATTTTTAATAGCTTTCCACTCCTAATTAATCTACAAACGAATAGCAAAAAACTAAAAAATGTACCCAATCAGAATTTATTCCTCGATGCTTACAATCAAAGTTTGACAACTGTTTCACAAATTGCATGCCCAAAGCCGAGCTCGTAAGCCAAAGCAGTGCATGAATCTGAGCTCCACCCTGTCAGGTCTTTAGCATTTCCACAGAATCCCTCAACAGTGTAAGTGAATAGGCATCTAAAGTCAGATTGTCAGATTCATCATCAATCACATTGATTTATTTGTTCTTGGTGGGTGTGGTCTTTAGGATATGTCCCAGTCCAGGCCTTCTAGCTGGCCTTGAGTGATGCAATCACGCTTTAAGTGATGTACGTAATTTGAAAGCAAAGAGTGCGTGATCTTGCTGATGAGTCGGCTGTCATCACTGCTGCTATTGCCGTTGAGAAAGAGATCCTCATGGATTTAAAAACCTACAATTTTCTGCATGATTGTGCGATTGATTAATTAAACAGGAAAGGAGGACTGATTTTAAATTGGTAAGTGCTTTTTGCATTGTTATAGCAGCATCGGGAGTTTTCTAATTGTACATTAGGCTGCTTGAGCATTCAGTGTCAGATCAAGTTTTGAACAGTAACCGTGTACCCTGACGAAAACAAAATTTATCGCAAATATTGTTAGAGGTTTTTCTTGGTATTAGACTTACTTGGTTCTGGATTTCATGCGTGGATGTGTTTTTAAAATTTCAGTTGGTATTATTAGTAGACTGTCACGTAATGTATGATGTGTCTGTGTCTTATTCATTGCGAAACTGTGTTTTCTTAATGGCAAGAATCACACTGAAGGCCTAGACTTAAAATGCACAGGCCGTGACTGGGTCCGAGATTAGTTGCATTGATATAATTAACTTTGAGTTATGACAGCCAACAACAAGTTGAGCCTAAACTACTTTTTACTCCAACTATCTCTAAATGGTTGTTGTTGTTGTTGTTGTTGTTGTGTTTGTCTGGATTGTTTGTTTCGGAAGTTTTTATGTTGATTCTTAAACCCAAAGTGTACTACGGTTTTGGCACGAATGCTTAGAGCCTGCGTACAGTTGAATGCTCAGCCTTTCAATGTACAGTTGAAGTCAGAAGTTTATGAACACTCAGGTTTAAGCCATTAAAACACATTTTTTAACCACTCACAGATTTAATATTAGCAAACGTCTAGGTTATGTATGTAACCTCCATTCCCTGATGGAGGGAACGGGATGTTGTGTCGAAGAAGCAACACTAGGAGTCTCTCTTGAGCGCTGAATATGCCTCTGATCTATGAAAAAAGGCCAAGGAAAAGTTGGCAGACAGTATTTGCATACCCCGCCACAGGACATACGGGTATAAAAGCGGGGAAATACGTCGAGTTCATTCAGGATTTTTCTGAGGAGCCGGAAATGGTCATCATCAGTCACATTGAACAACAGTGGTTCGGCTCAGCGACATGGCCGGGAGGACACAACATCTCGTTCCCTCCATCAGGGAACGGAGGTTACATACGTAACCTAGACGTTCCCCATCTGTCGCTCACTTCGACGTTGTGTCGAAGAAGCGACACTAGGAGTCCAATTTAAATCACGCCATGCACTGAGCCTGTAGGTGGTCTGCTGACACAGGAGCGCGCAGGTACTTCATGTTCAAAGGCGACCAGCTGTGTCAGACTGCACGTACCCTTCCCCAGTGCCCATAAAAGTCGTCGGAATCCTTCTGGTTACCCTAAACAGGGGAACAAGGTGACGCTTGACAAACCGGGAACATTCTGAGCCTAGCCGGGCCTCTTTTCTCTATGTTTCTCCGCATTGAGCAAGAAACGGCTGGGGCCCTTACACGCACCGAGGGAAGGGGATCTTACCCAGTTTCCTATTCTTTAAGGGGGGAAAAGACCCTGTAGAGACCACACCTGCCCAGGAAGGGGGAGGTAAGAGTGGTGAATACGTCATATGGGTTTTTAGGTGACATGTGGAAGGTGGCGCGGTGGTAGATCCAGCCTCAAGGAGGGAGAGTAGCTAAAACACGGCGACCGGAGGGCACCTGGGACTGCCTAAGGGAGACACGGGTCTACTCGCAAGTAGACCGTAATGCGGAAAATACACAGAGGGGGAGTCCAAGCAGGAGTCATGACCTGTGGAGCACCTATTCCAGTACAGGGTACCCGCAGTGGATCGGGTTGGTGAGTTCCTCCATGTGAACTGCGGACCCAAAGGGCTAGGGAGGATTCCTCCAGGGACCCAAATGAGTGGGATCTCCTGGGAGAGAAAGCAAACAGTTTTACCTCGGCCGAAGGAAAGGGCGCTAGGTGCAAGCGATCAACCCAGTCAGTCCGTCAGCGTGTTACCGAGTTCTACCGGCCCGGACCTGAGAGAACACGGGACAAAACTGACTCAACCCTGAGATTGTAAAATCTTGCAAAGGTATTAGGTGTTGCCCAACCCGCTGCTCTACATATGTCTGCCAGGGAGGTGCCTCTGACCAGTGCCCACGAGGACACAACACTCCTTGTTGAGTGTGCTCGGACCCGCAAGGGGGGAAAAGTGGGAAGTTTTCAGTGGGAAAGCCTCTGTATGGAGACAGCGTTTCCTTTCCGCTGTCCACCAAAGCAGACAAAGAGCTACTCAGAACGTCTAAAGCTCTGCATGCGGTCCAAGTAGGTACGCAAAGCACGTACTAGACACAGCCACGAAGGGGCTGGGTCTGCCTCCTCCTGGGGAAGCGCTTGGAGGTTCACTACCTGGTCTCTAAAGGGCGTGGTAGGAACCTTGGGAACGTAGACCAGTCGCGGTCTTAGGATAACATATGTGTCTGCCGGACCGAACTCCAGGCAAGTGTCACTGACAGAGAACGCTTGCAGGTCCCCGACCCTCTTGATGGAGGCGAGCGCGATCAGCAGGGCCATCTTTAGAGAGAGGGCCCTGAATCCAACTGATTCTAGCAGCTTGAAGGGGGGTCTCTGAAGGTCCACCGAGAGATCCTAGAGGGGAACAGGCCTGGCCGGGAAGGATTTAACCTCCGGGTGCCTCTTAGAAACCTGATGATTAAGTCGTGCTTACCCAAAGACTTGCTGTCTACTGCGTCGTGGTGGGCCGCTATAGCAGCAAGATACACCTTCAAGGTGGAAGGGGACAGCCTCCCCTCCCCTCCAGACTGTTGAGACCTGGCGGCAGAGTGCCGTGAGAATGGCATTTGCAGGCCAGATCCGGAGCTAACGTCTTGGTCCCTGGGTCGATGGTCTCAGGAGTGCCTGGGAGCCTTCCGGGTCCATGAGACGGGGGGCGTCTGCTTCCTGCGGCAAGCAGATGGGGCATGGCCCATGGCGGCAGGTTTGCGGCGGGGCAGGATGTGCGAGATGGCCTCCGTCTCTTCACCGTGGAGAACTGCTGGGCAAAGTCCTCGACGGTGTCGACGAAGAGGCCGAACTATCCATCACCTGCCCGAGTGACTGCGCTGTGACCTTTGTGGCTCTGAGGGCGAGGTCAGTCGCTGAGCGCAGTTCCTGCTGCACATCGAGATCAGGGCTACCCTCGTGCAGATCTTTCAGTGCCTTGGCCTGGTGGACTTGCAGGAGGGTCATGGCATGCAGGGCAGAAGCAGCATGTCCGGTGGCACTGTAGGCTTTAGCGGTGAGTGAAGATGTTGACCTACAGGCCTTGGAGGGGACCACAGGGCGACCCCACCAGGTGGTAGGGTTCCCAGGGCACAGGTGGAGCACTGTCCACCTGGAGAATCACCATGTACCCGTGGGCCGCTCCGGCGTCGAGGGTAGCAAGAGCGGATGAGCGGGTGGCTTGGTGACGAGTGGAGAGCAGTGCCCTCCATGAAGACGTCAGCTCATCATGCACTTCCGGGAAAAACAGGGCTGGGGGGCGCGGCTGTGAGCGGCGCGCAGGCCCCAGGAACCAGTCATCCAACTGCGATGGCTGTGGGGAGGATGGAGGGTTCCAGTCCAATCCCATGCTGGCGGCGGCCCGGGCAAGCATGTCGGACATCTGCGCGTCAGCCTCAGCCTGGGTGTGCTGGCCCGAAGGTGGCAGCCCAGGGGAGTCATCCGCATCAGACGCCGTGCTCTCTGATGCAGCGGCGAGCTCCTGAAAAGGACGTTCAACGCCGCCATGTATTGTTCTTTTAGAGGAAAATACTCTTTTACAAGAATATCACTCTTTTAATAACTCTTGCGTTTTCTGCGCTGTCGAAGCGCCCAGGGGCAAACTGCACTGCCATGCAGAGAAGGAGAAAACCACTGAAGTGCGCCGTAGATCCAACTGCAGAGAAGTGTCAGAGGAACAGGAACAGGCGTGTGACTCACAGCTGAATGCATACACGACCATCAGCTCCGAAGAAAATTTCCTGAATGAACTCGACATATTTCCCCGCTGTTATACCCATATATCCATGGGCGGAATATGCAAATACTGTCTGCCAACTTCTCATTGGCCTTTTTTATAGATCAGAGGCATATTCGGCACTCAAGAGAGACCCCTAGTGTCGCTTCTTCGACACAACATCGAAGTGAGCAACAGATGGGGAGCTATAGTTTTGGCAAGTTGTTTAGGCATTTAGATTACTCCTAATCTAATTGGATTAGGAGTAAATTTTCCAACATTTGTTTACAGACAGATTGTTTCACTTTTAATTGACTATATCACAATTCCAGTGGGTCAGACGTTTACAAGTTAACTGTGCCTTTTAGCAGCTTGGAAAATTCCAGAAAATTATGTCAAGCCTTTAGACAATTATCATCTTATAGGAGGTGTATTGAATTGGAGGTGTACCTGTGGATATCATTTAAGGCCTACCTTCAAAATCAGTGCCTCTTTGCTTGACATCATGGGAAAATCAAAAGAAATCAGCCAAGTCCTCAGAAAAAGAAGTGGACCTCCACAAGTTTGGTTCATGGAAGCTTTAGCATAAGTTCTGCCAGGAAGACTCAATTGTTACGTCACTCATTACCTTCTCATCTATCCAATCGCGTTCTAACACTTGCAGTATAAAAGATGGGTACTTACACATGTCTGAGTTCACAGATGCTGACGCTTTCGTTCTCCTCCACCCTCCCCACCACCAAGATGATCCCTTCCTTCCTACGCACCACCACCAGGATGGTCCCTTCCCATACCTCACTGGGGGTCGGCTGCGCCCCTGCCTACATCGCCAGGCAGGAAATGCAGAGTCCGGATCCCCGGATTGCGAGCTACGGATGGGGCCTACGCCAAAGAACTTCTATCTTTATATTGTTTGCCGAGCTGTAAATAAATGGTTAATTGTTCAGTATTATTCTCCCGAGTCTTTCTGGTAGAAATTCTTGGGAGCAATTTCCAAACACCTGAAGGTACCACATTCATCTGTGCAAACAATAGTACGCAAGTATAAACACCATGGGACCACACAGCCATCATACCGCTCAGAAAGGTTACGCATTCTGTCTCCTGAAATGAACGTAGTTTGGTGTGAAAAGTGCAAATCAATCCCAGGACAATAGCAAAGAACCTTGTGATGATGCTGGTGTAAACAGGTAGACAAGTATCTATATCCACAGTAAAAGGAGTTCTATGTTGACATAACCTGAAAGGCTGCTCAGCAAGGAAGAGGCCACTGCTCCAAAACCGCCATAAAAGAACTGTGCTTTTTTTTGCAATGCAAGTGCACATAGGAACAAAGATCTTTTGGAGAAATGTCCTCTGGTCTTATGAATTTTTTTTAACTGTTTGGTTATAATGGCCATAGTTATGTTTGGAGGTAAAATGGTGAGCCGTGCAAGCTGAAGAACAACATCACAACCATCACAAACGGGGTGGCAGCATCATGTTGTGGGGGCACTTTGCTGCAGGAGGGACTGGTGCACTTCACAAAAAAGATGGCATCATGAGGAAGGAATATTATGTGGATATATCGAAGCAACATCTCAAGATATCAGCCAGGAAGTTAAAGCTTGGTCGCAAATGTGTCTTCCAGATGGACAATGACCCCAAGCATACCTCCAAAGTTGTGGTAAAATGGCTTAAGGACAGCAAAGTCAAGGTATTGGAGTGGCCATCACAAAGCCCTGACCTCAATCCGATAGAAAGTTAAACAATTTAAAGGCAATGCTAACAATTACTGACAAAGTGTATGTAAACTTCTGACCCTCTGGGAATGTGATGAAAGAAATAAAAGCTGAAATAAATCATTCTTTCTACTATTATTGACATTTCATATATATTCTTAAAATAAAGTAGTGATCCTAACTGATCTTAGACAGGGAATGTTTTCTACGATTAAATGTCAGGAATTGTGAATTTAAAATGTATTTGGCTAGGTTTACTGTATGTAAACTTATGATTTCAACTTTATACTTAATTTCAATGTGCGCTCATACACAGGAGGTTGGAGCATACACACAACGAATGCTATGAGATACTGGACTATTACTCTTCAGGGCCTTAGACCCATAAAGATTTTTTATATTCCTTCAGACTGAAGTTACACAAATGCAGATATCTCCTGACCTCCTCAAACAAACACACTCATGACAAGCACATCCATTATTGTTGTTGTTTCCACTTTTATCTCCTTATATTTAGCACCCAGGGGTGTAAAATAATTAAGTAAAATATTTGGGATTTGAAATTGAAAGTGAAATTTTAATTTAATATTTGTCATTTTACTTAATTACATTTCCAAATATTTTTTTTTACTTTTTACTCACAATTTTATTTAAACTTCAAAAGTACTCACTAGCCCTGCGATGGACTGGCGACCTGTCCAGGGTGTACCCCGCCTTTCGCCCAATGTTAGCTGGGATAGGCTCCAGCCCCCTGCGACTCTGTACAGGATAAGCGGTTGATGATGGATGGATGGATGGATGGAAGTACTCACTAAATTTTTGCAGATCAATTCCTTTCATCTTACTGGACTGAAGCCGCCCTTATACTGCATCCAACAAATAATAAATCAGCTAAATCTAGCAAAACCTTAATGAAAAGACATAAATAAGAAATTAACTACGCTATTACAGTAAGGAGAATCATTAATATTATAAGGTGCAAACTCAGGTAAAATGTCTGTGCTCATTACAGTATTAAGAATTTGGGATTTTTTTATATATATGTATTTTTTTCATTATGGGATAAAATGTGACCTGGGCATGTTTTTATAAGATTCATCCACCTACCGGTGTCATATCATCTCTCTCTGTCTTTTTTTTCTCCTGGTTCCTTTCCCTCTCTCAGTCTGTTCAGCTGTTGTTACACAGCCAGCGTCGCTATACGTTTGAATATGATCAGACAGACTGTCTGCTGTCTGTCACCCTCCCCAGCATGGTGAAACACAGCCTGCAGACCTCTCTCTCTGTGGGCTACTACCGAAACACCTACACACCACCAGACTCGCTCACATGCAGCTTCACGCAGGACTTTGCCCATGATGGCCGTCTGCTCCAGAGCCTGTACCTGGGAACAGGAAGGCGGGTGATCTACAAGTACAGCCGAGTGGCCCGACTGGCTGAAATCCTCTATGACTCAACACTTGTGACCTTCACCTATGATGAAGCAACAGGTGCTGTTAAAACCATCCACCTGATGCATGAAGGATTCGTCTGCACCATCCGCTACAGACAGACAGGTAAGAGCAATATGTCAACAGTATTATTAGACAGATATATTGGGTATCATTCACAAATGATTTGTGTTCAAGTGTTTTTGCACAGATGTGTGCAGATTTCTGCCAGATTCACAATAGGTATGTATGCACATAAATTTGTTCTTATCCTTTAATGTTGATGAATCCAGATTTTTCTAAATTAGGTGTGCCAGTATTCTAAACATTAACATAATTATCATAATAAACACCCAATTCATTTCCATTTATGGGCTTTCTGTCTACAGTGTATGTACCTCTTCTGTACAGCGATTAAGAAAGATTTGATGAATCATGATTTCTGTGCGAAAATGATCACACAGGTTTTACTCACAAATGAGTGAATGAGATCCATTGTCATAACTGCAGGTAATAACATTTTTAGATATCAGATTTCATTATAGCCATTTGCTTGGAGTCAGGGAAGATAATTTAATCAATCATCAGCAAAACCTCGCTGGTGTAGCTGGTTGAC
Source organism: Moxostoma hubbsi (assembly GCA_032164185.1). Classification (NCBI taxonomy): domain Eukaryota; kingdom Metazoa; phylum Chordata; class Actinopteri; order Cypriniformes; family Catostomidae; genus Moxostoma; species Moxostoma hubbsi. The sequence goes on from JAVLUX010000215.1 coordinate 9,783,002, forward strand.
CAGCACAGTTTTTCTGATGAAGCTGGTTAAGTTAGTTTAAAAGGCTGGTGGGGAAACCAGCACATCAGCATCTAATGCTTGGGGACAAGCACTCAAAACACATCATAAGCTGGCTAAAATAATAATTTTCAATGTGTGCGTTTGATCATACATTTTTAAAAATTTTTAGTGCAAGCCTAACATTTTGCCATTTGCCAGAAACTTTTATCCAAGTGACTTACAAATGAGTAGCATAGCTATTTATCATACAAACATCAACAATATCTTCAGTATCACACTGAAAAGTTCCAAGAGTAGCTCCAAGAATAGTACAGAAGCTAGAGCAGAAGAAAGAGACAAAAACATTAGTTTGAAAATGTTCATACAGGTTTTACTCATTAATGAGTGAATGAGATCCATTGACAGAAAAGCCGGTAATAAAATGTGTAGATATCAGATTTCGCTCTAGCCATTTTCTTGGAGTCAGGGAAGATAATTTAATCAATTAATAGAGACAGATAGGATGATTTTTCCTCTGCATAGATAAACAGGTGAGGTAATAAAACCAAAGTATGATGGTTGAGTAGTTGGACAGAGAAGCTGTTATATGGTTGTACTCTTGCACTAATCACTTCCTTTGCACTCCCCTCCTGCTTTGCTGATCTAAAAGTGCCTTGAATCACAGTCAGTCGGCTGACAGTGGGGAGTTCATCCTATCTCTTATTGTGGCAAAGCTGACTCATGTATTACCTCACCTTTGTGTAACTTCCTGCTCTGCTGCTAACTTTTCTTCTTGTCTTGTTTATTTTTCTATTTCATCTTTCTCTCTTTCTCTCTCTGTCTGTTGGGTTCAGGTCCTCTAGTGAGCAGACAAATATATCGCTTCAGTGAGGAGGGGTTGGTTAACGCTCGCTTCGACTACAGCTACAACAACTTCAGAGTCACCAGCATGCAAGCTATGATCAACGAAACACCACTTCCTATTGACCTCTACCGCTATGTGGATGTGTCGGGACGAATCGAACAGTTTGGGAAATTCAGTGTCATAAACTATGATCTTAACCAAGTCATTACCACGCATGCCATGAAGCACACCAAGATTTTCAACCCCAACGGACAAGTGATTGAAGTGCAATATGAGATTTTGAAAGCCATCGCCTATTGGATGACACTGCAGTATGACAGTATGGGACGTGTCACTAATTGCGATATTCGAATTGGCGTAGACAGCAACATCACGCGATACGCATACGAGTATGACGCAGATGGGCAATTGCAAACGGTTGCCATAAATGACCGCCCGCAGTGGCGCTATAGCTACGATCTAAATGGAAACATAAACTTGCTGAGTCATGGTAACAGTGCACGTTTGACACCACTACGCTACGATCTCCGAGACCGAATCACACGCCTCGGAGAAATCCAGTACCGCACTGATGAGGATGGGTTCTTGCGTCTCCGTGGCAACCTGCTCTTTGATTATGGTTCAAACGGACTGCTTTTGGGTGCCTATGACCGGGACAGTGGACAGAGTGTGTGGTACCGTTACGATGGGCTTGGCAGGCGAGTTGCAAGCCGTACTACTGATGGTGCACAGTTGCAGTTTTTCTATGCTGATTTGACGGAACCAACACGCGTCACACACCTATACAATCACAGTAGTGCGGAGATCACTTCCCTCTATTATGACCTTCAAGGACACCTTATTGCTATGGAGATGAGCAGTGGCGAGGAATTCTACATAGCATGTGACAATGCAGGAACACCTCTTGCGGTTTTCAGTAGCCGCGGGCATGTGGTGAAAGAACTTCGATACACACCGTACGGAGATGTTTACCGAGATTCCAATCCCACCTTTCCTCTCATCTTTGGATTTCAAGGAGGGCTATATGACTCGTTCACCCGGTTGGTGCATCTTGGTCGCCGTGACTATGATGTGGTAGCCGGAAGATGGACGACGCCTAACCACGAATTGTGGGCTGAGCTGAGTGTGAATCCCAAGCCATTTAATTTGTATGCATTTAAGAACAACTACCCTCTGGGAAACCTACAGGATGTAACCAGGTTCATAACAGGTAAGAGTGGAGTTACCTAAAAGATGCTATTCCACCATCTGGCTGAATGGATGTCATTGAGGAACCGCTCATGGGCACATTTACAGTTTTTTTTTAATTATTTTACATTGTGGTGCTGCGAAATCAATATTAAAATTAACTGATTGACCAAATGACCAATCGCGAGTTGCCACATCACTGAAGTTCCACCAGTATATTTAAAGTACAGTTAGCTAATCATGCTGAGATGTCCGTTTTGTAATCGTACCATAAACATCTGTACTCAGGTGGTAATACTACTGGAACAGTCACACAATGAGCTCAGAACCATTCGGCCAGATGGTGGAAAAGAGCTATTAAAAGTTACTACTCCTAATAATGCATCCAGTTTGAATCCTCTGGGTAAGCCAGGTAATGTTAGTGCTATGGTATAACAGAAAAAATATTATTTTGGGAATCTTTGACCTAACTCCCTGTACACTTCAACACAGTATGTCCGGTGGGCCAAGTTTCACTTGTTCTTTATGTAAAAATTAAAATCAGGAGTTTGCTGGTGAGGTGAATCTAGATGTGAGTGTGATTTATGTCAGTGACATTTCCCTAAGGGGAAATGAACAGCTAAAAAATAGCACATGGTGGAACTGAGATTAATTGTACACCAGTGGTTCTCAATTTTTTTGGGCCACGCCCCCTTTGAAACATGAAAAACTATTTTCCAAATAATCATTTTGGTTTACTGACAAAAATAATGCTTTTAAAAGATTAAACTACATTTCCTTTCATATTCATTTGACAAGGTTTTATTTAAAGGTGCAGTATGTCAGATTCAGAAACCCTTGTTATTAATGACACCTGTGGCCGTTAAGTGAACTGCAGCCAGCTACCTGTTGCTCGTGCTTGTGCACACACTCCCTAGGGACGAGAGCGAGCATCGACCAAAACAATGAAGTAACGTACAAAGAAGCTGAACGTTATTCACCGACATCATGCTGACAAATGAGGTAGCATAATTAAAATTACACAGTTATGATTGTTTTACTACAAGCTTTGAGACTTCATATCATATTATATTTGACTCTCCAGTGCTGAATCAGGGCTAAAACAAAGTGTGGATATAGGTCTATATGAACTATGCAAGACTGTAGTTTTACATTGACTGCATTGACATTGATAGCCTATGTCAGCTCTAGCTAGCTTTATCAATAGCTGTTAGCTAAATTTGGTGGATGATGACAGTAGCTGTTTATAAAATAGACTGTACATTATAAATATGTTGACACAATTCAGTATTGATGTGATTCCATCACAACTGTCATTTTGATTTATCGATGCATTATTGTTTATAATGATAGAATGTAGATATTTTCTGTATAACCAGCTTTTTGCATTATCTTGAACATTGTCTAGCATTCATTTCATATATTATTGTAGTTTACCTTGCTGAATAATTACAGATTAACATTGACATTAACTTGACGTTTAGTATGAAGAGAAGATTGTTGAAATTATTTGAAAGTTATGAAGCAAGGTAGCTTGCAATTCATCAAGTTAGCTAAAATTACACAGAAGATTTTAGATTGAAGGCCTACTGTCTGAGGCTAGGCTCTTGGGAGCACGCATAAACATATACTTTGGATTTTCTCGGCAAAAGCGACCCTCTCCCTTCGCATAAAAATAAGTCTACGAGCTTTAAAGTAGGAAGTCTGGGAAGGGCAAATTTTTTAATTTGCGTTACAAGCCGTTCACACATTGGTAAAAAAAAAAAAAAAGTGAATATTACATGGAAAATTTTCCATATTGCACCTTTAAAATACAATGAAAGCTGAATGGAAAGTTACACTTCACTCCAGGGGGCGCTGGGCCACTCAGACAACAGAATCCTCCATTCATCAGCATTTAACTACCAGAATGGAGAATATTTAGAGAGTTATAGAATCTGCATTATTTTTTAATGCAAATTGGTAATTGCAAGGATTCATACCTATAACTGGAAATAAGCTTCAACTGCCTCTATAAAAGTTTTTTTTTTTTAAATCCTCATCCATTAATAATAAATTAAGGCGGGTGCACACTGGAAGATTTTGGCCACGATTCTGCCGTCTGAGACAAATTTCGGGAATCCTAAAGAATTTCTCTCGTCACAGAGCAAAATCGCCAATCTTACAACGTTCAGTGTGACATGTTCACAAACAGCCGATTAATAACCTTTCAGATGATCTTCAGCCTCCAACGAAGTTCTGCCAGTGTCTGAAATTTAGCATCGTAGCCATATAGTGTGACTGCTATTTTGCCAGGATGAAATATTCTGCTCCTCTCTCGCACCCTACTTGGAAAGAAACCTGCTCCACGTTTGCCCCACCGTATCAACATTTGTGCCCAGTTATCACTCATTACTCAAGCAGTTTCAATGTTTTTTCTTCTTTTCATTTAATATCAAATGTTTTAATAAATAAATAAGCAGAAAATACTTGGAGAAAAGTTTAACACGTCAGCAATATGAAAGTATTATTCTCTGAATTATATAAATAGCTTACAAAACGAAAATAAATAAATGATTGCATTTTCTCATTATTTTTCTTTACATTTATCATGCATTTTCTTTACAACATTATAATAATTACTATTTTACTTGTATTTTACTTGTAATAAATTTACTTTAAACATCTGTATACGTCTTTAGTTCATCACTCCAATTTTATTTATAAATAAAATAAAATAGAAAGATTTAACAATTTATACTGGTAAGTATTTATGGGACAGCATATACAGTTGGACGCAATTATAGAAATCTATGTCATGTTTGTGCATCATCCATAGGGAATTTGCAAACGTGATGTATTATCAGCCTTTATGAATTTTCGAAAATTTGCTTGGCCGGTAGGTTACTAACCTAAAAGAAGAGGAAGACGTACTATAACCCAACTTTTTTTGTTTTCTCCAATGTGAACGAAGAAGTTTGTAATTTTTATTTCCACAATGAATATTTGCTTGTGGAAGCGCATTACCTCCCGCACTCACGTTCATTCTCAACATCTGTAATTTTCTGTATTTGTGATCAAGTCTTTTTATGGGCCTATTTGACAAAATCCATCTTTCTTGTAAATGTTAGCCTATGCTCATGATGGAGTGGTATTGGAGCAATGGACATGCTGATGGTCCGGACTTTCAGAGAGAGAAAAAATATCCTCCTCTGTGGTGGGCAAATAATGCCATTTCGCTTCTATTCCGCAACACTCCCATAACGTGAGTGACGTTCACTGATCAGGATGATGGGGACCACAGTAGGCTACGATGTGTATCGTGCAGTCTGAAATAATGTCGCACATTATGCCATGGCGATATCAATGCGTTCAGATCGTACAGTCTGACAAGCAACAATCGTAAACTATTATAAATTGTACAGTGTGCACACGCCTTTACTGTGATTGTCGCATCCTAGCCAGCGCTGAAGAAAGTAACAAGTATCACATGACAGCAATGCCTACGTGCTGTTTTATGGTAGCTGTCAGGATCTCTGGGCAATAATTAACACCTGATTAATGATACTGATAAACTTTAATAAAAATAGACCTTTCCACCATCATTTACTCACCCTCATTCAAAATCAGTATTACTTTTTCATCCGTGAAACACAAGATTGAGGGCTGAGAGGATCGCTGTCCAAGCTCCGAAAGCACATATCAAAGCACCTTAAAGTCATCCATAGTACTCGTGCCTTAGATCTCAATTCTTCTGAAGTCATATAGTGTGTTGTGTGAGGAAAATACTTTAAGGGTTAATTCACCTCTTCACTCATCTGAAACTGGTGTGCACACAAGAATAACAAGAATAATGTTTGCATGAGAACACTTGACATCAATGCTTTGGGCTGTCAAGAGCTGCGTATGCATGATGCACTATGGAGCCAGTCTAATATTTAAAGGAAGAGGAAAATAAATTGTGCACACCGGTTCGTATGTGTATTTTCACTATCTTTTTCAATGTGTGAAAATGAATGAGATTTGAAGACGGGTCAGTCTTCCACGCCACCCTTTCAATACCATTGTACACTTTGAGAACCACAGCTGTACACCAATTAGGACAGTTTCCCTCACGCAAACTAGGAATAAGAGTCTTGCTCAAGGCTATATTGCTGTTAAAACAAGTCTTATTAACCCCTGAGTTCCATGGTGACTTTAATTTAATGACTTTTAATTTTTCTGAAAAATAAAAACCTAGCCTGGTTTGTTGGTCTTAGCTGGTCTCCCAGCTTGGTCAGGCTAGTCTGTTTGCTGTTTTGCTGCACTTTTCAGCTGGTCAGGCAGGAAGACCAGCTTTAACAAGGCAGGACTAGCACATTTTTCAAGACAAAGACATCATTAAGCACTTCTAATGAACTGAAATAAAGGTCTAGTACCAGAGGCTACTGATTATAAAAAAATAACTATAAAATAAAGACAAAACTTTAAGGCCTTCTTGAAAAGCTTTCTCAAGTTCTTAAACTACTTTACAAGATTATTATACCTGTTTCTGTGCAGATATCAGTAGCTGGCTGCAGCTCTTTGGGTTCCAGCTTCATAATGTTGTTCCAGGGTTCCCCAAACCAAAGGTGGAGAACACAGAGCAAACATATGAGATGATGGCCACACAGCTCCGCACACTCACCTGGGACACCAGCAAGGTGAGTTGAGTATTCCAACAGTACAGCATACTGCCTCTTACAGAAAGAATACGTCTTTCTTAGTATTTCTTTCTTTCGTGGAACACAAAGATGATGTTAAGCAATTTTTTAACTTTTAATTTAATATTATGCTAGAAACTAACAACACTCATGGTGGCTATTTCACAAAATATCCTACCTCCTTAGGTTGTACTTGGCATCCAGTGTGATCTTCAAAAGCACTTAAGAAACTTCATCTCATTGGATCGCCTTCCCATGACACCAGCTAATGGGAAAATCGGAGGCCGCCAGGGACGTAGACCAATGTTCTCTGCCCTTTCTTCAATTTTTGGAAAAGGTGTGAAATTCGCCATCCGTGATGGAGTGGTTTCAACAGAAATCATTGGTGTGGCAAGCGAGGACAGTCGTCGAATTGCAGCCGTATTGAATGGTGCCGTTTATCTGCGAGGCCTCCATTTCACAGTAGACGGGCGTGACACTCACTATTTCACCAAGGCTGGTCCGCTGGAGGCAGATCTGGGTGTGGTTGGGGGTGGCGCTGGAGGTGGTGTCAGAGTGTTGGAGAATGGTGTAAATGTATCGGTGTCCCAGATCAGTGCCGTGGTTGGTGGGGAAATGCGTCGTTTCGCTGACATTGTCCTCCAGCAGGGGGCGCTTAGCTTTAACATTCGTTACGGAGCATCGCCAGAGGAAGAGCGTACACGTGTGCTGGAGGCAGCACGAATAAGAGCTGTGCAGGGGGCATGGCTACGGGAGCAGAAAAGGGTCCTGGATGGGGAGGGCAGCAGTTTGGTTTGGAGTGATAAAGAAAAGGATGAGCTCATTGCAGAGGGGCATGTCTCAGGTTATGATGGGTTCTATGCTCTTCCTGTTGAACCACATCCTGAGCTTGCAGACAGCCCCTTCAACATTCACCTGATCAGACATGTGGAAACTGGTCGCAGGTAACAGCGGCACTTAAACACACCTCAACAAGCCTAAACACCCCTTTATACACTCCCAAGAAACCACATATCTCTTCAGCTTTTTGTAGAACCCCAACCAAACAATGCGAGAAAGACTATTTGCCTTTAAAATTTGACAAATGATGGTATTATTTTTGATTTTGTGTTTGTAAATGCTTAGCAAGTTTTTTTTTTTTTTTTTCAGTTTTTGTTTTCAGTTAGGTTATGTTGATTTTGTTGGAAGTCTTTCTTGTTTTACAGTAGATTAACCGTTCTTACTAAAGAACAAGCCTTGCTTGCCAACCTGAGGGCACAGAGAACAATGCTCCTGTGACTGTTCTAGACTTACTTTAAAGTGTCTTCAACTCCACAAATTCAGCCATGCCTCGCTCTCTCACTTCAGTGTGTACAAAAATCATTTGACTTTATGGGAATGTTGAGGGCACCTGGCTTTGTCATTAAATCCTGCAAACCCGAGGGGTTTCTTGTGAATTTATTGACTGCTATGTTAAATGTCTCTCTCAGAATTTTCACAGTCATGGACCTAACAGTTCAAATGACCTTCCTGAAACCCAGTATTTTAACAGACCTCTGGAAATCTGCTTCTATTTGATGCTGCTGTCTCAAAACTGAACCCCTTGCTACAATAATTTCACAGTGTTTGGAGTCTTGGTCACCATCTTGTGTTGCTTAATCAGTGTTGACAAAGCTGAAAGAATTAACCTGTTCAACACTGATGCAGATTTGTTTTCTTTGCGAAAACTGTACAGTTCACTTCTAATTGTTTTTTGTTTTTTTTTTCAAATGTGTATAAATAAAAAAAATATTATGTATGTGGATATTGTGCCTTCCTGGTCTGCTAGAAACTATCACATGAATTGGGCTAAGACATATTGTACATACTGAATTTATGTACGATATTAGGGTGAGGGGGGGTGGCTAGTGAGAGCCAAAAACATTAATGCTAATGCCTGCGGGGTAAATTCTTGTAAACATACCCCAGGATATGTCCCACTTTACAGTTAAAATGCAGCATTTTTATTTATTTCTATTTTATTTATTTATTTATTTTACTTTTCGCTTTTTCTGTACTATGTATCATTGTGAAACTGACATCATGTGCTTGTCATTTTGTTTTTTTAATGAGTGTCAAAGCTCCAGTTTTAGATTTTTATTTTCCCCAATACTTGAACAGGTCCTTTTCCTTCTGGTATGAGGCTTGAAGAGGGTGATGAGTAGGGAAATTAAAGAATAAACTGCTGAAGAAAGGTATTTTTGTGTTAGTGTTGGAGTTGTGTCTTTTCCAAACTATTAAAGTCTGCAGCACTGTGGGTAGACGTTCTGTGTGTAGGACTCTCGATATGGACGTCTGTATATCATTAATGAACTATTGTAGACTGTTTATAGATAATGGACTATTTATACATGACACTCAAGAGAAATAGGAGTAAATGTATTTTCTTGTGAATTCTGTGGATATGCTGTACCATGAAGCTTTGTAATCTTAATCTGAGATATATATATATATATATATATATATATATATTTGCACTGAATATAAGGTGGAGGTAAATGCATTGGACTGAATTGTGCAAAGAGTGTGCAAATATTTAACAGAACTGTGAAAGAGAGCTCTGATGGCACATTACGTTTCCAACATTTTGAAAATTTTAATTTCAATCGAAGAACAATTATGTTGCACAAAGAAGAAAAAAATAGAGGAAGAATTATTTTTTATCTTTTTCCATAATCGCGATCATCGCTGAACTGAAAAAATAATGTATAACTTTTGGTTTATAATAAAATCATCTTCCTCTCTCAAAAGTCAATTACTAAAAAACTTGTCCTCTCTTTGGCCAAACAAGTTCATGTGGTGTATATTTGGCTGATTGGCTTTATGTACACAGATTAATGCAGTTTGTTAAACATGCCTATTTAAAAACAAAGGCCTTTTTATAATAAAAAATAAAATTGAATCCCTTCTTGTGTGTGTGCGTCCCAGATTGAATAATGATTTGTTTTAATTAATGTTTATCATTTATAACCTAATTTTTTTTAAGAGGATGGAATATTCAAAAACTGCTAAATTGAATCCTTCTGTCAGTTCAAAGATTCCTACTCCTTTGGTAGTGATAGCTTTGAAGAAACAAAGACAAAAAGTAAGTTCAGTCATGACAACTCATCGAAAGATTTAGCATTTTAATGTGGGTATGACATGTTGATAGGATATTGGTCTTGGCTGATTAGATTGGAGATTTGCTACTGCTAGAACATACACAGACATTGAGTTTAGCATGTGGGCATGCTGCTGCTGCTGCTGCACAGTTAGAAAAAACACCAGACATGCTGCAGAGATTTATGCATGAACTTTGTTATTTGTGCACATTATTTTGTTGCATTTATTTTTTTATGTTGAAATTGCATTGAATTTCCTTACACAATTCATAATTTCAAATCAGCATGATTTTACAGGAATTCTAACACTTATCAAAATGTATAGTCTATGCCTTAGAATACATAAACACAAGGAAGTTTAATTTGCTGTTCAGTTTACAGAAGTACACATATGCTTAGGCAGATATGATGAAATATAGTTTTAAGGTGGAAACTATGTGTGGTTATAAGATATCTCTTAAGAGGAAATGAGCTGTCATGAGTTCCCAATCAGAGTCATATTGCTGTACTGAAACAAGATGGTAGTCGTGGTCAGAAATCTAATTCAGTTCTTAAAGCATCCAAAAGTCACGGAAATGGCCAGATATTTAAAATGTTGTGCTATAAAATGCTCAAGTGAATTCTTCCATTTTTATTTACTTTCCTGTTATCATCTGATATATTTAATACAATTTCATTCTAGGCCTGTCCAGATTTTAGTATTTCTGCAGACACTGTAGTGACCTGTAGCTCTCAGATATCTGTAATCACTGTCTAAGAGGTGAATGAATTTAATATGTTGCTGGAATGTGGTGTTTTTAATGAAAAAATTATTAATTCATTAATTAAAATCACCTCGGAAAGCACTAAGCAAAGAGACAACAATTCCAAAATGTAAGCTCTATAATGTAACAGGAGACATTACGTAAAATATCATCTAGAAGAGGATTTATTGTGTTATATCTTGTGCAGTATTTACAACTTTTTTATTTTAGTTGATTATAAAGATAACAGCTATAATTGTTCAGATTGAGAATGTATTTCAAGTAACTGATTCAATTAATTTGAAGTATTTATGTATATGTGTGTTTTGACACAATGTGTGTTTAATATGGCTGACAAAAGTATGCCCTAATGCATGTAAAAATAATAATATTAATGCCTCTGGAAACTACTTCCATTTAGGAATTAAATATTTAAAGTTACTCAGTCTTGGAAAGAACACAGACACTTTAAAAATATTTGTATAATAATGTATAATATTTTAATATTTTTTTTTTTTAAATTTAGAACACTTTATTTATATAAACATCAATATAATACATTTTACCTTTGGATTTAGCCACCCCATTCCCCCAAAAAGCAGGAAAACAAGTATGCTGTATAATTCAGAGTATTTGTTACTTAGAAAAATATACAAAAATACATTTTCATACATTTACAATATGTAGGAACAGTTTTCAGGTTGTTTGAGTTTAGGGTTTTTTTACAGGATAGAGAAGAGGAAATGAGATGCCTTGGTCTGGGATTTTAAAGGCAGCAATGAGGCTATTGACTTTCCTAAAGAGTCTTTGATCCATCTCAGGAGCCGTCTGAAAAAAAATTAAAAATAAATAAATATTAACATTTAAAATGTAAAAATATACATATTTCTGAACTCTTAAAAAGATTTTCTAACATGCAATATGTGCCTGAACTGACCATTTGCTTGTATTTGTATTTGTTTTTGTTTTTTTTAGTGTACAAATAATAATAATAAAAAGAGCTGTGTAGTATTTTCTTTTTGTAGGTGGAAGTTAAAGCTGTCAAGTTACAGGAAGTACAACAAAGTGAGCTGAAACATGAAAGCTGACAACAACTGTTTTAAAATATCTGTGAAGTGCCTGGACTAATGTTATTGAGGACTTAATAGAGAGTAAAATTTGCCTTTTCCAAGAGATCAGTGAAAAATATTTGGGGTGAAGTTTTATAGTGAACCAAAATGTAAATGTTTATCTGTGTGTGTGTGTGTGTGTGTGTGTGTGTGTGTGTGGGCATGTTTATGTGGTTTACAAGGACAACATTTTTAGGTTACAACCTGATATTTATAAGGGTATTATGCTACAAATGTGGTTTATGAGGACATATCTAGTGTCCCAATAATTCAAATTGATTAAAAACATACTAAATGAAGTTTTATTGAAAATGTAAAAATGCAGAATGTTTTTGTAAGGGTTAGGTTTAGGGGTTGTGTTAGGCTTAGGGAATAGAATCTATAGTTTGTACAGTATAAAAACCATTGACTATGGAGAGTCCTCATAACGATAGCTGAACCAATGTGTGTGGGTGGGTGTTTACAGTTTGCACCAAGTGTGAAATTGTGTGTGGGTGACAACAAAATTAAACAGAAGTACATGGCGATTCTTTGGCTGATACTTTGTGTGGTGAGTGACTCTATAAATACTTTTTCTTCTGTACATAAAATAGATCTTCTTTTGTTGAACGCAAGATACCAGTAGCATCAGATATTGCTGTCAGTAAAAAATATTTACAGGAAACCTATACCCATTGCTATTTCTGTATACAGATACTATACACTACATGACCAAATGGGGACACACTGAACACAGCACCATATGTGTCTGCTGAACATTTAATTTAAAAACTATGGGCATTAATGTTGAGACGCGTTCTTCCTTTGCTGCTTTAACTGCCTCCATTCTTCTGGGAAGGCTTTCAACTTTGGAATGTGGCTGTGGAGATTTGCTTCCACTCAGACACGAGTATCAGTAAGATCAGGTACAGACTGTAGGGTACTGACCCACAGTCGGAGCTCCAATTCATCCTAAAGGTGTTAAGTGTGGTTCAGTAAACAAATCATTTATAGGCCTCGCTTTATGTAGAGGGGCACTGTCAAAAGGGGACACCCCATTCTATTAGATATGTTTGTCTAATGATGTTGCATGGCTGTGCCTACATACTTTTGGCCATGTAGTGTTTATTAATGCATTGTCCTCACCCAAAATGACTGCTTAGGAATATATCATCACATACAGAATATGTTAAAGGAATATTCCGGGTTCAATACAAGTTATGCTCAATCAACAACATTTGTGGCACAATGTTGATTACCACAAAAATGTATTTCGACTTATATTAGAAAAATCTGGGTTACAGTGAGGTGCTTACAATCATTTGGCAAATCTGTAAACAATGAAATACCCAGTGCTACAAAAGTATAGCCACAAGACATAAACAATGTGTGTTAACATGATTTTAGTACGAAAAAATCACTTACTAACCTTGTCTGCGAAAAGTTATATCCGATTTTACAACTTCGTTGCCATGATGACACATCACTGTGAATATTAAAACGATGTGAAAACAATGATTTAAACAACTTTAAAACTTAAATAATACATCAGTTTAAAGAAAAGAATGTTTGTGCTTTTAAAAAATGATAAGCTTCACATTTCTGCCTTTAAACCCTTGGCCCCATTCACTTCCATTGTAGGTGCCTCACTGTAATCTTGATTTTTGCTGAGTTGAAATAATTTTTCTGGTAATAGAAATGATGCCACAAATGTTGTAGATTAAGCTGAATTGATATTAAACACAGAATATTTCTCCAAAACACAAGTGGCTGTATTATGATGTAACAGACACCGTTGAAGGAGCACTCAGTAATTTTTTCCATGGGGGTTTCCATATTAGAATCACATGACCTGCCGAATACTACTTGCTCAATTTCAGTAACCGTCTTGTTATTTGACACTTTCACTCATTGATTTCATTATGGCAGACTGTGAATATGACATTTCTACAATGGTACCTGAAACTGAAAACTATTGATTGTAAATTATGCAGCATCCAAGACGCTAGGTGTCAGTGTAAGTCCAAGATGATACAAAGACAAAAGTTACTGAGTGCACCTTTAATATTCGCCTCAGGAAAGATTAATTAGACCTCTTTAATCTGTTCATACCTCCATTGTCCAGAAGCCATCCTCTTGTTTGAATACTCTGTAGGTGTACACCCATCTGTCACACCTGGAGATTTACACACTGAATTTTTACCTCATATTGTTAGACACGGCAAACAGATACAATGATGTTGTTTATAATGCTAATGTAATTTTAGTCATAGCATGCAGATGCAGTAACTTTATACACAGAAACAGTAAAGTTACTTTCAGAATGTTATCCACAGATAGTGGTTATGCTTATCACGGCACACGTACCTAACAGTACTTATACATATGCAGGAATGTTAAAAATAGCAAAAAGATGCAGTCATTTTTAACATTTGTACTTTTTAAAGGTTATTTAATTATGCAGTTTCCCTACTCAAAAATGCTAAAATTTTAGTCAAAGCACTTAGATTATGGTTGCACAATTAATCCAAAAAAATTAATTATATTGCAATATGTCAAGTGGGGTTTGAAATACTGTTCTTAATAGGTTTAAGTCCTACCTCTTTGATTGGAAGCAGTTTGTTGCGATGGGTGGATTTAGATCTGAGGTTAATGTTGTGCAGTCTGGCGTCCCTCAGGGGTCAATTTTGGGAACTCTTCTTTTTAATATTTATGTTTATCCTCTTGGCCAGCTTTTGAGATCACTTGGTCTAAATTTTCATTTCTATGCAGATGATACCCAGATCTACATTCATTTTAGACCTAATGAAATTGTGCCTGATCATTTTCTTTCTGAATGTATTTCTAAGATGAAGGAATGGATGACTGATAATTTTCTTTGTCTTAACAGTGAAAAGACTGAGATTATGCTTGTTGGACTGAGATTATGCTTGCCACCAACTACGCAAAGTAGAGCCGGTCACTCTAGCTCTTGATGGCTCTACTGTGGAGTTTCAATCTAAATTGAGGAATTTAGGAGTAATTTTTGATGCCAATCTAACGTTTGAGCCACATGTTTTGAATACTGTTAAAATCTCATTTTTCCATCTTAGAAATATTGCCAGATTGCGTCCAATGCTGTCGTTTACTGTTGCTGAGAGATTGATAAACACTTTTGTGTTTTCGCGTATTGATTACTGTAATGCCTTGTTAGCTGGCGTGTCAAAAGTAACCTTAAACAGAATGCAGGTTTTACAAAATTCGGCTGCCAGAATCCTTACAAGAACTAACATACGAGACCATATTACTCCCGTTTTGGAGTCTTTGCACTGGCTTCCCATTAGGTTTAGGGTGGATTTCAAAATTTTGATGCTTACTTACAAGGCACTGCATGATTTGGCACCTCAATATTTGACCGAGCTTTTAACTCCATATACTCCAAAACGTGATCTTCGTTCTTCGGATACTGGTCTTTTAACTGTTCCCTCAACCCGTTTGAGATTAATGGGAGATAGGGCTTTTTCTTCATTAGCTCCAAAACTTTGGAACTCTCTACCGATTGAGATCAGGCAAGCCAAATCTTTTGGAATTTTTAAATCTCAGCTTAAAACTCATTTTTTTAGGTTAGCTTTTAATTGATTTATTGTCTTTTATGGTTATTTTATTTTACTTTGTATTATGTCTCTTTGTGTGTTGAATCTTTGCAATTTTAATTGTTTTTGTACAGCGCTTTGAGATGTACATTTAAAGGCGCTATAGAAAATAAAGGTTATTATTATTATTATTATAATACAGCTGCCGCAATCCAGTTGAGTCCTTTTTTTCACAATGTGTTCGTGTATGTATGCAATGACAAATTAGAGATGTTTAAATTAGTCTTTAAAGGCATATTAATAATGCTCACATTTTCTGTATAGCCTAATTTATTCCAAGTCTGTTTAACACATTTGTTTTTTATGCAAATAAACAATAAAGCAATTCAGGAAAAAAATTCTCAGCCTGTTTTAGATGTGTAGCCTACATAAAGAATATGGCATGCAATTACTCATAAGTATTTTAATGTCATTCCATCTACCAAAATGAGTAATCACAATGGCAGTATCAAAGAAAGTGATCGACCATTATAACAATTGTGCAGCCATAATTAAGATGCAGTAATGTTAGTCATAGCACAGATACAGTAATGTTACTGTACTTACAGTGCACAGATGCAGTACTGTTATTCAGAGCAAATAGATACAGTATTTTTGCTGACAGCACCAGATGAAGTAATTTTACTCACAGCACACAGATGCAGTAAGATCCCGGTGAGCTCATGCTATCTCTGATCAGATAGCTGCCATTGCTGCCTGCCACATTCAAGATCTCTTCTGCCCTTCTCTTACTAATGGGCCCATGATACTCTGCCAACTCCTCCATTCTATCTGTCTGTCTCTAGCTCATACACAAACTGATACACACACCGCAAGAAGAGAGACCTCCCTGTAAAGGAAGTCAGTCAGCATTTACATATTCTAGCGAAGCCTCTCTCTCTCTCTCTCTCTCTCTCTCTCTCTCTCATTAAATATGCATACCATTTTTGACACTGGCAGGCAATTCAATTAATAATAATAAAAAAAATTAAGTCAGCTATATCAGCAACAATCCACATGCGAACCCACACAGATGCACAAATTATCATTATTGCAATATAGCATATATTATCAGTCTAAGGATCAACATTAACACTATTTTGCTACCTTAATGTGTTAAAAAGTTTCCTCTGCATTTATTTTCATTTAGAGAATATTTGCCTCTATTTACCTGAAAAACTGGAATATACTTGCTGTTGTTTATTATGTTTGCTTCAAAAACACTCCCATTCTCATCCCAGCATCTAATATTTCAGTTTTAGTTCCTCCTTAATACAGAAACAGTTCTCTGTAAAAACAGAGATCGTGAAATATGTAGTCTGTCTTCTCATGTATTATGTGGAAAAAAAGGTTACGTGCTGAAACTGAACTTAAGTCATATTTATGCATTTCTCCAGTGTACTTTCCCTCAATAATGTGAAATGATGCACTATACAATTGTGTCCACATGGAGGCGCACGTAAACCATGGGCCATTTTATCGAGCGTTTTAGAATATGTTTTTGTCCCAAAAACTTTGTCCGTATATATAGGGTTGGGGAGTAACGGAATACATGTAACGTGATTACATATAAAATATATATATAAGTAACAGTATTCCACTACAGTTACAATTTAAATAATTGGTTATTAGAATACAGTTACATTCAAAAAGTGCATTTTATTGTCATTTGTTTCATTTAGTATTTAATCCTTTCAGATGGAAAACATTTATACATATAAATGATGTGATCCAAAGTGGATTTGAACAGCGGTGAAACACTTTCTGATGATGTGTTACATACATACGAGCAGACAGAGAAATAAGTTTGAAGTAAGTTTGGAGCAGAAGAAATAGAAATAAATCTTGTGTAAATTGTCAACTTTACGCTAAGATAAAATGCTAAGTCTAGCCATTTTACATGCACATGTTTCCAGGCACAATCATCATTTTTTATCAAGAAAATTCACACTGGATCATAATTTCTTTTTTTCTAGTAAGACCTCTGATATTAGAGCAAAAATCATATTCTTGATAATAATTTTTGTACTGATTTCCTGTAAAAATATCTAAAAATCCTTAAAACAAGATCAATTTGATTTATCTTATTATAGAAACAACACTTCATAAGATATTTTGGATTTTCGGAGAATGCGTTTTTAACATATGTATTTTATCTTAATGTACTGGCACAGTTTTTATTAACAAAACAATTTAAAAAAAAATCTAATAGTGCCGAAGAAGTAATCCAAAGTATTTAAAATACTTTACTGACCTTGAGTAATCTAACGGAATACATTACAAATGACATTTTACATCATATATTCTATAATCTGTTTTGGAATACATTTCAAAAGTAACTCTCCCAACCCTGCGTGTACTTTTGAAACACTTCAATATTAGGTATGTTTTTTAGCTATTAAATAGGGTTGAATTTATGAAACAGAGCATTAAGTCCATTCTGGCCTTCCTTAACTGCTCCAACTCCAACAAAGCTCCAACACATTGTCCATGTTCATCTCTAATAATTTGTCTACATTTTGTTCATTTCAGATGACAATTAGCCTGTATCAGATGATGAAACCCTGTTTGTTTCTTAGGTCTGGCCTTCATGGATGAACATGGTGAAATTCCTAATTTTACTCACCTGCCATTAGATCAGTTTGCTCCATATTCATCATCTCACCATCAGTCCAAATTCTGGCAATCTGTTCAGTGAAGAACATATTCTAAATGATTTACTGTATGTAGGCAGTTACAAACTACACCTGGAAATTGTAAATAATTTCTCTATTGAAAAAAGGCTTTATTTTATTTTTTTGGAGACAATTTTTTACTATTTTAAAAACCTTTTGATCTAAAGGCTAATGCTTTTGAAATGCTTAATGTGTAAAATTAAGACTCATTTAAATTGTGCATCACATTAAATTATGTATACATTTATGTGAAAGACATTTTTAAATGGACGAGTTAGACCAAATAATGAAGAAAAAGCAACCAACAAGTGCTCAACATAAATGGGTCCTCTCTCAAAACATCTAGGTGGAAGTTGGTTGAAAGATATAAAGGCGATATAAATCCAAAAATGAAATCAATAAATAATCTTAAAATAGTTTAATAAATAATTAAATACATACTGGTAATTAAAATTAATGAAAAAAGAAAATACTAGCTACTTACTCAAATGTCCATAAATACGCTTACTACTGTAAGTTAGTCTCCCTCTTTCACTTTGATGAATCTGATGATACACTAATGTTTGAATTTTGTTAATTTGCTCACTTTAAATTAATGTTTAAAATGTAACTACAACTAATATTTGTTTATGAGAGACATTTCAATTTGCTAGCAACTTTTGTTGATTTTGTGGCAGACAGGGCCAGCACATCTTAAATAAGAAATTTACACCATTTTGTCTGTGGCTTTTGGGCAGATTTTACAGTTATATTTGTGGGATTGCGACCAGTACATTAAAAGTTTGGGTGCACTAACTCTTTACAATTGTTCTAAAATGTTGAAAATACACTTTATATAATGAAATAATACAAATTGAAGTACAGGAACTATGCAGTGGCCAACAGATGTTACACAATTGAATGTAATGTTTTATTTTACATTCTTCAAAGTTTCTGCCCTTTGCCTTTATTACATATTTTTTGCAAACCTCTTGGCATTCTCTCAACTAAGTTAATGAGGTAGCCACCTGCAATGCTTTTCTAACTGTTTTGAAGGAGTTCCCAAATAAATTAGGCACTTGGTTGCTTTTTTCGCCAGTCCACAGGTACGATTTACAAGACTAATTTCAAGCATTTAAGCCTTTAGATTATAAAGGACTTTCAAGTAATGCGAAACATTCATTCAGCCATGTGTGTCCAAATTTTTGGCCAGAACTGTCTTATATCTTCTTTTTTTGTAGTGAATTAACCTTTCATGCTTTCTTACCTCTGACAGCATCAGCTGAACACTTTGGCCTTGAACTGTTGATGACTCACTCACAGGTTGGACTTCAGGTTGCATCCACACTATGAAGACAATAACTCAAGTACAAATACTGTAGGTTAGTGGGGAAACCTATAGTGGTTTCCTATGGCTTCCTATGGAATACTCACCTCCTATTGTTATCTCTTCTGTGTTCTGTCTCCACTGGTGACCTGACATTGGTAATCTCCAACATCTGAGAAACTGAAATTTCTTAGTAGTAAGGACAAATTTCTTCTCTCCAGTCCATGAGTAAATACATTTACTCTGTCCGTATAACCCCTCCCCTCTGTCAACTGTTCGTTCACATAAAGACAAACACAGACCGTGTCCTTGAACCACTTGATCTCCATGCCAACATCACTGATTTCAGGGGACAGGTGACTAGGAATTGTGAATTCAGACCCCAAAAGAACCAGTACTTCATGGTTTGGTTTGGGAACAACAAGCTGGAAGTAATCTATATGAAAAAGAGAGAAAGATGGACATACAGTAGGCTACTCACTATTGATTCTATTTTACCTTTACAAAAAAACAAAACAATATTCTGTGGTGGATCTCTTACAATTGCTTGCAGCACTCATCTTGTAATTCTATTTGAGATGAAAACAAAATGTGGTGAGAGTGAGTTATGATTTTAGTCTGTCTGGTCCAACACAACATCCAAGTGTTCATTTTTACAGTCATTTTTTTACAATGAAAGTTGTAAAAGCATACTACAGTGAACTCAATAAAAGCTTTGAGGGAAAGCGGTCCTGAGAAAGTATATTTTGTTGTTCTTTAGTCTTTTATCCTCCATACAAAATATTTATTTCTCTAACAGTGTACTGAATTGAAGAGGTATAGCATGTGAAAGTTTGTCTTCACCTGAAAATGTTTTGTTTTTGAGAAAAAGAATGATAGCTTTGCATAAACTCTTTTAAATTCTACTAGGTGGCCAATTTCTTGCAATGAAACAATATCCCCCAAAGAATGTTCCGCAATGAGAACAAGATATCATCCACGTTCTGCGTCTGTGTGCTGATGAAGGGTGGGACAACACGGGTCAGAGAGAAAAAAAGCAAAGGTCACACATGTATTATTTATTTTTTATTTTTTTCTGGATTACAGAATTATCAACCCATGCTTCATTTCCCAGTGATAAGAACCAGAATGAGATGTGTGTTTGTTCACATAAATATTGTCCATAAATACATTCACACTGTTGTTTATTATTTAGCTTGCATTCATTCAAGCTCCACCCACAGCAGTTCTCTTTAGCTCTGCTGCAGATCTTTCGAACACAGTGGCCTATAGCGCCACCAGCGCAGCCAATAAGAAGTGCAAACCCATTCTGACCGCATGTAGAATTATTTAACATTTCTGCAATTATATATTGGTGATTGACTCACAGGTTGAACACCAGGATCAATCCTCACTAAGAAGAACATCACTCAAGAGTAAATAAGTTTGTGTGAAAACACTAAATGTTTTTACTATGCAATACAATATGGTTGTATCTATTTAAAAATCCATTACAGATAACTATCTAACATTTTCTGATATTCAAATTCAAGTAATCAAATTTCTGCTTTTGATTTCAGTTAATGTTAATTTCAACAAATACTAATACATTTTTAAAATTAAAAGATGTGTATGTTAACAGTAGTTAATGTCTTATGCAATAACAATAACAACAACTAACAATTGTAACATTGTAAAGAGTCAACATAATTAAAATCCTTGTTGTGTGATATATAGGACTTGACAGGCTGAAATCATGAATATTTTACTATATATTTTTTAGGATTACAAGATGAGAGAAACAAGTAACAGTAAGTTATCTTAACACCTCTGACCTTTTGTCAACTTTAGAATTTGTACCTGGGCCTGAGTGCAATTGCAACTATTGCACCCACTGTTGCGTTGATCCTGGACCCAAGAAATCTAAAGAGAGCAAATAAATAAAAAGTTATAGGCATGTTTAGCCATTTTTTTTATATGACTAATATATAAAAAAATCACTAGTAGCCTTTTTTAAACATTAAAATAGGCAGGTATATTCAATTAATATTTTTAATGTCTGGCCATAAATTCACATGTGCCGTAGCTGTGGAACTTACGTATGGCCCCTGAATGGAGTGCAATGAATGAGCAAGAATTGGCTCAGCATTTCACACGCCAGAGGCTGGCTCCTCTATAGACAGACACGATCTAATCCTAAATTTCCTTTAAGGGGCTTGAACCCCCCTTGCTCTGCTACGGTTCCAACATGGGACTTGAATCTGGTGCTGAGGGTGCTCACAAGCCCCCCGTTTGAACCTTTGGAATCTGTTGTTACATGTGCTCTCTTTAAAGATGGCACTGCTGTTGGCACTGCCCTCAATCAAACAGGTTGGCGATATACAGGTGCTGTTGGTTGACAGTTAATGTCTGGAATTCGGTCCCGGGCTTTCAAAAGCAACCATTAAACCCCAAAAAGACTATGTGGCTAAGGTGCTTTCCACACCCTTTAGGGCTCAGATAGTGCACCTACAAGCTTTCTCTTCTCCACCGTCAGATGAGGAGCAGTTAGCGCATTTATTATGCCCTGTACATGTATGTGGAGCACATTCGCACTCGTCTTCGCAAAACATGTTTGTGAGATTTTATAACCTAGACGTGGCGTCCATCACTTCACAAGTCCTCTCTGACGAGAGAACTTAGTATTCCAACACCCGGCAGTTGAGCCCAAACAACTTATCACAGGCAGGCTACCTGTTATATTTTAATACATAGTCACCTGTTTTGGCAACTACCCAATGTACTAGATACAATAGAAGTCACAAGCACTTCCTATAATAATAATAAAACCTCCCTCCCTACCTCTAGTATGAAGTTGTTAAATTATACTGTGTGTATTATAGACTCATATACATCCTCATACTAATGCCTCCTACACACTACACAATTTTCAAAGACGTTGGATCGTGGTACCATTCATATTACACAACTGTCTGTCTTGTCATGGAAGTCTTAGCGTTTTCAAATTACATGACGAATCAGTGACAGGGGTGAACACATTGCAAAATGTTTCACTATTTACGATGACTCTGCCTGGACTCAAATTACGTTTCACAACAGAGTACACACAAGTAGCCTACTACGAGATGAGATACGAAAACAAATGCATGATCATATGTTATGCATTTCAGAATATGATATATATGTATCATATATTTAATTGGTTACAATATGAAAAAGTACCTCCTACTGAAAAATCTACATATTTGCTTACCTGACTGTCCAATAGAATTGGCAATTTCTCTCCAACACATCTCTTTCTCCTCCCGGTTGTGGTACAGTTCAGATGAAACATCTCTGAAACATCTCAAGCACTGGTGCTCGTGCCAACGTTCCACTAATTTTTCCTCCATTTCGTCAGTCCAATGAGACTTTCTTGATACCGCACTCATGCCAGTTGATGTTCTGTTGCAGGTACATCAGGACTCCTCCCACTGAAACTTCCCGTGCCCCATTTCTTGCTCTCTCTCATTGGCTGTAGGTCAACGCTGCAGTTGTATTCAGTCAAAACATATTTCAAATTGCACGATTTGGAATCGCAAACAGGTCCAGATATTTAAAATTCTAGATATCTCGCTGACATCGGCGACACGTCTTCTCTCAAACCACGTATTTGATAGTTCATACATTGCGATCGTCAGTCACGGGAGTGAGCTCGGATTTGCCTACAATTTCAGGCTTTTGTCAATGATCTACACAAAAATGTCGGCGAGCGAAAATCGGGCTTAAAATCGTGTGTGTAAACTTGGCATAAGATTAACTTCCCATCTGGTTTTCACCATGTGGGGTTATTAATTTTCATACACACTAAAGAGATATTATACTAAGTCACCATTGCGAGCACCATTGCCAATCATAAAATTGCCATGATACAAAGGCTTCAACTTGGTCGTGGAAAGAGAGAAAGAAAAATAGCAAAATTGAAGTATTTTTTTCTTTAAATATCCACTTTCACTTTCAGATGCACCACATGTGACAGTGGAGATTGAGCAAAAAAAAAAAAAAAAAAAGGACAAATTTGGATCTGTTTCTTACCCACACCTATTATATCGCTTCCAAAGATATGGATTTAACCACTCGAGTCATAAGGATTACTTTTATGTTTAATTTATGTGATTTTTGGAGCTAAAAAGGTCTGATCTCCATTCACTTGTATTTTAAGGATCTACAGAGCTAAGATATTCTTCTAAAAATCTTAATTTGTGTTCTGCTAAAGAAAAAAAGTCATACACATCTGGGATGGCATGAGTGCGTTAAATTAAAAAAGTTAATTTTTGGTTGAACAATCCTTTTAAACTGAAGTCAAGTCTCATGCTTTCCATCATGGAAAGTAAGCTAAATATGTTTTCCCTCATCTCTCTCATGGATTACTGTATCTTTTACAAAAATAAGTGCGAAAGTAAATAGATTTGTACAATTGTTCTATATAATTCATGGAAAATTTCAGGTTAATTTCATCCCAGTGCTTATTTCCCCCAAGAGTTACATGCTGTCAATTATCAGGAACACTAATTTCGATTCATCTTTCAGTGTGTATAAACAAACAGGAAAAGCTAAAGGTAACTATAAACTTTGCACATGTTGAGATTGTGGTGGAAGAATTTCTTACCAAACCTGTCTGTGCAAATAGTAATGCAATATCTCTCATTACTCGTGTCATAACTAATATAAAAAAGAAAAAACCTGGTTACTTGGGATGGAGCAATGAATACATAAAGGGATATGGACAAGTACTGAGATGGCATATTAATACAGGTGCTGGTCATATAATTAGAATATCATCAAAAGTTGATTTATTTCAGTAATTCCATTCAAAAAGTGAAACTTGTATATTATATTCATTCATTACACACAGACTGATATATTTCAAATGTTTATTTCATTTAATTGTGATGATTAAAACTGACAACTAATGAAAATCCCAAATTCAGTATCTCCGAAAATTTGAATATTACTTAAGACCAATACAAAAAAAAGGATTTTTAGAAATGTTGGCCAACTGAAAAGTATGAACATGAAAAATATGAGCATGTACAGCACTCAATACTTAGTTGGAGCTCCTTTTGACTGAATTACTGCAGCAATGCGGCGTGGCATGGAGTCGATCAGTCTGTGGCACTGCTCAGGTGTTATGAGAGCCCAGGTTGCTCTGATAGTGGCCTTCAGCTCTTCTGCATTGTTGGGTCTGGCGTGTCGCTTCTTCCTCTTCACAATACCCCATAGATTTTCTATAGGGTTAAGGTCAGGCGAGTTTGCTGGCCAATTAAGAACAGGGAGTACCATGTACCAGTACCATGGTCCTTAAACCAGGTACTGGTAGCTTTGGCAATGTGTGCAGGTGCCAAGTCCTGTTGGTAAATGAAATCTGCATCTCCATAAAATTGGTCAGCAGCAGGAAGCATGAAGTGCTCTAAACTTCCTGGTAGACGGCTGCATTGACCTTGGACCTCAGAAAACACAGTGGACCAACACCAGCAGATGACATGGCACCCCAAACCATCACTGACTGTGGAAACTTTACACTGGACTTCAAGCAACGTGGATTCTGTGCCTCTCCTCTCTTCCTCCAGACTCTGGGACCTTGATTTCCAAAGGAAATGCAAAATGTACTTTCATCAGAGAACATAACTTTGGACCACTCAGCAGCAGTCCAGTCCTTTTTGTCTTTAGCCCAGGCTAGACGCTTCTGACACTGTGTCTTGTTCAAGAGTGGCTTGACACAAGGAATGCGACAGCTGAAACCCATGTCTTGCATACATCTGTGCGTGGTGGTTCTTGAAGCACTGACTCTAGCTGCAGTCCACTCTTTGTGAATCTCCCCAAAATTTTTTAATGGGTTTAGTTTCACAATCCTCTCCAGGGTGCGGTTATCCCTATTGCTTGTACACTTTTTTCTACCACATCTTTTTCTTCCCTTCGCCTCTCTATTAATGTGCTTGGACACAGAGCTCTGTGAACAGCCAGCCTCTTTAGCAATGACCTTTTGTGTCTTGCAAGATGTCAACGGTTGTCTTTTGGACAGCTGTCAAGTCAGCAGTCTTCCCCATGATTGTATAGTCTACAGAACTAGACTGAGAGACCATTTAAAGGCCTTTGCAGGTGTTTTGAGTTAATTAGCTGATTAGAGTGTGGCACCAGGTGTCTTCAATATTGAACCTTTTCACAATATTCTAATTTTCTGAGATACTGATTTTGGGGTTTTCATTAGTTGTCAGTTATAATCATCAAAATTAAAAGGAATGAACACTTGAAATATATCAGTCTGTGTGGAATGAATGTATACATTATAAAAGTTTCACTTTTCGAATGGAATTACTGAAATAAATCAACTTTTTGATGATATTCTAATTATATGACCAGCACCTGTATGTTTGGAATGGCTTTGGAATACTGCCATAATACGCAACACATGGGTACATAAAGAGTATTTGTTTTGCAGTATACAGTATGTATACAAATCAAATCAAATCACTTTATTGTTTACGGTGCACAGTATTTGTAATTTGTATTATTTATTTATTTTTTTTGGTGTGGATGGAACACCCAGACATCCTTCTACATTTGCTAAAAGCATCCAAACATTCTTGATTTATTATTTGATCAGACTTTGATCAGACTACAAAATAACCATATTTATTTTCAAAATGGATGCCAAGCGGAATACTACATGGCACACTATGGTTTGAAATGCCAATGCATACAGTGCTGCATACAGTACAGGCATATTGAACATAGCTAATGAGCCATGACCACCCAGGGTCATAGCTAGAAATTCAGGGTCCCCGGACTGCATGATTTGGGCCCCTTTCCTTACCTTGATGAGCTCATTTGGGTGTATTAAATGTATCCAAATGTATGTTTCAAAAATGCTTCATTTGTTAATATTGTTCAGCATTTTGTCTGTTAAAAGCTAGTATTTTTAGACAGATTTTAAACTGATTTAAAAAAATATATATATTAAAACTACTTGTATACCATAGAGAGCAAGCTTTCTATGGGTATTTATTTTTAATTTTTTTATATTTATTTTGATTTCCTCTATGCCCAATTCCCAATGCACACTAAATCCTTGTGGTGGCGTAGTGAATCCCTCAATCCGGGTAGTGGAGGATGAATCTCAATTGCCTCCACATCTGAGACAGTCAATATGCGCATCTTATCATGTGGCTTGTTGAGCTGCGGAGACCTACATTTACATTTTACATTTATGCATTTGGCAGACGCTTTTATCCAAAGCGACTTAACAGAGACCTTATTACAGGGACAATCCCCCCAGAGCAATCTGGATTAAGTGCCTTGCTCAAGGACACAATGGTGGTGGCTGTGGGGATCGAACCAGCGACCTTCTGATTATCAGATTACCAGTTATGTGCTTTAGACCACTACACCACCACCACTCCGTACCACATGACCTAACGCATGTGGAGGATTTCACGCCATTCTCCACGTCATCCATGCACAACTCACCACATGCCCCACCGAGAGAGAGAACATTATAATAACCACAAGGAGGTTACCCCATGTGACTACCCTCCCTAGCAACCAAGCCAATTTGGTTGCTTAGGAGACCTGGCTGAAGTTACTCAGCACGCCTGGATTTGAACTCGCGACTCCAGGGGTGGTATTGTCAATACTGGCTGAGCATTAAATAAAATACAATAATTCCAGCTACTGTAATTCTGTCTGTAATGCATAACCAAAATTCCAGAAGTACCATTTTAACCGGGTGTGTTATGACAGCTTTATAACTCTTTATAATTTATAAAGAAATATAAATTATTTTTCAATAATAAATTCTTGTAGTTATGGGACACTTTGTAGTGCACAAGTTACAAGAAAATGTTTATTTTTGCTTATAACTTCTGAATAGTTTGGCCTAAAATCATGACACTGGTCTCAATAGATTCCTTGGGAATGCAGAGTGAAATTATAAAAAAATGTCTATGTTGGCGATTGACCATTTTTATTTTATCATAAAATGCTGTATCCTTACGAAATATCGTATCACTGGCCCCACGCCCTGAAAGTACCTACAAAGTTTGGGGCCAGCACCAGATTGCGGTCAAAAGATATAATGAAATGTTTTAAAATGCTTTTAACTTTTATTTTATTTAAGATTCCTTGTAGTGATGGGCATTCCGGCTCTTTTCAGTGAGCCGGCCCCCTTCGGCTCAGCCAATCAAAAGATCTGGCTCTTTTGGCTCCCAAATGGCTCTTTCAAAAAAAAAAAATATGTTTTGTATTTTTTCAATTCAAACAGTTTGTGATAGCTTGACTATAATTGGTGTTAAAACAATAATTTAATTAATTAAATTATTACATGAAATCATACTCTAGCTTAACCACAATGTATTTAAAAATGAATTGGTTTATGAATAAGAATGCTATTAAACATTGGCATATAAAGTATAACTTTTTATTGAAAAAAAACAAAGTGCATATAAATCTAACCATTCAAAACGAATACAATCTGAACAGCATAACAGAATATTACACCATATCAAAAGACAAATAAAATAACAATTAGCAAAACTGCAGCATCCCACAAATTGAAATAAATGTCAAAAAAGGATGTTATTACACAGTATAAGAATTTAAAGTATAAGTTTTTTAATGTATATAAACAAAATGCATATAAATCTAACCATTCAAAGCAAATACAATCTGAACAACATAAGTTGGCTCCGCCCTCCCTCACGCATCTTTGGTTCATTGATTGACTCTACATGTCTGATTGACATGAACAACATGCGAGGCTTAGTCTGAGCTGACAAACAGAACAAATGTGTGCGCTTGAGCATTTATGCATATATTATTTCTTTTTTCGTTCTTTTAATTAGTTAATTCTATTCATTTAAATCTTTTGATTTTTCATATCTTTAATTTTTTTCTATTTTTATAAATAGATTCGGCTAACCTTCAACCTTCGCCTACAAGAGCCGGTTCATTCGTGAATGACCAATCACTAATTTCTTGGGTTATGCGGAATGCGATGATTCCCGATTTGACGTTGTCGGCTATACTTCCTGTCCACCATTTTGAATGGAATGAAAAACCTTCTTTTTCAAACTCCTAGGTCATACATTCAATTCACACAATTTGTGCATAATCTATTGACTCTAGATCAGATAACGTTAAGACAAGATCAATAGCATCACAGACACTCGCAGCTTATTTAGAACATTCAACACACTCCTCTGTCCTCCACCTCCACTGCCTGACACCTCACTGACAGCAGATGTCTTTGCCACATTTTTTACTAATAAGGTTACAACCATCAGCAATACATTCTCGGAACCACACCATCAAACACCTTTTATTTTGTTAAATTATTTATTATTTTTGTGATTTTTACAAACACTTTTTTACCCTCAGAAATTGTATAAAGTAGCAAAACAAAAAAGTGCTGTGTGACCTCCATATTGTTTCTAACAGGAAACTTCTGACACAGACAGAAGAGACACTGAGGAGCCAGAATAAAGACCAAACCCTGCATAGAGAGGCTCAGTGAATGTGGAGTTAAATGTGTGTAAGTGCGTGACTCTGTGTGTGCCAGAGATGCTGTAGAAGGACAGAGTGCCAACCGGCCAGTCCAGATACACCCCCACTCTTTTAGAACGTAATGAGGAAGAAGGAAGATGTATTTTAGTTCTCACATTATTGTGCCAGGCATTGAAGCTGTTATCAGAGCAGCTCAGCCTCCAGGAATTTTCATTGGAACCAAATTCACAGTCAGTACGCTCTCCTTTCCTCTTGATTATTTTATATGACACTGAAACATAGGCCCCACACTTCCCACTCCATTCAACCTCCCAGGAACAGCGTTTACACAGGCTCT
Organism: Moxostoma hubbsi; assembly: GCA_032164185.1. Lineage (NCBI taxonomy): Eukaryota > Metazoa > Chordata > Actinopteri > Cypriniformes > Catostomidae > Moxostoma > Moxostoma hubbsi. The sequence continues at coordinate 9,812,093 of JAVLUX010000215.1, forward strand.
CTCTGCACAGAACCTGAGGAAAGCACTCAAATCTCTCTGGATGATCAGGATATGACTGCTGATTTTCTGAATGCGTAACCTTTTTATTCTCCTCAGATAGAAAGAGATGTGTATGTGCTGTGTTGGGGTCCAGTGTGAGCTCACAGGTGTCTGAACACAGGAAGAGAGATTAGAGAAAAGTACCATGACAAGACAACAAAATGTAAAACAATGTTATCAGGTTAAGGTCTGTGTGTGTACCTACATCTTCGCAATCCTGCTGCAATCCTAAATTTTCCTTGATGTTCCACACTATAGAAAAAAAGAGTGTCAATTTCTGCCCATTTATAACAGGAACATACGACGTTGAAGATCAGGGATTCAAAGACTTATTCAAACACTGAAATAAAGTTTTAGGACTTTGAAAAATTTTAAGCAAACAAATGTTAGGAGTGACAAATACTTAAAACACTGCATTAAGATTTACACCATGTACTGAAGGTTTGAATGTCTATTGCCATATATACAGTAAGCAAGCAGTGCATGTGGCTACAAGCACTACTGATTGAGAAACAGTGAATTATATTATGCGTCTCAGTTTCTGAAAACAAATACTTTCTATGCACACACTAGTCTTATTTTCTGACATACTTCAGTATCTCCAATTTGCAGGTTGGATCCTCCAGTCTAGCAGAGAGCAAAACATGACCTATATCTCCAAGGTTATTGCCGCTAAGATCCAGCTCTCTCAGGTGTGAGGGGTTTGAACTCAGAGCTTCTGCCAGAACAGAACAGCCTTTGTCTGTGATAATACAGCCAGACAGTCTACAAAGATAGATAGTAAAAAATGTGTCCATTAAAATCAACTGGAGGCATTCAAATTTAAAACAGTCTTAATGGTTTAATTATACTAATGTCTTTAAAGTATTCGTTCAAAAAATACTGTATATTCTGATCCTTTCAACTGCCATACTGTTCAATTTGTGCATGCAAAATTTATATTAACACTGTTTGTGCTACATTCATTAATTTATTTGGCTTTCAACTAGCAACGCTCAAGCAACATGTGAAAATCACTCAGCACACCTTTAACACTAGCATAGCAATCTAGCAAGCACCACACACATTTTTTTCTGAAAATGTAAAAATCTACTATCTAGTATCACCTTCATCTATGTTTTAGAATGTACTTTTGAGAAATTTTCAAACTTTATTGGAGACTTTTGTTATGGTGTCTTTTATCATATACAGTACTAATGAGGAATTTTTTCTTTGTTATTTGCTCAGCTCGTGAAAGAATTTCAAAGTTGAACAACAGTTTACTGTTTGTGAACATTCCGACAGAGGATTTAGAGGAGCATTCAAATATGATGCACAAGAGGGTACGTGTGCACCAGCTTGATAACGCTGCAAGCTGGTGTGTTCACGTTTACGGATCTTAATTGACTGAAGCACGTAACTGGAATTAGCTGTTGGCCTCAAAGTATGTGGATCAATGGCATTATGAAAGTATTTAGCACATGACAGATTGTGCTGGTGATCTGTTTCAAACACAGATCTGTGTAGAAACGGTTCTAGGGTCTGTTAATATTCAGGGCTTAGCCCAGACCTTTGTGGATATGTATGGGGCCATCCTATAATGAAATATCGGAATATAATACACTTTAAAATAAAAGTTTAAATGTTACATCTGTAAGGTTTTATTTATATTAAAATATTACTGAAACTAAAAGGTCCAACTTACTCTTTTTTTTTTAGCATCAGATATGCTCAAAGTCCAGAAATTGCTAGCTTTTAACAGTTTGTACATGAATAAAAAAAAATGTTTTGTCCCTTTGCCTTTCCGTAGTTCAATGCGCATTGTTTACACCTAATAGTTTTACAGCCTATTATTAAAGTTTGCAAATTCTCAGAGTACATGTAAGATATAAAATCTCTGTGTGTGTGTGTGTGTGTGCAAACGTTTTAGCTGAACACTCGGTTTCCTTTAGGTCAATGGTCAGTTCCCTTGTGCAGACATACAGATGTGGACTGACCTTTGTAACTGATGACTCATCTGTCTTCTAGTTCTTTGTTTTAAGATCACATAATTTTTGTTATCTTTTCATTGACATAGGCACTGACCTTCTTAGACTGTATATAAACCCTAGACTTAACAGAATAAAGCAAGAGAATGAACTGAAGCACATGGTGTCTGTCATTCCTCTTCCCTTGAAGCTTAGAGGCGCAAGGAAACGCATGCAGACTGAAGCAAACAACTAAATAGGGGACCAGAGAAAACTTAATTCAAATCAGAATCAAAGTTTTCCAACAGTCAATCTGCATATTACTCTTTGTTTTCAGGGTTATACATCTAAATATTTAGTACTTACTGCAACTGTATGGAAGAGCTCAACATAGTTTCCTGTATATCACCAAGACCATTCAAACACAATCGTGAGTCACGGGTCTTGCATGTGCGCACATACACAGCAAATGCAACGAGAAGCATGGGTACTGAATTGAGTTAGTAGTTGGTGTCATCAATATTGAAGACTAGTCACATTAATTGCTACATAAATTACTTAATGTTAGAATATATTTATATTTAAGTATCAATTTGTTTTGAAGCACTGGAACTTCTGATATTACTAATGCTTAAGCCCCGGTAGCACTCCCCTAGCACCGACCATGTTCAAACCTCCGAAATTAACCCAATGACATTCTATTTGGTCAGAATTTTTTTTTTAATTATGGCACACTCATTAATTCTTCAATTTTGCTTAAAGAATATCTGGGCCTTTACAGGGATTTACTGCTACATGCAAATCATTACAAGCATCAAGGAAATCTGACCAAAGCAGAGGGCTAACATTTACATTTTTAGACCTAGAAGTATATGTAAATGAAGCTTTATCCATATTTTTAAACACCTCAGTATCTCCAGTTTACTGTATGAACTCTTCAGTCCATCAGAGAGCAGCTCCACTCCTGAATCCTGCAGGTCATTCTTGCTCAGGTTCAGCTCTCTCAACAGGGAATTTGCTGATTGTAGAACTGTCGCCACAGTTTTACAGGACAAGTGAGTGAGATTACAGATGGCCATTCTGAACAATAAAACAATAGTAATTAGTTGTTTTCTACCATTCAATATGATTAGCAGTGTAGCTGACTTAATTCCACATATTGTAATAATTTTCCTAAAACTAAAGGTATGGTTCACCCATGGTTTAGTTTGCTGTCCTTTACATACAATGAAAGTGAATGACGACCATGGCTGTCCCTGGTCCCCATCCACTTTCATTGCATTAGGTAAATAAGCCTTTCGGACATTCTGCAAAATATTTCCTTGTGTTACACAAAAGAAAGAAGGCTTTGGAACAGCGTGAGTAAATAACTATTTTAATTTTGATCAACTCTCCCTTTAAAATAGGTTGCAACTCTGCGTGATTAAAGCAACCAATTACATGTATGAAAAAACATACTTTTGTAGATTTACATAGTTTACTTGTATTAGATCAAAATACAGTACTGTGCAAAAGTCTTAGGCACTTGTGAAAAATGTTGCATAGTGAGGATTGTGAAAAATAAATAGTTTTCATTTACAATTACATAAAAAAGCTAAATAAATATTTGGTCTGACCATTTTTGCTTTAAAAACAACACCGATTCTCCTAGGTACACCTGGACACAGTATTTCTTGCTTTTGGCAGATAGTAAGTTCCAAGCTTCTTGGAGAATTCACCACAGATCTATTTTGGCTTTCTCAATTGCTTCTGACTCTTTATGTAATCCCAGACTGACTTGTTCAGAAGGGGGCTCTGTGGGGGCCATGCCATCTGTTGCAGGGCTCCCTGTTCTATATATGCAAAATAAATGTCTAAAATATATATTTGTTATTGACACTAAGAAATAAAGAAGATATAAATAACCACCTTAAGACAAACATTTATGTAACATCTTATGTGCCTATTACTTTTGCACAGTACTGTATATCAGCAAATCAATGCAACTATTGGAAATACTAACCTCAGAATCCCAAGTTTACAGTTTGGACTCTTCAATCCAGCAGAAAGCAGCTTTACTCCTAAATCCTGCAGGCCATTGTTACTCAGGTCCAGCTCTTTCAGAAGGCAGTTTACTGATTGTAGAATTGAGGCCAAAATGTGACAGGACTGATCAGTGAGTTTACAGCTTGCCAATCTAAAGAGAACAACGTACACCAATTCAGTTCTATTCACATTTCGTCAGGATGATGCAAACAAACATGAAATCCAAATCTTTAAAATAAATCCTGTTTTTTTTTTACATTTTCTTTTTATAAAGTGCATCTGGAACGTATTCACTGCGCTTCACTTTTTCCACATTTTGTTATGTTACAGCCTTATTCAAAACTGGATTCAATTCATTATTTTCCCCAAAATTCTACAAACAATACCCCATAACGGAAACACGAAAGAAGTTAGTTTGAAATCTTTGCAAATTTATTTATAGAATTTTGAGGAAAATAATGAATTTAATCCATTTTGGAATAAGGCTGTAACATAACAAAATGTGGAAAAAGTGCTGTGAATACTTTCCGGATGCATTGTATACATTAAAACTCACAAACCTTAGGTTCTCTAATTTACAGTTTGTACTTGACAGTCCAGTTGACAGCTGCTTCACTCCTGGATCCTGCAGGTCATTGTTACTCAGGTCCAGCTCTCTAAGGTAAGAGTTAACTGATTGTAAAACTGAGGCCACAGTTTCACAGGACTGAGCACTGAGTTTACAGCCAGACAATCTAAAAAAGGAAGAAAAGGATCTTTTATCACAAATTGTTTTTAAAACTTCCAACATAAAACTTAAAAAAATGAAAATGCATCATTTGTGCTTATATTCACTTATATTTATTAATCAGACTAATCCTAGTCTGATTAATAAATCCTAAAAGTAGTGGGACACTATGCAGGACATAAGGCAGTTGTGATGGAAATGCTTTAGATTAGATGATTGTTCAAAATAGAATATCAGGAATGTATCATATGTAAACCCTGATATTACACCGCATCTATTTTGCTTTAATAGTGCGGAGCACAGCATATACACTTGGATGGTCCTTATACTAAGACTGAAAGGTGAATTAGCGATACACACACATTTCTGTATGGAACCGGCTTAAGGGCAGATTTGTTTTGCGATAAACCAAAACTTGTGCGACAGAGTTTTTTTAGGCATGACATCATGCACACAACTTTTATCGATAAAAGGCCATTTGAATGAAAATTAGTTTCACGCATTTTCGCATAACAAAATAGTGCAAAAAGTGGATGGAAACTAGGCTACTGAATGCAGAATGCAGATACTGAGGATGCAATAAACATCACAATACTCTTATGCTCTACTTTTGTTCACTAATTTTTACCCACAATTTACCCATAATCCACCACGAGGAAGAAGTTTGAGCTGGCAGAGGAAGTGCGTGCAGGAGAGAGAGAGAGAGTGCAAGCAAGAGAGAGACGCCAGTTTACTGCTTCATTCACTCCTGCAATGTTTTATTTCATGCTGTATGTATTCAATTACTTTTTTTATTAAAATAACATAGTAACATATAAAGATGCAAAACATACAGATAGATTTTAAAATGTACTCTATATTTATATTCTATACTGAATTTTGCCATTAAGCTGAAGAATTCTTTATATATTAAATAATTCACTGAGGTGATGCAAGCTAAGGTGATGCTGAGAAATGCAAGCTTGCAGCACCACCTGTTTACTCCAGTGGGCAGTAAGTGAAACTTCAGCTGTGTGAGCATCGCATAGTTGATAGAGTGAACAAAGCAACCCTTCAGCACTGCAGACATCACAACACGAACATGCATTAAGTTTTTGCGTTCAAAACACTTGGAGCGCAAATCTGAACTAAGAATTCTCAAGATGTGTTCTTCTAAGTATTAAAATATATTTAACTTGACACAGCGATTTAAAAATTGAATGTTTATGACGCAACGAACCCGAGATGCTACACAAGCATCTGTCTGATGCAGGTGTACTTTGACGGGTCCAACTTGTTGATGCTCATTGAACCCACCCATGGGTTTGACTTTACTTTGCTTAAATTAGTTCACATTTACTATAGTCTAGTTAAAAATAAAAAATAAATTAAAAAAAGAGCATATATACATATGTATAATTTGTCAACATTATGAACAATTTTGTACAGCACAATATGTAGTAAATGGGAACTCATTTAAGTAAAGTCAAACCCATGGGTGGGTTCAGTGAGCACCTTGAAACTAGCCCTGATAATAAATCTCGAACTGATTGACAAATTCACTTGCAAAATTGATTGCTGTGAACTGTATGCCAATGAATGGCTTATGTTCAATAATATGGTAATAAACAATACATTGCTGAGAATGTAAAGCCGCTTTGTGTATTGTCTTATCAATGATTAACTCTTCTGCCACATGAATGTAATGTATTTTAATTATCTGAATATTTTTTTTTTACATACAATAACATACATACACTCACCTAAAGGATTATTAGGAACAGCTGTTCAATTTCTCATTAATGCAATTATCTAATCAACCAATCACATGGCAGTTGCTTCAATGCATTTAGGGGTGTGGTCCTGGTCAAGACAAGCTCCTGAACTCCAAACTGAATGTCAGAATGGGAAAGAAAGGTGATTTAAGCAATTTTGAGCGTGGCATGGTTGTTGGTGCCAGACGGGCCGGTCTGAGTATTTCACAATCTGCTCAGTTACTGGGATTTTCACGCACAACCATTTCTAGGGTTTACAAAGAATGTTGTGAAAAGGGAAAAACATCCAGTAGGTGGCAGTCCTGTGGGTGAAAATGCCTTGTTGATGCTAGAGGTCAGAGGAGAATGGGCCTACTGATTCAAGCTCATAGAAGAGCAACTTTGACTGAAATAACCACTCGTTACAACCGAGGTATGCAGCAAAGCATTTGTGAAGCCACAACACGCACAACCTTGAGGCGGATGGGCTACAACAGCAGAAGACCCCACAGGGTACCACTCATCTCCACTACAAATAGGAAAAAGAGGCTACAATTTGCAAGAGCTCACCAAAATTGGACAGTTGAAGACAGAAAAAATGTTGCCTGGTCTGATGAGTCTCGATTTCTGTTGAGACATTCAGATGGTAGAGTCAGAATTTGGCGTAAACAGAATGAGAACATGGATCCATCATGCCTTGTTACCACTGTGCAGGCTGGTGGTGGTGGTGTAATGGTGTGGGGGATGTTTTCTTGGCACACTTTAGACCCCTTAGTGCCAATTGGGCATCGTTTAAATGCCACGGCCTACCTGAGCATTGTTTCTGACCATGTCCATCCCTTTATGGCCACCATGTACCCATCCTCTGATGGCTACTTCCAGCAGGATAATGCACCATGTCACAAAGCTCGAATCATTTCAAATTGGTTTCTTGAACATGACAATGAGTTCACTGTACTAAAATGGCCCCCACAGTCACCAGATCTCAACCCAATAAAGCATCTTTGGGATGTGGTGGAACGGGAGCTTCGTGCCCTGGATGTGCATCCCACAAATCTCCATCAACTGCAAGATGCTATCCTATCAATATGGGCCAACATTTCTAAAGAATGCTTTCAGCACCTTGTTGAATCAATGCCACGTAGAATTAAGGCAGTTCTGAAGGCGAAAGGGGGTCAAACACAGTATTAGTATGGTGTTCCTAATAATCTTTTAGGTACTGGATGTTTTTCCCTTTTCACACCATTCTTTGTAAACCCTAGAAATGGTTGTGCGTGAAAATCCCAGTAACTGAGCAGATTGTGAAATACTCAGACCGGCCCGTCTGGCACCAACAACCATGCCACGCTCAAAATTGCTTAAATCACCTTTCTTTCCCATTCTGACATTCAGTTTGGAGTTCAGGAGATTGTCTTGATCAGGACCACACCCCTAAATGCATTGAAGCAACTGCCATGTGATTGGTTGATTAGATAATTGCATTAATGAGAAATTGAACAGGTGTTCCTAATAATCCTTTAGATGAGTGTGTGTATGTATGTATGTATAATATAGTTTAAATATTAAAAATAACTATCTATAATTATTTCATCAAATATTGAATTATTGTTATTTGAGGGGCTTTCTCAGCAAATATTTGTATATGCGATTAATTAATTGGGACACCATAATATTAATTAGATTAAAATTTGTAATAGATTGACAGCCCTAATTAATATATTATTTAATAGAACAACATGCAAGACCCAAGTATTTTAAAAGTTCATATGTGATGTTGTTTCTGTGACAGCCCCAGAGCTCCGATGCTCGGTGTATACGTCAGCATCCAAATTCACTCACTCATTTCGTTCACCCAATGCTGAGATATAGTGCAATTCTGCAATTCACTTTATAGAAAATATTGAATGAGTGAACGATTTCGGACACAGCTATGATGTCTCGTGGCCTGGATGGAACAAATCTTTGGTTTGGACCCGGACTGCGAGACATCATGACAACGCTGTCCCATCTCACCATTTCTACACTTTTGGTTAGCAACATGACAAAACAACAGAGCAGTGTACACTGCAAGCGCCCTGGAGCGTAGATAACACTGATCTTTCGGCATTTAATCACACACTGTTGCAATGGCAGAATGAATGAAATCAGGAGCCGATGTTAGAAAATTATCCTATATTGACACACAATCCTGCTGTACATCCTGTGGTGGTGTGATAGTTTATAAGGCCAGATCAGTAACTCTGGTATTATAACCTAGTTATTTACACTGCGGTTAATAGGTGTTTGACTTGAACTGCATCTCAGTTTGCTGATTTTGCACCAATCGTGGCAGATCACGCATGTTTGCTTTCTTTATTGAAGACGAAGTGGAATTCAGATAGAACATTTTTGGAATTTTACAAAAAATAACCAGAAATATTGTTCATTTGAAAAGTTTATGTGCTGCTTAATACAGTGCCTGTTGTTTGTATAAGAAATCCAATAAAATCCTGTATTACTTTAATTTTTATAAATAAACATGTTTTGAATATGACAAACATAAGATAGCATGATCTAAAAATTATGTACTGTTATAAAAACAGAACATTTTCAGAATAAACACCATGGTAATGGCATACTATCATGCTGCTATTATTACTGACATAGCAGTAGAAGTAAAAGTAGTATGTTAAGTATGCAATTGCGATACAGCCCATGAAACGCATGTAACCGTTGTGAGTCTAGCCAATCGTGAATAACGAGCTTTTGCAGCTCCTATGTATCAACTGCAGAGGCTGCACCAAACTGCTGCTCTCGAATCGCTCTCGCTGTACTTGGATGGCATCTCTCCACCGGCCCACGACATGCAGCGCCACGTAGTAGATCTGCAGACGTGGTTATTTTAATGACAGTAGACCGTAGTGGAGAAATACAGTGAGCATCATTCGCTAAAATACACAGCACAAAATTAAAATGAAGCAGAAATGATCTTCATGTGTCTGATTTATTGTGGTTCAAGAATGCCTTTAGACTATTAATCATTTATTTAATCTTAAATGTACATTATTAAACAACATGTTTTGAGCCTATTGATTATAAACAAAAAAAATGTGTTTACATTTTGTGAAAATTAATCAGAAAAATAACAATCTCTGGCTTAGATTGCAAGACAACCAAAACTTTGAAATGACGAGTTCTCTGCTGATGAAAAACGTTTCCATGATTTGATAATCAGCCCCTTTATACTTTACTATGGCCAAAATTATTTTTAAACAGCACTATTTAGATGTACATTGTTTGTTTGTTTTTGGTAGATTTGCATTTTAAAATATACAATTGGTTAATTAAGACTTTTACTTACAATATATCTCAGGGGTTACCACTGAACCCCCATACAGTATCTTTCCTATCTATATAAAACTGAAGTCAGATGTCTACATACATCTTAGCCAAATACATTTAAACTCAGTTTTTCACAATTCCTGGCATTTAATAGCAGAAAACATTCCCTGTTTTAGGTCAGTTAGGATCACAACTTTATTTTAACAATGTAAAATGTCAGCATAATAGTGGAGAGAATTATATATTTCAGCTTTTATTTCTTTCATTACATTTCCAGTGGGTCAGAAATCTACATAACTTGGTTAGTATTTGGTAGAACTGCCCTTAAATTGTTTAACTTGGGTCAAATTTTTTGGGTAGCCTTCCACAAGCTTCTCAAAATAAGTTGCTGGAATTTTAGCCTATTCCTCCAAACAGAACTGGTGTAACTGAGTCAGGTTTGTAGGCCTCCTTACTCGCACATGTTTTTCAGTTCTGCCCACAAATTTTCTATCAGACTGAGGTCAGGGCTTTGTGATGGCCACTCCAATACCTTGACTTTGTTGTCCTTAAGACATTTTGCCACAACATTGGTGGTTTGCTTGGGGTCAATGTCCATTTGGAAGACCGACCCATTT